>CAKNXH010002168.1:485758-521986 GCA_932178445.1 Andricus quercusramuli | reverse complement strand
AGGTTGTTGATTTATGCTGATAAGGTCACCAGCCTTAAGCAGCGTTCTATTAGATAGGAGTTGATATGCTCCCATTTGCCGATTGCCGGCCGACCTCTAAAACACCAGCCAATAACTCTTTTTTTTTTTTTTTTTTTTAAATTAAAAGTTTCACTTTAGTTACGCGGTTTTAAAATCTTTTATTTAATAGTTAGATTTGTGGAAAATTTGACCTCCCCCCCCCCACCCCCGCCCCCTCGTTTCGTCAAATGTCCACGTTTTGAGACCCCCTGAACCTAAAAAACAGGTTTTTACTAAATGTATGTCTGTCTGTTAGTCAGATTTTTAGTTTGTTAGCACGATAACTTTCAAAATAATTAACTTATTGAATTAGGCTTTGGTATACTCTTTAAGTGTCCTAAAATGAAGGGCATGTTCATTAGCCAGCCATTTTGGATGGAAATTCAAAAAGTGAGCACATTTTGAAAATTGTTGAGAACGCTTTTTTCAATATTTGAAAATTCTATGCACGGATATAATTAGTACTCAGAAAGGATAATAAAATATTCCCTTGACTTTTTTTGATAGAAGAAAAATTACCGGAGTTATAGCATTTACAAAATTCCAAAAAACAAATGAAAATGAACATTTTAAGCTAAAAAACGCACGATATAAAAAAAAGACAAGAAAATAAAAATGTTTCTTTTCAAACACCCTATAATCACTTGTTGATGAGACGCGTAGTTTTTGTTTAATTTGTAAAAAACTGATTTAAGAATAAAATTAATTATTATACATTCTCATTTTATAATGAGAAGGTATAAGATTTGTGTGAAATGCGACCCCCCCCCCCCCCTTCATTTTTGTCAACTGTCAACGTTTTGAGACCCCATGAACCCCAAAAAACAGGTTTTTATACAAAAATGTCTGTGATGAGTATGTATTCGGTAAAGCCGAAGGAATTAAAAAAAAAGAGAATTCACAATCACCAAATTACAGATGTCGATAGTTTGACCTATAATTTTTAAATTTCTGTGCACAAATGTGGGGGAAATACAAAGACAATACAAGGAGCGCACAGAGCGAGGTAAATACATTATTGAGCGCGAGATCCAACATCCGCGCGCCTTAGGCGCGCTGAAACGTACAGGCGACGGTTTTTTTTTCATGTACAAACTTTTTATATCAACATAATAATTCAAAGTTTATGCAAAAAGATAAAATATTCCTTGACTCGAGACGAATCGATTGATCTATAATACTAATATATTTCGTTGAAGAGTGAGGAAGTTATGGTCATTTATATTATTTGATTAAAAATTGATACAAGAACAGAAAAGATTCCTTGGTTCGAGACAAGCAGATTGACCTACAATATTAATACATTTTATTGAAGAGTACGAAAGTTATGGTCATTTATATAATTTGAAATGTGTGTTTTGAACTTTTTAGAGTAAATTTCCATACAGGAAACTTATAAAATATTTGAAAAAAAATGTCCATGAAATATGCTTCCGAATCAATCGTTTTTCAAGTTTCGAAATTCCGCTGAGCGTCTATAGCTGAATTGTTTTAAAAAAATGTAAAAATAATTACAATTTTTCCGTCCCATCGTAGATTTGGATTTCTTGATACTTTAATATAATGAATACGATTCATTTGATCTTACATCTTATTTCGCGAAAAAAAAATTTGAATGTTGATGCTCAAATTTTGCGATATGCGGAGAACCACCCATTGAGAATAAGACTGCTAAAAAGAAACTTCTCGCAGAAGTAAATTAGGTGAAATTGAATCATTATTACGTCTTTGGTACAGAAAGAAAGCGAAGAATTTCAACTGTCAGTTCCTTTTTGAAAAGGAAAGTGAGGACCCAGAGATCAGAACGCGACAAACCGTAAAATGACTTCCTGGCCCTTAAAAATCAATACCAGAATACGCTTCTGACTGCTCCCACGGATTTCATAAGTTTTTCGTATCAATTATGATCTCCGAAGAAATCTGGATTCTTGTTTTACACTTGTGCTACTGCTGTGCATCTGGCCGATTGCCCACTATTTTCTAAGCTTCTAACATGCATGTGGTATCCACCTGAGCCAAGATGGCAGTACTTGTCAGATCATTAACGATGGAAGGAAATGGTGACCGGAAACCACGCACGGAGATGTGACTGTTCGACTTGGGTTTGCCGCCCATCATCAACCTCCACGGTGACAATAACCACGATGAAGACGGTCAACAACCGGTGATCGTGATCGTGCGTGCGTGCCGTGTGGATCTAATAAGTTTATATAGTTATACTCGTGAGAAGAGGACTTAGAATCCAAAATCGCCTTAGAAAGGTCTACCTACCAATTTCATTTTGAATTCAGTCCGTGCTTTTTCCAAATTTAAATAAGAACCAAGATTCTATTCAATAAGGCTTTGATTTTTCGTGTTCATTCTCAAACAAGGGTTGCTTCCGTTATGACTGGGCTTCAAAAAATATAGTTCCGGCTTAAGATTTTATTCTCATCCTGGAAACTGACAATAAAGTGATTTTATCATAGAATAATCTCTTTCGGATCTAACTTTATCATTTAACTATACTGCTGTGCTGAGGAAAACCCGAGAGGAAAACAATTCCGGAAATCCGCTGGACCTCTCGGTTATCCGAAATGATAATTCAGTATAATCTGAGTAATGCAGCGTAATCCAATTGTAATCCAGTTCATTAGAAGAGAAATAGGTAATCTAAGTAATAACCTTATATTCCAGAATAACATTCCTATTCAATATTTTCCAACCGAGCAAGTCACGCGCTACCTAGAAAGAGAAATGGCTTAATGGTATAATAAAAAAAAATTCACATAGGTAATCCAAATAATTTTCAACTATTTCGTTGAACATTTTTTTTAATTTAACTACATATTCCATTTTTTGTTAAAAATTGATCTTTTTAGTTGAGAATTCATGTATGTTGTCGAAAACTAGTCTTTTTTGTTAGAAACCTTATCTTCTTGGTTGAAACTTCATGTTCTTGGTTGAAAATCCAACTATGTGGTGAAACATTAATCTACTAATCTACTTTGTAAAAAATTTATGGTAACTATATTGTTGAAAATTCTTTTTTTTTAGATTAGCTTTTTTAACTGAAATTTTAAACATTACCTTATTAAGAATTCATCTTTTTTAGTTGAAACTTCAACTATTTCGTTGAAAATCATTTTCTTTCATTGAAAATTCAACTATTCCATTTTCGGTTGAAAATAATTGTTTATAGTTAAAAATCAACTATTTAGGTCAAAGATGATATATTTTGTCAAAAACCTGTCGTTTTCCGTAGTGAATTGATCTTCTTAGTTGATATTTCTTTTTTTGTTGGAAATTGAACTACTTGATTAAAAGTCGATAAACTTTGTTGAAAATTCATTTTGTGATTGAATATGCATCACTTTAGTTGAAAATTCATCTCCTTCGTTAAAAATTGAACTATTTTGTTGAAAATTCCCTTTCAAATTTTTTTATCTCGAATGTAATTATTCCATTCTTAGTTAAAATTTTTACTATTTGGTTGAAATTTTATCATTTTAGTTGAAAAATCATGTAGTTTGTTCAAAACTTGTCTTTTTCGGTAGAAAATTAATCTTTTTGGTTAAAAATTATTTTCTTTAATATAAAATTTACCTATTCCATTTTTAACTGCAAATAGTTCCTATTAAATTTTCTTATAAAATAATAAACCATTTAGTTGACAGTGAACGTATTTTGTTAAAAACTTGTTTTTTTTTCGTACAAGATTAATCTTCTTGGTTGAAAATTTAGTTATTTTTTTCAAAATTCAACTACTTGTTTGAAAGTCTCTGTTAAAAATTCTTTTTTTAACTAATGATGCATCATTTTAATTGCAAACTCATCTCTTTGGTTGAAAATTGAATTCTTTTGTTGAAAATTCGCTTTTAAATTTTCTTTTTTATTTTCAATATGATTATTCCATTTTTAGTTCAAATTTTAACTATTTGGTTGAAAATTTATTATTATAGTTGAAAATTCATGTAGTTTGTTCAAAAGTTATCTTTTTCGGTGGAAAATTAATATTTTTGGTCGAAAATGATTTTTTTTCAATAGAAAATTTAACTATTCCATTTTCAACTGCAAATAATTCCTATTGAATTTTCTTATAAAATAATAAACTATTTAGTTGACAGTTCATGTATTTTGTTAAAAACTTGTCTTTTTTCGTAAAAAATTAATCTTCTTGGTTGAAAATTCATTTTTTTCAAAATTCAACTACTTGGCTGAAAGTCTCTATGTTAAAAATTCATTTTTTGACTGATGATATGCATCATTCTCATTGAAAATTCATCTCTTTGGTTGAAAATTGAACTCTTTTGTTAAAAATTCGCTTACAATTTTTTTTCAATGTAATTATTCCATTTTTAGTTAAAATTTTAACTATTTGGTTGAAAATTCATGTAGTTTGTTCAAAATTTGTCTTTTTCGGTAGAAAATTAATCTTTTTGATTAAAAATTATTTTCTTCAATAGACAATTTTAATTTCCTTTTCTGACTGTAAATAATTCTTCTATAGTAAAAATAAAGTACTTAGTTGACAATTAATGTATTTTGTTAAAAACTTGTATTTTTTTCGTAGAAAATTAATCTTCTTGGTGGAAAATTCATTTTTTTTTTCAAAGTTCAGTTACTTGGTTGAAAGTCTTGTAAAAATTCATTTTTTTATTGAAGATGCTTCATTTTAGTTGAGAATTCATCTCTTTGGTTGAAAATTGAAATATTTTGTTGAAAATTCTCTTTTTCATATCTATAAAAAAATTGTAAATAAAATTATTCCATTTTTGGTGTAAAAATATATTTTTCAGTTGAAAATGCATGTAGTTTGTTGAAAATTCAACTACTTGGTTGGAAATGCATCAATTTGATTAAAAATTCAATTCTTTGGTTCAAAACTCATGTACTTTATTAAAAATTTGACTTTTTGGGTCGAAAATTAATCTTCTTCGTCAAAAATTCATGTTTTTCTTTGAAAAATCGTCTATTTCATTGAAACATAATAATATTTTTAGCAAATTGAAAAATTTGGTTCGAAAGTATTCTTTGTAAATGAAAAATTAACTGTTTCGTTGAAAATTTGTCATTTCGTTTGAGGGTTCAAATATATGTTGTTGAAAATTCATTTTTTGTGGTTGAATTCAACTGTTCTTGATTTCAAATTAAAACCTTTATTATTGAGATATCAACTATTATATTTTTTGTCGAGAATTCATCTCTTTTGGTTAAAAATTTAGGAATTTTGTCATAAAAACTCGTCTTTTTCGCTAGAAAATTAAACAATTTTATTAAAAACTAATCCTTTTTGGTTGACAATTCGCGGAAATCTATAGTTTAGGCGGAGTAATCCACCATAATTTTATGTAATCCAGAGTAATCCTATGCAATCAGGAGTAATCTTAGGTAATTCAGAGTAATTCTGTACACAAAGGTAATCCAGGGTGATCCGATATAATCCGGAGTAATTCACCACCGCTGGATCCTCGGCTGGATCACATTTTAAAGACTGACCCCTCCCCCCTCCCCCTCCTCCGGGGAAAACTTGCGTCAGTACTTTTAAATCTGTAGAAATACTTTAAAATCTCTCAAAATCGTTTAAAGTTAATTGAAATCTTTCAAACTCGTGAGAATCTTTCCGAATCTCTTGAAATCCATTAAAATATTTTAACAGCCATTAAATTTCCTTTAAATCCCTTAAAATACTTTATAATAATCGAAATTCTTTGTTACCTTTTGAAATCTGATTAAACCCCTCGAACTGTCTGAAGATCTTGTAAAATCATTTAAAAAATTAGGATTCTCTCTGAAATTGAAGCTGTGGAAGCTAAACGATGCTAAGTCTAATCAACCTAATTTTACAGGAGAATCAAACAAACTTTCTAGAGGAACAGTATACAACCGATTGAGTAAATTATTTTTTTTTGTGCAGATGGATCGAGCGGTTTCATAAACATTTTGTGAAAAAATAAATGGCGTTACATGCGCATGTAATAATTTAATGGAAATGCATTTTTAGCACCGTTTAGCTTTCCCTAATATTATAAATAAAAATAATACAAAAATCGTGAAGTGAATCATCTGAAATACATATTCTTATATTCATTTCATGAGGAAATAACACTGTTTAACAGAAAACTGGATCATGTACTATTCGTAGTATGAGTACAACCTTTTTTAATTTTTTTATGCTAATATCTCCAATTGTCTCCAATTTTGAAAATCCTATCATCTAATTGTTAACAAAAATTTAATATTTTATATCATAAATTTTGAAATATTTGAAAACATTAAAATAATTTATATTTTGTAAGAAAGGGGGGTACCTAATTAATGGACGGTTCCCTCTTCAGTATTTACATTTTTGCAAAGAATTCTCTGCAAAAATTTTAAACAGAAGAAATACTTATCTGTGCTTGTAAATGTCGCAGGAATATATTTAGCACTTACTTTCAAAACCAAAAACTCTTATAATAATTTATGCTTAGCTTCCTAGGGTGAAAATATGTCGTCAAACCAGTCTGTCAAATTGCAACGCTTTTCGTTACATGTTCAGGATGAATACCAACGAGATTATTAGGGGGACTAAAGGTCGAGTCCTAAATTGAAATGTCAGCCTTCAAAAGCCGGGTTTTCAATTTCCGTAAAATTGAGAGCTAAAGAAAAAACCACAGTCGAACCAACTGTTGATCCACCCGTCAGGCCGGAAGACGGTCTCTTGTAGAATCCTCTTCCGGACCTTTGACTTTCAAGTATAGGGCCTTCTGGATTACAAACTGCAGTTGCATTATCAGAAACTTATCCTATTATCTAAATTGAACGTACACTTCAAACTTTAAATGATTTACAAAGATTGCACCTGTAAATAGAAAAGATATTTTTGATTGATGTTATTATTTATGAAGCAAACATCTTTGATCATTGTTTTATTAGCTATGCACATGAACACAGCAAAACAGGAAGGCAAGTGTGTAGGACCATCTGCAAGTCATAGTACTCGTATAAATCGTGAAAGTCCTACAGGAAAAAGCCGGAAATCGATAAATTTTCCTAATCCCAACGTACATGAAACAACAATCATACGATGAGAATCGTAACAAGGCTCTCGTGCTGTAACTTTTTTCGAAGGTGTGCAACATATGTTTCGAATAATGCATTCGATGACAGCGCATAACTGTCACAACATAATTCCGTCACTTTCTGTCCTCGTACGGATATATTTCTCGCCCCAGGCAGGAAGGACACTTGCCGAGAACTGGAAGTTGAAGGGGGGAAAAGAGGAAGGGAATGGAGGGTCCTGCAGACCTGGAGCCTGGAGTTTCCAAATTCAGCCCCATCACTGCACTACAACCACATCCTGTGTCTTGATTTTTTTTACTTTCTACGACCCTCTTCCTCTCGGAACAGATTTCCAATTCATTATGCCGTGCATCAACGCTTGCATCATATCTGGTAGCCTGACCATGACTGAAATTTGTCGAGGGACTTTTTCCGGTTGGATAAGACTTAAATTCTTAAAACGTTCGATCTGATAATCCTTATTCATATACTCAGATCTAAATTTAGTTAAAGATGCTTTTGTACCTTGAATAAAAAACATATTTTGACATTAAACATACCGCGTGCTGTAGTTTAGGAGCAATTTAAATCACTTTTTATTTGTAGATATGATTTTTATTTTTATGTTGTAAGTGGTGTGTCTAATCGTAAATGACGAAGATGACAATTGCACAGTCATTCATTCTATGGTTGCCTATAAGCCACTATAATATTAACAGAATTTATGTAAAAGGCCAGGAAACCGGAAATGGTACTTTAATAAATGCAGGATTTTTAAAATATAAAATTTACGGAGACAAAACAATTAAATGTATTCTTGAAAATTCCAATCTATTCCAGAATATTAAATAGTATATTGTGCTACAAGTGCGGAAAGTAGGCAGTTCCAGACGAGTGTGAAGTTTGCTGTACGAGCCAGAGGCGAGTCGAAGGGGAGTTGTAGGCGAGTCGTAGGCGAGTTGGAAGCGAGCCGAAGGCGAGCTGTAAACGAGCCGAAGACAAGCCGGAAACGACCCGAAGATGAGCCGATGGCAAGTACTGTAAACTTCACAAGAGTTGCAACTGTCTACTTTCAGCACCTGTTGCACACGATATTTTTTGTAACAAATGCAGGAAATTTTCGATTTGAGAAACAATAAGAATAATTTTTTTGGAAATTTTTGGAAATTTATGGTAAAATTACCAAAAATTTCCGGAAATTTCCAGTGTATATGTATATTACCGAAAATTCCCAGAAATTCAAGGTATCGAAAGCTTTTTGGAAAAAATCCGAAAATTTCCGGAAAATGCTAAATTTCCAAAATTTTCGGAAATTTATGAAAAGTTGCTAAATTATCGGAAATTTCTGGTCTCCAAAGCTTTTTGGAAAGATTCCAAAAATTTCCAGAAATTTATGGAAAATTGCTAAATTTCCGGTTATTTATGAAAAATTGCTAAATTACCGGAAATTTCAGGTAGCCAAAGCTTTTTGGAAACAATTTGAAAATTTGCTAAATTTCCGGAAATTTATGGAAAATTGCTAAATTTCTCAAATTTCCGGAAATTTATGGAAAATTGATAAATTTTCGGAAATTTCAGGTATCCAGAAATTTCTGAAATTTTCGGTAATTTATCGGTAATTTATGGTAATTTATCAGTCATTTATGGTAACTTATCACTTCGAGTTTGTCCAATCACTATTCACTACTCACAATCAGTCTCTCAATCGTCAAATCATAATGAAGTGAGGTTATTATTTCGGCAGTCTTGGAAAGTAAATCTGAATCGAAATGCGCAAGCGCAACAGCAAGAAAAAGTAATCTGGCTGGAAGTGCGCAAGCGCAACAGCTAGAAAAAGTTATCTAGCTCAAAGAGCGCAAGCGCAGCAGCTAGAAAAAGTCTTTTTATAACTGCTTTTTACCACGGCTTTGGAATTGGTCACTTCCCGCACGCAATACATGCCTCGAAAAGCGAACATTTCGTGCGTGCGTTACAAAAAGAATTGTTCCTGGCCTTTTTGCGACCCTCAGCAATAATATTAGTTTTTGGTTTTGTGACTTTGAACCAAATCTTGTATATTAAAAAAAACAAGAATATTTAGAATGTTCTGTAAACTCACGAATCTTCCGAAACATGATTTTATAACATTCCAAAATTTGAATAGTATTTTAGAAATTAAAAATGTTGAATGGAATTAAAAGTTGTTCTATAAAAATTTCAGAGTGTTCTTGAAGATTCTTAAGGAATACGAACATGAAAATTGCAGAATCTATTCATTTATTCGAACCAAAAAAGATTACTTTTCTACCATAAAAGATGAATTTCAATCCAAAAGGAAGAACTTGTTGTCCGAATAAACGAATGTTGAACAAAACAGTTAAATTTTCGACCAAAAAGAGGAAATTTCAACCAAGAAGGTCTACCAAAAAAATACAAATTTTCCATTGAAAAAGACACATTTTCAACCAAAAATAAAAAAGATACATTTTCAGTTTGAAAAAAATGAATTTTAAACCGAAAAATACGAATTTTCAACAAAATAGTTAAATTTTCAAACAAAGTGATAAATCCTCAACCAACAAAATTAATTTTCAACAAAGTGGTTCTTCTTTTACCCAAATAGTTGAATTTTGAATAAGAAAAAATTATCTGAAACCAAAAATGGTATAGTTACATTTTCAGTTAAAAAAATTAATTTTTGATAAGAAAAAAAAGAATTTCCAACCAAAAAGATGAATTTAGAAAAATGGTGAATCTTCAACAACAAAATGATTTTTTAATGAATTGGATCGACCTTTAACTAAGTGATTGAATTTTTAACAAAAAAAAAATGAATTCTCAGCAAATAAAGTAATAAAAAGTACATAATTCAACAACAAAATATGTTCATTTTAGATAACAAAAAACAGTTGAATTCAACTATAAAAAGCGAATTTTCAATCAAAATAGTTGAATTGTCAACCAAAGAAGATTAACTTTCAATGAAACAGTTGCATTTTTACCAAAAATTGAAAGATTAAATTTTCAGCGAGTAAGATGAATTTTTAAATCAAAAAGATGAATTTTTAAATTAAAAAGACTAATTTTCCCAAAAATAGTTATATTTTTAACCAAAAAATATTTCGGTTGAATTTTTAACACCAAAATATGAAATTTAAAAAAAAAGTTAAATTTTTACAAAAATAGTTGAACCTTCAACACAAAAAGGAAATTTTTCGACAAAACATTAAATTTTTAACCAAAACGGATGACTTTTTAACAAAATAGTTTAATTATCAACCAAACAATACAATAGTTTTTAAAAATATAATCGTAAGGAGGAATCGACTGCAAAAAAAGAAACAGAAATACAAGGAAAATAAATGATTAACAAGAATATTATATTATATATATAAGAATATTATATATAATTATATATTATAATATTTGTTGTGGCCGACAATCCGATAATCCCTGACTTTTCATGATTTTCGCTGACCAATGAAATTCCCTGTCTTTTCCCTGATTTTCAGGGATATTATAGAATATTTTGTAATATTCGAAACCATTCCTGCGAATACTAAGGAATTTCATTTCGTGTCAAAAGGATGTTACTTGATACCAATGAAATTCCCTCTTAAATTTAGGGTTAAGAGGATTTTCATTTGTCTCAAAAAGAATCTACTTGTGATAATCTCCACCTAATCTTGCTGCCAAATAATAATTATATTAATGTGTCAAAAATATATTCAATTGTTTAAAAAAATAAGAGGAAGAGGCTTTTCTGTCAAGGCAATTTTTTCTCTGAATTGAATTTCGGAATAATCTAGAGCATTTTAGAACATTAAAAATCATTTAAGAATATTTTAGAAAAGTATAGAAATTCCAGATTATTGTAAAAACAGGAACATTTCTAAATTTTCAGATCAATTTTTAGCAATAAAAGTTTATATGTGAGTGAGAGTACCCTGAAATATTCTAGAAAAAAAACCACAACATTCCAGCTTCCAGAATATTCTAAAAAGGTTAAAAACATTCTAGAATTTTCAGACAATTTTTTAGAAATAAAAGAAAATTTAAAAAATCCAAGAACAGTATGGAAATACTCTACCTAATATTCTTAGAAAGTTCAAGAATATTTTCGAAAATATTGCAGAATATAAAATTACGTTCAGAGAACGTACAATTTTTGTTTGAGTTTCTCTGTACATGTTCGAAAATTTCAGAATATTTGATTAAGTGAAACACTGATCACTGATTCAAAGGAGATCATTCTATATACGCTTTTTACCTTTGTTTTACAGAAATCCTGTGGAAATTCTGAAAAGCTGTTTTTTAATTTAGGAATACCCAAGAAGAAAATTTAAAAAATGAATGTTTTCTTGCATTAGCGTCTTCGAAAATCTAAAGTCTAAATTAGATACATACATATGTATATAAGCAGCGGAAAATATTGATCTAAATATAATCGTCTGTGAATTGTTTATTCACGAAATTTCGTAGCGTTAAATCGGCCTTGGTTTTAGTACACTACAAAAACTTTTAGCGAATCAAGAAAACTTTTGTCGAGTCAACCAAAGAATTTTGTTTATACAATAAGAACAACGAAATGTTTGGTTGTATTATCAAAGTTTTTGGTTGATTTGACTAAATATAACTAATTTTGTGTATTCAACCAGAACTTTTAGCCAAATCAGCAAAATGTATTTTCAAATTATAAAAAACAAACAACGAATAATTTTGGTTGAGTACCGTGAGACAAACGAGCAAACTAAACTCGGTTTAAGTCTTCTGGCAGTTACTACTTCCAAACCTTAACAGGGCCAATTTACAAAAAGCTACCTATCATTTAGCCACGAAAATTACACTCCAAATATAAGATCGTTAAACTTAAAAGTTCTGCGTAACCACTTCCCAAAGCTGTTCGTTGAAGTCATATTCTTTACAATCCTCGAAACACATTCCTTGTGCCAAAAACGAAGCTCCCCTGATAATTTTACTTTTGCGCATAAATGTACATACGTATAATTACTGTTCGTTACGGGGAAAAAAAGATTTTGGGACGAAATTTGCTTTTGAAAAAACAATGTTCAATTATTTATAACACGTAAATAGTACAAAGTACGGATAAAAAGAATATGTTTCATATTTTTAAATGTTAACTGTAATAAGGAATCAAAAACAGTCAAAGAAGAAATGAATAGAAGTTCCTGCAATATAATCTCCTTTAACTTTTTTTTTACCCAAATTGAATTATTTAAGAATTGCATCTGAGTAGATGGGCAAGGGGCGTTTAAAATACAAATCCCTACTTTACCGGTGTCGAGAACATGCTACATCTGAAGTGGACCGTGTCAATAGCAAGTTTCTAGAATATTCCGGATGACGTCTTAAAATTATACTGCACAATTATGAGAAACGAATTTTACGTAAACAATTTTGCGTGAAGGATTTTGCGTAAACAATTATCCGTCACCCCCAAAGCTGCTGTTGTAAATTTCTGAAAAATGCAAAGACCATTTATTGCTTCTTTATAGATAATACATTCAATAGCAAAATTCCTATCTTCATTTATTTAATGTGCAAAAACGGCAGCTGTACAATTGTAATTTAATATGGAGTAAGTATAACTGTCTGTTCTTATCTATAAATTTGATTTATTTATTTCTCTCTAAATGACAAATTTAAGATAAAATTAACTAAAAAAATATATATTTTTGATGCGCAAATAATTAATTAATAGCTTTCTTCTGCCGTCTAGAACCCTTCAGAACTTCAAAATAAAGGGAGATATATTATTAGATAAGAATAGCTAACGTGCATCTATAAAATTACACTTTGCATTCATTTTAGGGATTTGCATCAATGAAACATTACACTGAAACACTGAAAGCTTCATGAAACAATGAAACGTTTAATCAGTCCAAAGTGTCACAATATATTAAATTCAATTTGAATCGCTTTAAATCCCAAACATTTAAAGTTAAAATATTAAATTTCCAACAAAAACCAAAAACAGTTGTATTTGCAACCAGAAAAGCTGAAATTTCTACAAAAAATTCGAAGGAAATGACGTTGATCAGAAAAACTGAACCTATTCCGAGTAAATCATTCAAGAAATTAGAAGTTAAAATTTCATAGGTTTTGATAATCGTCTTTGGATAGCGATTAAAATCTAATTTTCAGTTGAAAAAAAAATCATCTTTTGGTGATATGAAGATGCTGAATAAGAATAAAAAAATTTCATCCAAAAAAATTATTCTATTCCGAGAAAATAAGGATTTAGTGTAGCGGTATCGCACAGTAACAAAGGAGTAATGTGAAAAAGGAGGGCCGCATGAATCATTTCTATTGGATTTGAACGCATGGCGCATCTTGATGCAACTAACGTGTTAAGAGTGAGGCCCTCGAGCTGCTTGTCACGCTTGACTGAGCACATTCTCTCTTTCGGTGCCGGGAGTCCTCTCATCACGAAACTGCGGAGGCCATCAGTTCTAGGAATAGCGTAAACCAGAGGGTCTTATATCGAGAGTCGAGTGTATTGTGATATATTCAATACATCAAAATATGTTGATGAGCATTGATTTCCTTGTTCATTTAACTTATAAGAAAAATTTCGTTACCAATTAAAAAAAAAAACATTCACCTTCTCACCTTTTTTAAGGAGAATAGATACTGTGATAAATGAATACCTCTAACTTTCAACAAAATCAAGTTGCACGTTGCAGAGGTGTGAGGTTAGGTAATAAAAAAATGGGAGGCAGGTACTAACGGAAAGTCAGTTATCTTGTTTTGAATTGCCACTATTTTTTATTACTAGATTGAAAATGAGATTCCAAACAAATCTTTTTAATACGACGTGTATTTGACTTTTAGAGAATTTTTTATGCAAAATCCCAATTTTCGGCAAAAATGTTGGTTATCTAGTTCTGTACTAGTGTACTGCAACTCTTCAATTGCCCAGTATAATTTTATGACGTCATTCAAAACATTCTAGAAACTTAGCACAGACACGAACCACTTTAGCTGTATAACGTTTTCGATGTCGGTTAGGCCCATCTTCTCGTCTGTCTAGCTTCCATACGCAATAATGCATAACCTGTTTCTTAATGCGTCAAAATTATCGGTTGCATCCTCTGAAGGCTCGTTTCGAAGAAAAATTTGAAGGGAAGACGTACCCGTATAGTGCCAGACAATTGACGATGCTTGCGTGATGAAAGCAGAAAAGTGATAGAGATGAGTCTGTCCAGGGAAGAAGGATTGAAAAACGAGCCATTGCAAACATTCCTGAACCTCTCTTGACTCCTATATTACTTCTCGGGACGATTGCTTCGCACTATTTGACTCTGCCTGTTCGTATTGTTTCCTAGAAAGCTCTTTCTCTTTCTCGTTACGTCTTACAAAAAGTTATGCATCCGCACGCGAAATCCGTCGAAAGTTCTCTATGGGTTAAATTCCATTTTGGACTAACAATTGATCGCGATTGGAGAATCGAAGAATAATAGATGAAGGGTCCCATGAAACAAGTGCGTAAGTGTCCAATTTCGAAAATGCGTTTTATTGGCTAAGACTAATTTTTTTGATATAACTCACGTCTCTGTAGAAGACTATAGCTCAACTGACAGCTGGATTTAGAAGTGGGTCAAAAAACATGTTTGGTATTTTTTAAATTGGTTCCTTCTTTTTGTCTGCTTCTTTCACGATTCAATAAAGCTAAGTGATAGCTCAACAAAAAATTATGTTTTTTTTTTCAATAATGAAATGAAAAAGTTATGAAACTCTGTGTGTCGATATTTTTGATTTTGGGGACGCGCCGCACCATTGAGAAAGGTTTTTCTTGAAGGTGATTGCTTCTTTCTGAATGGTCCATTGATGAGTCGATATAGTTAAGTGAAAGCTTGAAATCATTTTCTTGATTTTTTTTACAAATGAAAAAGTTACTCAAAATCGGCATTTTTGCGGGGCGCTCCATACCTTTGACCAGGGGTTTTCTCAAGAGGTTGCTTCTTACATCGGATGTTCCTTTCATGGTTCAATGGATTAAAGCTTGAAATAACTTTTTTGTTAAAAAAGAATCAAACACCTCAAAATTAGACATTTTCTATGTTTGGTGAATATAGGGAAATCGGGATATATTGGTTAATTTCCTGAAAGTTAGAAAATACTTTATAATGGTTAGGAAATTGTATATGGATCTCAAAAAATGTAGGGCATTTTTTCAATGTAGATGAGGACATTTTTTTTTAAATCGCCAGTATTTCAAAACTTTTCGGCCCTTTTTCTATATATCCAGTAAGAAATTTATTTTTCCTATAAAATTTCATATTTTTTCAGATTTTAATATGAACTTTTCAGCAGTTGCTCTGTTCCGATTGGAAAATTGATTTTCCGAAAAAGTTTTATATTTTACCAAATCTATTAGTAAATAAAATATTTTTTCAATTCTTCCAATTCCTCCTATAAAGAATGGAAATTCTTACAAAACTTTTCAACAGTTGTTCCTTTTCAATTACGAAATTTCATTTTTGCAGTGAAAATTTATATTCTTCTCCACTCATACCTATTAAAAAGTCAAATGAACTCAATTTTAATATTCTTATAATAATTATGAGTATATCAAAATTGAGTTAATTGAAATAGTATTATTATTTTATATATTATTTTTTTACTACTATTGACAAATTCACGGTTGAAAAAATCATTGAAATTGTTTCAAATATGTATAAGGTATTGAGGAAATTGAAATTTCAACTCCAAATTGTTTTAAGCATTTTTTGAAAAGAATTTATAGGACTAAATGCAATTCAACTTTCCAGGAACACTTACGATATTCTATAAAATAGATTATTCATATTCTTGGTCGTCGTTTGAATGATCAATACTTTTTCTTAATTAGGAAAATATGACAAGAAGGAATAACTGGCGAGAAATTTCTTGTTGAATTGGCCAAAAAATATATATTTATCACGAAAAAATGGTCAAACTGTGATTGCGTTTATAAATATTCTTTAAATAATTTACATTTGTTGTTAATTTGAAAAAAATGACTGCAAGGAGTCATTGGCAAGACATTTTTGATCGATTCTGCAGAGGAAAAAAATTTTCAAATTGTTCATAGAAATGGTTTAAATAATTGCCAAACAATAGCTATTCTTAACTAATCGCAATTAGGCAATAATTTCTCTCATATTTTAGATGAAAAATATAAATTTCAAACAACTAATTATTTCGAATCATAAGAAAAAGGCTTTTGTTCATTAATTTGTTTAAAACATTACACATTTTTTTCTCACTTTAACCTACTAAAAATATCATGGCTAGATAGTTATTACACTAACTGAAACCATTCTTCAATCAATTTGAAAATCCTAGAAAAGGTACATCTGATAAATAAGGAAAATATTTTGTTTACTTTGTTGTTAAATAAATTATTTTTTTCTTCTTAAACTGAATTCTCTGCACCGACTCGTTATACCGCGAAGCCTTACGGCCATTTATATAAAAACATACAAATCTATTGAAAAATGGCTTGTAGAGTTTGTTGACAGACTTTTGTCCACAAAAAGTGTTTTTGGGCACGCTGTGAATCGCCTTTATTATCAATTGGGACATTTAACATGTTATAATTGCTAATTCAATTAATCTTTTTTCAAATTTAGATTGCTTATTGTAGTTCAGCGCATAAATTATTAGACAGTTCTGAATGTTCCTTAGAATAGACCTTGGTTGACGTAACCTCGGACGTAACCACAAATACAACGATCTTTTTCACAAAATGAATGGGTAAACTTCGAGATTCGAAAGATTAAAAAATCCCACATTGGTTTCTAAATGGAATCAAAGAAAATAAATAATGCAACCAAGAACGTGACAATGTGCTGTGTCTAATTTTGTTTTACGAGAACAATAATCGTCGAGACGTTTCCTGAAGGAAAATAGTAAAGACGTGAGAGGCGGCTTTTACTAATATATAATTTCCTCGTCGGAAACAGGAACTATCAAGCACCGACGCATATCCGGGAAACAGATTTATGTGTTTTACGAAAAAGGCTCATAAACTCGATAATAATTAATACACAGGTAAACTGTGATTAAACTCGGATTCAATTGATGATTGATAAATCACATAAAAGAATACGTAACTGTGTTTGTGTACGATTGCAAAATGGAAGAACATTAAAATATTTTAGTTTTTCTATTTCTGAGAAGTAATTTCGTTAACTCCGACCTTGCGTTTGAAGGTTCGGTTTCTTTAAAGAAGGGCCGCGAATGAAAAAAGACCTGTATGTTTTGGTCTCGCCTAATTTAAAGTAGCATGACTACCTACAGTTTTGAAAACTTTAGTTAACACTTCTGGTTCCTCAGAACTATAAAGCAGTGATAATGGGTTAACCAACTGCGCACGGGCGGCACGGTGCTTTATATATTTTTGGTGTACTTAAATTGCGTAATGCGATTTTATTGCATTTAAATAAAAGCGATAATAAAATTGCCGTTAAGTATACCAATGCCAAACTGCCAAGGACATAAAGAAAAGAAAATCGTGTTACGTAATTTATACCTGTTTACCACGAAAATCAAAATTCGAGGGGTTAATCACTCGCATTTTTGGTACATATACACTAGATTTCGGGATGGCGAGATTGCGTGGAATTGCGAAAGATTAAATGAGTTAAAGGAAATTGTTTCATGAAAAACAATTATAGGATAATCAAAATTGGAATAAATAATACAAAAATATTGAATAAATTAATGTAAAAAGTAGAGACTCGTCATCGACTCATATTTTCATATGTAACTACACAAAGATAGCAATTCTGCACAAATAAACTTTACCCAGCATAAATCTGTGAATTCCCTTGATATCTTTAAAATCTCTCAAAATTTGATTGAAATCTGTTAAAATCTGTTGAAATCCATTAGAAGTTGTAAAATATCCACCAGAATCTTCAAAATAATTACAGGTCCTATCAATATTAACGTTTTCTCCTTGAATTGTTGAAATTCGTAGAAATCATTTGAAATCTCTTAAAAGTAATTTGAATTCAACTTATTGAAGAAAGTTCCCTCGCAAAAATGTTAAAATACCTAGAAATCTTTGAATATTTTTCAAAATACACTAAAATCCCTTGAAATCTGTGAAATCGCTAAGAACCCTTTGGAATTCAATGAAATTTGATGCATTTTCCGAAGTTTTCTAGAAATCCCTTGAAATACTTGTCAAATTCTAGCGAGCTTATATTTTATATATTTTTTTTTAATATATTTTTTATATATTTTATATATAACTTATATTTTCTTTACATCTACGTTAAGATTTGAATGCGCATATTATATTATATTACACTAGCCCTACACAACTGGCAATAATGCAGTCAATGATATGATATACTATTTTATAGTTTAAGCTATTTTTTCTTTTTTTTATATATTACTTCAATTCTATTATTTTTTTACTGTATAAAAGGGCGCAAACCCGTTGATTTCCTAAACAAATTAAAAAATTCTACAACATTCTTCGAAAACCTTTGAAATTTTGTATATTTTTCTACCTCATAGAGGAAGCTTTGTAATGGTAACATTTTCCAAAAATTTGAATTCATTTAATTAAACCTTTCTCAATATAAGAATGTCTAATACAAAGTTCTAAGCAATTGTCCGCTTGTGTGTGTGTTTGATGAAATTGATGAAAATTTAAAAAGCTTATTTTTCTCACTGATATCTTGAAACCGACCGAAGGATTTCTGAAAATATTTTTTTTAGCACTGAATAATATTTTAAAAATCGGTTTTTTATAGTAAAACTTATTTCATTAACATAATTCAAAGTTGATGCAAGAACAGGAAAGATGTTTTGATTCGAGTCGAATCGACTGACCTACAATATTGATACATTTTATTCAAGAGTAAGGAAGCTATGGTAATGCATAATATTTGAAAATACGGATTTCATAGTAAAGATTTTTTCTTCAATATGATTCAAAGTTGATAAAAGAATATAAAAGATTCCTTCGTTCGAAACGAATTGATTGACCTATAATATTAATACATTTGATTAAATATTAGGGAAGTTATGGTAAGTTATATATTTTGAAAATCGGTTTTGTATAGTAAAACTTTATTCACTAACATAATCCAAAGTTGATGCAAGAACAGGAAAGATGTGTTGATTCGAGTCGAATAGATTGACCTACAATATTAATACATTTTATTGAAGAGTAAGGGAGCTATGGTAATGCATATTATTTGAAAATATGGTTTTTTATAGTAAAACTTTTTTCTTCAACATAATTCGAAGTTGACGCATGAATAGAAAAGACTTTTAAGGAAGTTATGCTCTTTTATAATATTTGAGTCATCTGCTTCAAACAGAAAAACTTCTTTCATCGACATTATTCAAAGTTGAAGCATGAATAGAAAAGACTTTTTGATCATAAATTTTAAAATAGAGTAATTCTAACAATTTTTGTAGAGAACTCATAAAGCTGGGAAAGGGATATGGTGGGACAGAATTTTTCCATTCCCTTTTTCAGCTCGACAAAATATCATTCGGAATACAAAATTTGATTTGTCTGATTTGTCTTTGTATTCAAAAGTTTGAAGACTTTGTTTTGTCTATTATTGAAAAAAATAACTAATGTTTCTTCTATGAGGAAACAAATACATTTGCTAACGGGAAGCAAAGTGCTCGTCAAATGAGCACCATATAAATACAAACAAAGTGGAAAAACTCGAGACCGAATTCTTAAAATTCTTTAGTATCCCTTAAAATCCATAAGCATAAATCATTTGAAAGCCCTTGAATATAATTTTAATTAATCTTATCAATTAAAGTTCCCTTTATAAAAAAAAGTTTACATCGCTAGAAGTCTTTGACATCCCTTGCAATCCTCGCAGGTTTAATAAAATCCTCAAATCTTGAGAAGTTCCTTGAAATACCTTAAAATCCCTTGAAATCTGTGAAATCGCTAGGAATCTTTTAAAATTCAATGAAATTTCATGTATTTTCCGAAGTTTTCTAGAAAATCCCTTGAAATATTTGAAAATTCTACAAAATTCTTTGCAGTCCCTTGGAATTCTGTATATCTCTTAAAATCCTTTAGAAGCGCTTAAAAAATCTTGAAGTCTTTATAGATCGTGAAAATCCATTGAAAAAAGTATAAATGTTTTGAAAGCCCTTAAATATAATTCGCATTAAACTTATTCATTAAAGTTCTCTTTTAAAAAACCGTTCAAATCTCCAAAAATCTTTGAAATCCTTTGAAATCCTTGGAGATTTGATAAACTCCTTAAATCTTGTGAAATTCCTTGAAATAACTTAAAATTCTTTGAAATCCTTTAAATCACTAGAAATCCATTAAAATTTCATTCAATTTATTTTCCAAAGTTCACTAGAAATCTCTTGATATATTTTTCAAACTACAAAATTCTTTGAAATCCCTTGACATCATTAAAAAAAAGTAAAAATCGCATAAAATCCTTCGAAATACATGGAAATATTTTTTATTTCTGGAAAACCAGAAAAATCATTCAAAATTAGTTAAAATATTTAGAAATCCCATAAAAACCCGTTTAAAAGCAAAATTTATCAAAATCCTTTGGAACCCCTATGACCTCCTGACATATGTTTGGAAACCTTTAAAATCCCCTGAAATTGTTATGAAATCTGACGAAATTGCTGAAAATCAATAGAAATTCTCAGATATGCAAACTCAATTAAACTTATGTATTACAATTTTAAAAAAAAAGGTTTATATCCCTATAAATCTTCGAAATCCTTCAATCTTGTAAAATTCCTTGACATTCCTTAAAATTTCTTGAAATCTTTGAAATCGCCAAAAACCTCCTCAAAATTAATCATATTTAATTTTGTTTCCAAAGTTAAATAGGAATATCTTGAAATCTTTGGAAATACTATAAAATTGTTTTGAAATCCCCTGAAATTTTTCTAATCTCTTCAAATATCCTTTGGAATCCTTCAAAATCTCCGGAAATGTTTAAGATCCTCTAAATTCTCTCAAAATGTTTCGAAATTCCTTGAAATCCGTGGAAAATATATATCTAAATCTCTTGAAACCCGATGAAATCTTTTTAAATAATTAAAATATTTGGAAAAACCTTACATTTTTTTAAAACCCTGAAAACTAGTGGAAGTCGCTTGAAAGTTTCCATCATAACTCTTTCAATATTTTGAGATTTTAACATTATTAATTTCTATACTGATGTTCTTATAATGATTTTCAAAGAATCGCGGAAAAATGATGATAAATTCATCGTAGGAAAATCATTAGAGACCTGTACTGAATTACCTATAATAATTTTTCTTAAGGGGTGGGGGGTGATTACAAGGTATTATAAAAGATTGCATGGGATTGCAGTGAGATTATATATCAGATTGCAGCAGGAGTGATTAAGCCCTCGTAAAAAATTATAATAAAAAGTAAGTAAAATGGTTCAACATTTTAACACGCTGGAAACAAAAGCGCATCGGGGCGGGGGGTCAAAGTGGAAATATGTAGCTACTGCTTTCTTGTTTTGTACGGCAGTAATATTGTAAGATATTGATCTGTTATGAAAAATAGACACTCCGAAGACAAGAGAAAATGATTTTGCTAAGAATGAAAAATTTTAGTAAAAATAGCACCTTTTCCACAACAGCTATTCGTATGGAAAAAATCCAGCAATTCACACCGAAATTTCGGTACGAGTATAGACTGCAGATGCAAGACCGCTGTGAAAAAATGACAAAACGGTTCAGTAACTCAATTTTAGGTGAAAAAGGGGACTTTTTAGGAAGAAAGGAGATCAAAAGAAGATTTCACTCATGATTAGAAACTTCTTATGGTCTCTCGTGAATATTGTACAAAAGTGCCGCTCTAACAGTAGCCCTTTTCTTTAGCAAGTTATCTAGTAATTTTTGTGTTTGAAAACATTTTTTTAGCCTGGCTTGAAAAATCTGTTGAACACTTCAGCACTTTCTACTGATAAAAATACATCAGAAAAAAATGCAAGAGGATCAAAGATTAAAAAGTAGATAAACAACGGAATTGAAAAATGCTCATGTTTGACTTTAAAAAAAATGTTTATTGACAGTAGATACATTTTTGGTTTAGAATTACTTGACTCGGTTATACTCGGATGGGAGTCTTCGTACTACAGAGTGTATTCATCGGATTTTGAGATGTCTTCACTCTCGAATGAATAATAATACTTATAATAATAATAATAATAATATGTTGAACAATTTGTTGAAAATTCAACGATTTTGGTACAAAGATATACTTTTTGGATGGAAGGTAAACTATTTTCGTAGAAAATTCAACTGTTTGGTAGGAAATTAACTTTTTTGTTTAAAGATCGTCTTTTCTGAATGAAATAAACAATTACAGCTTTTCATTTTTGTCGACGGAATGACGGGTTTTGATCTACTTAGTCTATGCAATTGCCAAATTGTTTATATGAAATCTTTAGCTGTGAAAAAATTCTTCTCCGCTGGGATTCGAACCCAAGTCTAGTGTCTATAGATTCAGGTCTACGAATTCGTATTTTATAGCTATAAAATTCAACAATTTAATTGGAAAATCAAATCTTTTTTGTTGAAAAGTCGTATTTTGTAGATGAATTCAGATGTTCTTTTCTCAAAGTAATGATCTTTTTTGGTTAAAATATCAACTATTACATTTTTATATCAGAATGATCTTTTTTAGGTTGAAAATTCAACTTCTTGTTTAAATGTTGAACTATTTTTATAAAAATTAAATTTCCTGGATCAAGATTCATAAAAACACTGAGCTTTGTATTCCTTATTTAAATTATTCTTTTTTACCTAACCTTTAACAATATTTTGAACACCCATTAATTTCTTTTTTCAAGTTCGCTTGAAAAAATCTTTTCACCAAATTTTGAATACTTTGACTGATATAATAGTCGGATTAAAAAATAGCTAAACAGTAGAATTTAAAAATGCTTAGTCTTGAGTTTATATACATAGATATATATGTATATATATTTTCAACTCGTTGCCATTTTTCTTGTGTGTTTTTTGAAGACAAGAAGTTTCTAATTATTTTAAATAATTTGTAAAGCTAGATAGATTTTAAAAGATTTGCTGAATTTACATTTTTTATTTTCTAGAGATATAAAATTGTCTGTATTGGATTGTCATCAGCAGAGAGTCCTCAAATGTATCGGAAAATAATCTCTTATCATTTCTAAGGTGTTATTTCAGAAATTTTGGTTGAAAAAAGGTTCAGTTGAGCAGGAATTAACTTTTGTCAAGCAGTATTGAATATAACAATCTGTCAAGAATTGAGAAGAATTGAGGTTAAATTTGAACTCCTTAGTTTGATTATAGATTATAGGAGGTAGATAGAAAAGCTTTTAGATCCATAAAATTGATAAAAGATGAAAAAGTGGAGAAAGTATTATATACCAAATTGAATTTGGTACATTCATTTTAAAGATAGCAATGGCATCACATGAATATTGTATTAGTCATTTATCCAGAATTTTATACTTTTTGAACACGTCACCATTTTATTCAGATGTTTCTCTTTTGGTACGAAGTGAATATTCACATTTTAAGCATTTCCGTTCAATTATCGAAGAACGTTGTTTCAAAAACTGTTATTCAAAAACATTTGTTCATTTATACAGTCATTATGTTTCAATATATTATATAAATTTAGTACAAGTTTCAAACTGTGTCGTATTTAACATGCTGTTATGACAGTTATTCCTACCCACTGGCATAGACCAAAAACTACGAATAATTTTATTTTGATATTTTGGTGAAACATATGAATTTGGTTATTTATTTCGAAATTGATAGACAAACCTAAACTGTCAAAAATGTATTCACCCCACAACGATTACCGATACCGAATGGCACTTCTTATAACAACACGTAACATATATTTTTGATGAAAACTAAGAGAATTAATCATCAGACACTTTTGATGTCAAGAGTTTGAAGAATCGAAGGAATTAATTAATTCAATCTTTCTCTAAAAAAAGGTGTGCCACGAAAATCTCGAAAGCATTAATTAATTTTCAAATGAGGAAAAGGGAATTTCCAACAAAATAATTAAATTTTTAACCATACTGATGAATCATTAGTGAAAAATGAATTCCCAACAGAAAATGTAATAGTTGATATTTTCCCCAAAAAATATGTTTATTTCCTTTGAAAACTGCTAAATTAAACCAAAATATACGAATTTTCTACAAAAGAGTTGGATGTTCAACCAAGAAATATTTTTTTAATCGACTAAGAAAAAAATCTCAACCAAAATGTTGAGCTTTCAAGCCATAAAGACGAATTTTATAATGAAGAAAGTTGAATTTATAACCCGAATATATGCATTTTCTACGAAAGTAATTAAATTTTCGACTGAAAAAGGGCGAATTTTTAGCGAAATAAAAAAATTTCTATCTGAGAAAAAATTTCTAGCAAAAATGAAAAAGCTACATTTTTACTAAAAAAATCAACTTCAACAAAGAAAGAACGAATTTGCAACATATTTTTGTTAAATTTTTAACCAATGAAGGTTAAATTTGTGACTCAGAAGATGAATTTTCTTCCAAAAAAAAACAAGTTTCCAACAAAATATATAGATGAATCTTCAGCTAAAAAAGGTAGATTTTCAACAAAAAATAGTATACTTTATTTTAAGTTAGAGAATTAAGATTTTAACAAAATAAAATAAATTTTCAACGAAATAGTTACATTTTGAACTGAATAGATACAATTTCAACCAAAACGATTAAATGTGTATTTGAAAAATCAACAGAAAGTAAAATAGTTAAATTTTTAGTTTAAAAAATTAATTTTCAATAAGAAAAAAAAACGAATTTCAAACCAAAAAAATAAAATTTCAGCCAAAAAGATTAATTTTATAAAAAAATAATAATACAAATATAATACAAAATACAGACATTTTCAACTTAATAGTTTAATTTTGAACTGAAGAAGATTACCCAAACATAGAATAGTTAAATATTCAGTTACAAAAATAATTTTAAAAAAATGTTACCAAAAGAGTTACATTTTTTAACAAAAAGATGATTTTTTAACTAAGAATGATAAACCATCAACCAAAAAATGGATTTTGAATTAAGTAGTTCTGCTTTAAACTAAGTAGTTGAATTTTGAACCAAAAAATGTTTTTCAGTCTCTATTCACGATTAGCGAAAATCTTGAAAATGTAATCAAATAGTTATATTGTAAAAAAAATCTTGGCACCAAAGTAAAATTTACAGGATTGTTTGAGCAAAAACTGATCTAAATACCCTGTCAACTCCAGATTTTTCCGTTTTTCAATCTATGAGGTATTCATCTCGAAAAATATGGAAAATGTCTAAAGTAGGGAAAAACACCCAACAGTAGATAGGAAAAAATTTAACAGCATTTAAATGCATCAGTTTCCAAAAATAAAGAAAGATGATCATTGTTAAATAAAGTTTACATATTCAATTGAGTATTCTTATAGAAAAAAATATAATTATAATTTATCATTGATATACTTACAATTAAAATCAATTAATTGAGTAAATGATAGTTGAAACTATGATTATTTTACACAAAACGCAAAAGTTTGAATTATTGACATTTTTTTATCTCTGATATTTCGTAAGATTCGTACGATTGATACGAGATGTTTAATGTTCATACAATTTAACCTGACTTGCGATGACAGAAAAGTGCAGCTTTTCTACATACCTTAATCCTAAAAATTATATCTTTTCCGAAAGCCTTCTTAAAACACAATTAAAATGTATGAGCTTTTTAATAACTAATAATTTACACTATTTTCTTAGTTCATTATTTACACTAATTTGAATATAAAAACTTCACAAATCAAAATAAACAAACACAATCTTTAACTTAAAACAACTGCGAGAGAGTCGCAGTGCTGCCAATTTTGACAGACATTTTTTGTAATTTTCCGATTATCTACTGTTGGTTATCTACGGTTGGAAAATGTAATATCCTATGAAAAGTCCTTAAATATTTATAAATATCAAAGAAAGAACACTTTGCGTTAATAAACATTGTTCACTAAACTTCAAGCTTTGATTCTAATCTATAAACATGTCATAAAAATGTTGCATTAAGCTAAAAAGTATGAATAAAGAAGAGGTGAAATTTTCTTTTCGGGTTAAAAATAAATTTTTTACTCTCACTCATTAATTCATTATAAAATTCCACTGAAACTTCGTCAGAAGATATAGTATCCTTGCTGAAACGTTATACTAACAAAAGAAATGAATATTTTTTGTCAGTTTTCCAGTTAATTAAGATTATCTACATACTGTAAATTATTATCTACTGTAGGGGGGTTTCCCCTAAATCATAACCACGTCTAAGGTAAACCATACCATTTTACTTCGAAAATTGTAGTCTTTTGAATTATCCGGTTCAGTTACTGAATGGTTTGAGTCTTACGGATCAGGAATAGTAAGGATGATTTATCCAACTATAGGTAAAGGTTAAGAGGGGGCTCCCCAAGGGTCATATCTCGCTCCTACCTTGTTCAATATTTACACTTTCGATCTAGGTGGCGAGTTGCAATTCTGCAAATATCATAAATATATTGATGACATTAAACTCTACCTATCAAGACCAGCCAAATGGCATGGTTCAGATCGATATAGACTGTGAACGGGCTCATGCTAAATCCGGTTAAAACCCACGTGATTGTCAGTGGGCCATCTGCCTCCACCTCTCTAGAAGTGCTGAAATCTTACCCCCCTTTGAGGGTCGGTAATGTATATATATGATATATATCATATATATGGTTAAAGATTTGGGATTTCTTACGAGCCGCACTCTGTCCTGGAGAGAACACGTCATGACCACATCGAGAAACACCTTCAGAATTTTACAGCAGCTTCGCTACATCCCCCATAACACGCAATGTTACAGAAATATTGCTAGAATATTCAATTGAAACATTGGCAACATTCTAAATGAATATTGCAGCAAGATTCAAGAAACATTAAAATATCCGACCCAGGAAATATATTGGTCAGGAATATTTCCGAAACATTTCAAAAGAATATTGAAATTGCGCTCGCTTTATGTTTGTGAAAAGTATCCACGAAATCTTGCCTAAACATTGCCGCGCAATGTTGCTGAAACATTGACTGAGATATTAATGGAATATCTCCATAAAATGTTTCCAGAATATATTTTTGAAAGTTTTTTTCTAAATTTATTTTCAGGTAACATATATTATTTTGAATTACTTATATACCTATAATTAACTTATAAGACCTTATATTAAATTTAACAACAGAAATTCACGAATTTATTTTTCTTTTTGTAATTCTATTTACATACAAATTTAATACAACATTTTTTGTTTAATGCTGTAGAAATCATTCTTCTGATCTTCTGTACTTCCAAGGGAGGATTTGTAAGGCAGGATTACATAAGCCATATATATTAAATTTTGGCACTCTTTCTCTTAAACTCTATCAAATAATTACAAATATCATTACAAATATATTTTATGAGATAGCATAAATGGGTGTAAATGGTATTTTTTTATTGTCGTATAGCCTATAAAATAATCAATACAAAAATATTGCTATAAATACAATTTTTTGTAAAAATATTTACCTCACTGTTAACAGATTATAAACTGATTAAAACGCGTATCATCTTTTCACTGTTTCGTACATATATTCCTGCGCACTGTTCGTCAATTGAGTATTTTCTTAGTTTCGAAGACCATCTTTAATGACATATATTCCTGTTCACTATGTATTTGATGGGTTATTGTCGGTTATTGAAAATTTAATGTCAAAAATTGTGACTTTAAATTTAAACACGTAAAGCGATATTCATATGTTCCTTCCCATCTTAACAATTTCGAGATTTTATAATAATTTTGAGTTACCAAATTTAACAACTGAATTTTTGACAGCCGATAAAAAGTTCGCGGGAACATGGACTTGGAAATGAAAAAATGATTTTCTTACCCTACATTTGTACATTATCCAACTGTCTGACGACATTAAGACTATTTCCTGCACCTATATGATATCGCATCGAGCAGAATCACAGTTTGCAGATAAGAAGGTTAGATTGAACCTCTGTTTTGCAATCTCAATCTCCAGTTTTTTACGAGATTCGTGAAATTTTGTTGTAAAAAAATGTAAGAGTAAGACGAAAAATTTATTACAAACTTTAAATTTTGAAAGGCCCTTTCTGATATCAATTTTGACGTCAAAATACAGTTATAGATTAGTTAGTTTTATATTTTTAGCAATAATTTTGTATCTTTTCTCTTATAGGCTATATACGACACTATGAATTTACCGTCTTCACCCGTATAGGCTATCTCATAAAATATATTTTTAATAATATTCGTAGTTATTTTACAGGCTTCAAGAGAAAGTGTGGCCAAATTGTAAATATTGCTTATGTAATCCTGACTCACAATATCAGTTGGACACAATACTAGAAAAATTTGCCCTGGAAGTACAGAAGTTCAGAAGGATGATTTCTACAATATAGAACAAAAAATGTTATTTTAAATTTATATGTAAATAGAATTACAATTAAAAATGAAGTCGTGAATTTCTGTTGTTAAATTTATTATAAAATTATATATATTTAATATAAAAACTCTCAAAAATATATTCTGAAAACATTTTATGGAGGCATTCCATCTATATCTCAGCCAATGTTTCAGCAACATTGCGAGCAATATTTGGGCAAGATTTCATGGACAATTTTCACACATAAAGCGAGCGCAATTTCAATATTTTCTTTGAAATGTTTCACAAATATTCCTGATCAATATTGTCTGGGTCGGACATTTTAATTTTTCTTGAACCTTTCTGCAATATTCATTTAGAAAATCGCTAATGTTTCAATTGAATATTCTAGAAATATTTCTGCAACATTGCGTGTTATGGGGGATAAAAAGAAAGAATCCCTTCCTACTTCAATGACGATTCCATTAGTAATGTTAAAGAAAGCACATTTTTTTTAGAATGACATATAATGACATTATTATCGATTGACCAAATGTGATGTCAAGGAGTCATTGGCGAGGTCATTGGCAGTGGATTCCAACCAGACAAATGGATTTTTAGTTTATAAGGTAATACGACGAGAAAAATTTATTATAAAAATTGGTTGACACCAATAATAATTGTTAGTCTTTGCCCAAGAGTTTTAACAACAGTTGGAACTTAGTGATTTACAGTTAATTATGTTGACAAAAATACTACTGAATCTCAAAACATAGCCAAAGAGCTAATTTGTTAAATAGGTTTGTTCAAAACATTATTAAACCATAAGCACAGGGTAATTTATGGTCATTTGCATAAAAAATGGTATTCATTTTTTCACAAATAGCTGGAACGGATAATTATATATAAAGTTTGGTTATTATTTTTTATCAATTTCCATCAATTCAAATCACAAATCCCTTTTGTCTATACATTGTCAACTTTATAGTTCAGATTAAGTGACCACACATTGCTACTCGCACGAAATCATTTTCATCCACTTATTTGTTTATAACAAATTCAATCAATTTTTTAACTTCTATAGTTCTACTGAAAAACATTTCTAAATATTTTAATCTTTAATTCTAGATCTTTTTGAATGAATCTGAATATTTTATAACGAACGGTATTCTTCAAAAGTCAAAAATTTTTGTTGTCATTTTGTTTATGAAATAAAAAAGTATTGAAAACCTTCTTTTAACAAAATCTCATGTAAACGATTTAACGATGCATGCAGCATTTCATTAATTTTTATTCATAAAAAATTTAAAGTCGGATCAAAATTGTGGTTTAAGAATTAATTTGTCCACAGACACTTTTATTTGTCCTACTGAGCCGCGCCCTGCTATACAAGGCATGACGTTTGAATTTTTCTCGAAAACCAGTAG
Source organism: Andricus quercusramuli (assembly GCA_932178445.1). NCBI lineage: Eukaryota > Metazoa > Arthropoda > Insecta > Hymenoptera > Cynipidae > Andricus > Andricus quercusramuli. The sequence continues at coordinate 492,030 of CAKNXH010002168.1, read as the reverse complement.
TAAACCCACTCTAATAATTTCAGGGCTTGTATACCACATTTATATCTTCCTCGGACAACAAGATTTAAAAAATTGAAAATGGCTACCAAGCAAAGCTATACCAAGCAATCATATAAATCCTGAATTACAGCCAAATCACTTTCCGGCATGAAAATTTCTGAGGTCAGATGACGTGGACTGCGTGAAATTGCAGTGAAAAATCGGGATGCTATTGTCAGCTAAACGTCTAAAATTTAATGATGCTTAAGGTCTGTAGGTACATTGTCATAATCACAGGCACGCGCTATACATGTCACAGTGCTTCTGTCAGATTCGCATCTGCAGCAAGACTATTTATATCACGGCTAATTCGTTCCTCGTGCGAGCGTGAATGGGGTACCATGAAAATGGACTGAGGTGCATTCGATTAGTGACAGCAACGGTTTTGTTATAGTTACTTCCGCTGCATCATCTATGACTTTACTCTGTACCCGCATCAGCTGCAGGAAACTGATTAAAAAGTGCTTTCCTCATTAGAGGGGCGTTCAGAACAAAATTTTTCTCGAATCCATAGAATAAGCGCAATGTTAAAACATTACATAGCGCGTTTTAACCAATGATAGGAAAGATGCAAATTTCAACAGAACTCGGCTACGGTATACTTCATTTGTATGCATTTTTGGCTTCAAAAAATGGAAGAACGAAAATAGAGGCTGATTAGATGCTTTTTCTACCCAAAAGGAAGAATTTTCAATGAAAAAGTTGAGTTTTCTAGTCAAAAATCTAATTTCTTAAGAAACATTCAACCAACAAAGAAATATATTTTCAAACCAAGCATTTACAACCAAATAGTTCAACTTCAAGCAAAAGAGAAGAATTTTGAACAAAAAAGAATTTTTAACCAAGCAGTCGAATTTTTTAAAATGCAATTGAATTTTCAACAAAACAGGTCATTTTCAACCAAGAAAGATGAATTTTTAATCGGGAAAGCTACCAAAAAGATTAATTTTTATTCCAAAGGAATGAATTTTCTACCTAAAAGGCGAATATTCAGCATAACTATACTAGTTTTAATTTTCTACAAAATAGTTGATTTTTTAACTCGAAAGTATTAGTTTTTCAACATATAAGTTTATTTTCAATCAAAATAGTTGAATTTTCAAGCAAAAAAAACTGAATTTTCTTCAAAACAGATGAATTCTCAAGCCGGAAATATGAATTTTCAAGAAAAAAGTTTATTTTCAACCAAACAGTTGAATTTTGTATCAAACTATTGAAATTTATAGCGAAAAAGGCGAATTTTCTACCAAGAAGTTGAAATTTCAACACAAAAATATGAATTTTCAACCAAAAAGTTAATTTTCAACATGTTTTTTCAAAACTGATTTTTGGAAACATACTACTTTTTAAGTCTTTAACTCTTCTTACTCAATTTTATCACACAATTTCACTTTCTTGAGTTTATGTGCTTAAAATTTTCTTTTACAAATATTTTTATTTTCATCTTAAAAAGATGAGTTTTTGAACCACCATTAATTTTTAAAAAACGAATTCTCAACAAATTACATGCATTTCCAAACAAATATGCCGTAAAATTGTCGACTAAAAAGGATCAACTTTCAACCAAAAAATTGATTATTTGAATATTTAGTAAAAAATTACATTTCAAGGAATAAAAAACGATTTTTCAACCAAAAAATATGAACACAAAAATTTTCAACACAAAAATATGAATTTTCTAGAAATAAGTTCAAATAGTTAAATTTTCTATATACCAAACTGTTGAAATTTTAGGTCAAAAAGATGAACTTTCTACAAAACAGTTGAAATTTTGATTCGAAAATATGAATTTTTAACAAGGAAGTTAAAATTCAACCAAGCGGTTGGATTTTATACCAAAATATATGAAATTTCTACCAGAATAAATAATTTTTGTACCCAAAAATATGAATTTTCAACCTAGAAGTTTAGTTTTTTACCAAAAAAGTCCTCCAAAATTCTGAAACAAAAAAACAATAGCAGAATTCTCATTTAAAAATAATAAACTTTCAATGAAAAAAGATTACTTTTCTACCGAAAGATGAATTTTGGATCCATAAGGGCGAATTTGTATTCATGATTTAATTTTTGTTTTCATTTTTATATTTTCATTCTTTTTTTTCTGCTAGAATTGCAATTGTTCCATTAAACAAAATTTTAAATTGTAAGTTGTATTGAATTTTGATGTAGAAATAATAGCAGTTGAACAATTATTAATTTGAAACGACCTAGAGTGAAAATAATTTAACTTCTAATTTGAAAAGTTTTCAGTTCAAGAAACATTTTGAATCATTCAATTCCTAATATTTCTAACTCAAAATTGCTTAAATTAATATAGATTCAGACATTTGCAAATTTACTGATTCATTCTTCAATTTAGTGGATTGAAGATGATAGTGTAATTTATTTATTTATTCAGAAATCTTTAAACTGTTCAATTTATAAAAGATAACAATTTTTTATTTTGCCTTTTAACCTCGATTTTAACTAAATTTATTATAAATTGTTCAACTGAAGCTAGTGTTGAAAGTTTTCATTCTCTACGTGTAAATAATTATTTATATTTTGAATAAACAAATTTTTAGCTTCAATTTTAAACCCCTAAAATTCTAAAGTGTTCCTATTTGACTGCTTCAATGTTTAGTTTTTAGTTAAAATGATTATCTATTTCTATATCTTAATATTTTTTCCTTTCTTTTGCAATTTTCATTTTTGCATAACACACAACTTTAAAGAATTGCGAAAGTTGAAAAAAAAAATGATATTGAAAGAATAGGAGTTGATTATTTTGTTAAAATATATATGAATTATTCAGAGGGTAGAACTTTATTATAAACCATTATTTATTTCTTAATTTCTTAACTTTCTTAATTTATTTCTTATTTAAAATGCTGAAGTATTGTCTTTTTAGGAGACTCATTTTTTGCAATCGTTTAATACCTTCTGCTGGCCCTTCTTGATTTACATGTTCAATTTGGCGATTTTGGGTTCTAAAAATATAATTATTCGTCAAATTATCATTTTTTGAATGTGTCTCAAACCAAACATTTTTTCTTTGGAGTTTTGTCCACTATCGGTTAATTTTAATAAGAAACACTTTTTCCATTACATAATAGGTGTTTTCATGCTATGCAGAAGCTTTTTTTAAACAAATAAATATTTGACTCTAAAAAATGAAGATCGAAATTAAACGTCGAAAAATTAATAATTTATATTTTAAGCATTTGAGATAAAAAATATTAATTATAGATGTCTTTTTTTAAAGAATGGCCCTTCAAAAAATGGAACGGATTAAAATTAAACGAACGTGAAATATTAAACAACTTCAAATTTAAAGAACAATTTAGCTTAATGGTGTTTAAAAACTTCCAACTCAAAAAAATTATGCAGCTGAAAAAGGAATAATTTGTTAAATTAGAAATATTCAAAAAAAATAATTTTAAAAAGACGTTTTATATCAATCAATAATATTTCACGTCTTTTGAAATATTAAAAGTTGTACAATTGTCTGTTTGGATCATGGACATAGAAATGGTTTATAGTCTATGTCTATGGTTTGAATACATGCTGTTATAATTATTCTGAAATTATAAATGGATACTTTCAAAAATGCATTACTTTCACTGTGAAATTTTTATATTTTGGATTCTAATATAAACATGTTTTTAAACATAATAAATATAATGGAATTCTTATGAAATAAATCATTTAAGACGTGATAAAATACACAACAAATGTCGATTTAAGTAAAATAACAATTTGGTTTATGATATAATTTTGTCAGAAATAAACATTTCCATGCTAAACTGTAAATATTATTTTTCTCAGTTGACTGCTTGTTTGGGAAAACGATGAAAATTAGAGGGACAAGCGTTGAACCTAAAAAGGAAGAAGGAGGGAACTTTTTTTCAGACCGGATAGTGAAAACAGATGCAGCTCATACAACACGTAGTGAAACAATAGTCGATGGTGTCAAAATCAGTTTTAGTTTACACTAGGTTCGACCTGAAGTCGATTTTTCGGCTTGTGTTGCTGACACTTTTTCACTAATGTTTTCCGCTACTTCCGGTTAAGTTAGGACTTTCACTCAACATGGTTGCCATAAAATGTAAGTTAATCTGCAGACCTGAATTTTTAGTTCACATTGCACACTCAAAATATTAAGCTCAATATAAATGTTTTGAAAAGCATTTAATGTTATTGAACGTATACATCAGGGCGGATGTTAATAATAAATCTAAAATGACCCAGCAAATATTGGGCTACTGTTTTAATTTGCAAGATTTTAATTCGAAAACAACAATTAAGTTAAAATTAATAATAAATTAAGGGAATTAAAATCACGATTTATGGTGGAACCGAATTGTACATAAATTATAAATGAACTAATTAGAAGATATATAGCGGGAAGTGAATAATCGATGGTTCATCAAGAAATTAAATAGGCGTAAATTAATATTTAAATAAATTACACGGTTCGAATAAGATTTACGACTGGGTGATGTCGGAAGTAGAAATCAAGATTTTAATCTAAAAGCACATGCTACCCAGTAAACATCATTTGATAAATTTAACACTTCTGTTTCTGAATCAGTACAGCAATCTTGTACCACTAATTAGTTGATTACACTTCGCTGAAATGATAATGATTAATACGGAAAACGAAGATCAAATAATGACTATCGGAATTGGAACCTTATCATTATGATGGAGATTACAAAATAGAAGAATGAAGAATTCTATTTTTTTCTAGAATTCTAGAATAACTGTAATTATTTATAGTCTTTCTTCAAAATTCATTTTCTCTCAGGAGGAATTATTCCATAAATGCAACTTTCTTCCAAACCTTAAAAAAAGGAGTAGAGTAAAATCAAAAATTTTCAAACCTTTTCAAATGGTGGACCCATATGAGATGACAAACAATGGTATTTTTCATAGTTTTCAACAAAGAGGACCCAAATCTCTCAAACTTGAGAACATGGGTTCATTTGCAGAAACTATGAAATAGTCAGTGACGGTAAAATTTTGAAAAGTTTAAAGATTTAAAGTCAGTGTTTGAAATAAACTTTAGTTTTAGAATTAGTGTCTGGAGAATTTTTGCGAGAAATTTTGGCTGAAACATGGACTGCTGTTATGATGCTATTCCAACAAACAGAAGGTAAGCATCTGAACCACTGCATCCGAAGTTAATTATTTTTTTGTTGACAATCTCACGACCCTGAGACTAAGATTTAGACATCTGCCAATGTCGGCTGTAATAGCAATTAGAGGTTTTTACATCTTGTACGAATCTAGTTCTTCGGACCTTGAGCATTCTTTTAGATTTCTTTTTGAATTTGTGGTTTAAAAAAGTGACACTGCAGGCTCGCCGCCGGTTGTTAATGATTAGGCGAGTCGTGTAGCTGTAGCCGAAGCGCGTTTCTATAAATATATATGTGTAGGAGAAGTTAGTAAGATACAGATACAAGATGCACTGGAGACTGGAATATCATGTCTTGGACTTGGAGTGACTTGGAGCGAGGAATCGTCACTCCTCAGTGGTGTTGGTGTTGGGTATCCTGAAGACCTGAAGTGAAGGGACGAGGTGGTCGTTTCTAGCAACACATGTCCGAAATGTGTTCGAAACTCGGGACCCGGTAGTATACAAAGGATGGCAGACACTGGGTCGAAAGAAGAGTGTGTGCCCTTCACAGCTTGGTGCTTCAGTTGCTTCAGTTGACTGCAACCACCCTTGATGCCTTGATCTTGAGACATGTTTTTAAAATTAGGGTTTATATCTTATAATTTTACCTATCTCCATATGAAGCTTGGAGTTCTATTGAACTTGGATCCTAGACTCTTAGAGCGATCCTAAATAATTTAAGCGTAAGTGTTTATCGAAGATTTTGCAGCATCATCCCTTATACAATATACATATATAAATTGAAATAGACTTTGATTGATTGTTATTTTTAAATGCATTTATGTATAACTTTTGAACACGCATTATTGTTCTTTCTAGATTTAAAATGAAATTAATTAATTCAATCTATTCCTAATGCTTTTGTTGCTTCTCTGAGTCTATGTTTACGTCTACATCTGAAAAGGGCCCACGTAACCAACTTAAATTTTTGTTTACTTCTTTCGGATTTCAAAACCAGTTTTTTTGCAACATATTGCAAATAATAATTTTGTTTTTCAAAGTGGTGGGGACTATACTCTCCTTTAATGGAAGTTATACAGTTATACAGTATACAGTCTATAAATATTGAAAT
>CAKNXH010002168.1:437591-478910 GCA_932178445.1 Andricus quercusramuli | reverse complement strand
TCACTAGAATGTCACACGTGTTCCAAGAAAGGAACATGAAGGTCACATTGTTCTGTAACAGTGTTACTGTAAGGATACGTAACAGTTCTGGAATTCTGTTATGAACGGAATATAAAGGACACACTGTTCTGTAACGATCTTAGATCAGAATTGTGCCGACGGCCCACAGTGGGATGAAATCAAAAAACGAGGTTCAAAATAACTTGTAGCTGGCAATTCTTAACCGATTTCGGATTTTTTTTCTTTGAAAAATTCAGCATTAAATTCTGGAGAGAGTTATGTGGCCTGATTTTTGAATTTTTTTTTGTTCAAACTTTCATGTTAAAGCAAAGAGTGAAGAAAAAGTCGATTTATTCGTTTTTTTGTTTATCACATTCAAAAATTTATATAAATTGTTTATAAAATTATAACAAAATATCGGATGATAATTTTCCGTCATTAAGTATCACTGGCGATATAATTTGAAGAAAATTAGGAGAAAAAACGATTACTTTCTGCCTTTAAATGTCCACACTTGTTCATATAATTTGTTTATAAAATCAATAAAAAGTATTGGAAGATAATTGTCCAAAATTAAACGTCACTGACGACCTAATTTGAGGAGAATTAGGAGAAAAACCGATTTCTTTCTGCCTTAAAATGTACACACTGGGAATTTGTTTATATAATTTGTTTATAAAATTGATAAAAAATATCGGATGCTATTTTTTCATCAATAAATATCACTGGCGATATAATTTGAGGAAAACTAAGAGAAACCCCAACTTCTTCCTTTTTTTAAATGTCCACAATAGGCATTTGTTTATAAAATTAATAAAAATATTGAGTGATAATTGTCCATCATCAAACATAAGTGGCGATATAATTTGAGAAGAATTAGGGGGAAAAAAGATTTCTTTCTGCCTTTAATTGTCCACACTAGGCTATTATTTTTTCGATGAAAGCAAGTAATTTTAACGCAAAAATGTACTTTGCAAACGAAGAATCCATAGTGTAGACTATTTTTTAAGTTAATTTGTTTATAACGATTAACTTCACAATGTCATATTTTTTTTGCTTTCAACTACGCCCGTGCCTATAGTCTGGACATGCTGGTAATAGAAAACGTTTTTTAACGAAGATAAACAAAAAAAACAAAAAAATCGACTTTTTCTTCACTCTTTGCATTAACATAAAAGCTTAAACAAACAAAAATTCAAAAATCAGGCCACATAAATCTCTTCAAAAGATAATGCTGAATTTTTCTTTTTAAAAAAATCCAAAATCGGTCAAGAATTGCCAGCTACAAGTTATTTTGAACCTCGTTTTTTGATTTCATCCCACTGTGCGGTCGGGCGCAGTCAGTTACTTGAACTGGGTAAGAATACGCCAACAGTAGGGGACAATGTCTGAAATAAAAAAAATAATGAATATATTCCTGAGATTACCCTGGCTTATTCAGCGAAAAAGCATGGCCGAGATTTTGTCATGAACGTTCAAGCGGTTCGATAGCGCAATTGGCTAAGGCATCGGCTAGGTACATTCGATTTAGGTAGTTTAGGTAGGGTTCGAATCCCCAACGAGTGCGATTTTTCAACGGGTTTAAGCGTGCGATTATATGTATAGAGGACCGTGCGTGAAATCGTGTTATTTAAAATATAAACAAAGTGCAGCAATAATACAAAAAACATTTTTTTTACATAACCTTGTAACACTGTTATGAAATTGTTACAGAACGATTACAGAACAAATTTACATCGTAACACTGTGACATATGTGTTACGGCACTATTACAGAACAATGTTCCTTTGTAACCCTGTTCCTGAATTTTTCTAAAAATACATTTTCACTTATAACGCTGTTCCAGAATTGTTACAGAACGATTACAGAACAAATTTACATCGTAACACTGTTACATATGTGTTACGGCACTATTACAGAACATGGATATTTTGTAACACTGTTCCTAAATTGTTCTATATATATTTTTTTACATATAACGCTGTTCCAGAATTGTTACAGATCCCTGACAGAACATGGTTCTGTAACAGCGTTATAGAACAGCTACATTCATTTGGGGACGACATTACTCAGACCATGGTCTAAGTATGTTCTAAGTATGTTACAGAACCTGTTCTTTTCTGTTCTAGAACTGTTACATCACAGTTCTATAACAGTGTCCGCTGGGAAGTAAATCAGTGAAACCTAACCTCAATATTAAAATTATTATTAAACTTGTTTATCAAGATTTATATGTTCACGGCTATCCTCAATTGACATTATTGTTTTTTTAATCAATAGGAAATTATTTAGCTCATAATTCAATACCTATAAATAATTACGGTATCAATTTGTAAATATAAGGTTATGTTCTAAGAAGACTGACAAACGTGTATTTCATTATATTTTAGGTTCTCAAGCTGATGATGAAGATGAAGATGAAGAGAAAGAAAATATTAATTTTGATGAACCGGAAGCTGTGGGAAATGAAATCGATCGTGACGATCCAGGTATTGGCAACGAGGTTCGAACGAATTTTGATCATCTTGAGAGTCCCACTTTATCAGCAAGAATCTGGTTAAAGCACATACAGTATCAGCTTCTTTTTCGTGAAAATTGAGTGCCAAATATCTATTTTAATCTACTGGAGATTATATTTATCTAGTTTTGAGAAAAGGTATGTAAAAGAGTCAAGCTTTTCTAAAACATAACCTCACAAGGCAAGACGCGGTAATGAAAACTAACGTTCCATTATGTTCACTCTATTTCTAATAATGTTCTATATAATATAACAATTAAAATAAATGTTTTAAATACACGAACTTTGTTTTTCATTAATTATTTTAGAAAAAATACCAAAATTTTACAAATATTATTATGAACAGGAAATTAATCGGGATCCGATCCGGGATCGACCTGGCAGCCAGATCGGGCTGCCACGTTCGGCACCGATCGGGCCGTGTGTTTCATCACGGGTCTGGCCCAGGTCGGTTTCCCGATCCGAGCCGGATTTGGCCAGATCCGTACCCGATCGGGGCCATGGCAAAATTTCTGCATGGGGCTTGAGAAGTCCTGCGAATGGCAGTGAATTCAAGTGAACTCAAATGAAAAATTAATTATTTACTGGCTTCATGAAAATTCAAGTGACTTCATGTGAATTCAGATATTTCAGGAGATTTCAGAAGATTTCATGGCAAGCGAACACCTGACTTCATGAGTTGTCAACCCCTCAACCTCACGTAATTAATAGAGTAAATTTATTTTTAGATATTATTAATAGTAGATTCATGCTTTTCGTACGATTAGCCCCTGCCCGAGCCCTGCCTCATAAAAACAACTATTTAATTACTGAAAACCTCGTTTGAATTAACCAGAAATCGACATATTTGCGAAAAACGAAAAAAATGTCACTTCCAAATATCAGTAAAACCAAAAAGTTTATAGGCTCAACCGCAATGTTTACGTTCAAGCAACGGGTTCTGGCAACCACACTGCAAAAAATCTGCCATGCAAGCATAATCATTAACTCCCATTCCGATCCCTTCTACTTCTGTCGCAGGGGGGTGGTGAAAAATGCGTGTCGCGGGTGGCGGCAAGCGTTTTGGTCGCGCAGCGGCACACGCACGTGTGCCTACGGTGTCGTGCTGCGCCGACAGTCACATTAGAAAGGGAGGGAGTAACGCCAGCAACTGGAGGGGATTCTTAGGGCTCTCTCTATTGAATGGGGTGGGGGTGCACAAGGGGGTGGGGCAAGAAGACCTAGGGTTGGCGGAGGGAGATGTGGGCGAGCGGTTATTTCAAGCATCGCTCTGGCACTTCGTCTCGAGCTTCCTAAGCGCATCCTTGGCTAACGTCGGTCAGTCTCTTATCTCGAAGTTCGAGCTTCGACGTGACGGCGCGTTTTTCGAAATAAATTTTTATCGAAACCGATTACCTACCCCCTTTTGGTGTCCTCAGTTCCCAAAGGATTCTGTGGACGACGAGATTTTTTAAATCGACTCCGTTCGATTGTTTACAAAGTGCCGGCTTGATTGATGTACAATCAATTGGTAAACAAGTGCGCGAAGTTCAGGAGACAACGAACAATTTTGTGTGACTTATGTCATTCGACGAACGATCCAAGTTTTGAGGATTGTACCATTGGATTAACATTCTTCAATTGTTTTAAAAAAAGTGTTGATTTTAAGGAGAAATTTAAAAGTGAACTGCCAAGAGTGGACCTTTAGTGAAAAGTGAAGAAGTTTTGAAATTGAAGTTTACATTCTGAAGTGTTGTTTAAATTAAGTGCATTGAGACTCTTTAGGGAAGAAAAGACTCGAGTAATGAAAATTTGCATTAACTAAAATTGTTACAAAGATGGAGATTGGTATATGCAAAAAGTAACGGAAGCTGAGAAGAAGACGAGGCGGGAAGATACGATTCGCGCTAAAAGGCGCCGTGGATTTATAACGACGGGCGGCCTGAAATAACAGCAGAGGGTGTAAGCTGGAAACAGTGAATCAGCAACAACCGCAAGAATCCCCTGACATTGAGCACGAGCTTCAGGAATGCATAGAATCCATCTTATTAAAAATCAGAATCCTATTTTTAATGCACAAGAACTATAAACAGAAATTTGATTTTTTCTCGGAGATTTTGGTATCTTGAGCATCAAGAACCAAATCGGAAGCGATTGACGAAAACCAGAAGCTCCAGAAACTCGAGGAAGCAACTTTTATAGATCAACATCGCTTGGAACGAGCTTTCCTTGGAACAATTTGGGAATTGGTGAGTAAAATTTCGTCTTAATGAATAAATATGATTTTATTGTCCATACAAACATTTACTAATTTGTAAACAATGTATGAAAATGTATTCTTTTATGCTATTGAATATAGATCTTTGGTAAACATTGAACCGTTACATTCTCCTCACTCATAAGGTGTGAGATAAGATTGACATTTGATTCAGTCAGAGGAAATGAATAGATGCAAAAGCCCGAATTTTTGAAATTCTATAGCTTTTGGAGAGTCGCGTGTATAATCACAATATTGTTGGTAATGTTTTATGAAGCGATTCAGGAATCTCGAGGCGCACGTGAATAATGAAGATAGTCGTGACATTAATTGCTATTGCGCAAAACGGCAATTAAACGCACTTAAGTCATTTATATTTTGTGATAGAATCGATCGATCGTTCTCAGTCATGTTAGTTTCTTTACTGCTAGTCTCACAATTCTCTGGTGGCAAATTATGATGGTAGACATCTTCTAATGAGTTAAATGCTACCAGTTTAACATAAAACTTCAGTCGGTAGACCAACGTCTCAATCTTTGAAATACCTAGTTTGTGTCTTCATTAAACGCTAACTATTTATATCTATTCAACCGGAAATCACCATTTCAATATTTTTGACATGGTAATAATTGTGTGTAATTTCTTTTGGTCACTTTATACACTCTATACTCTGATGACTTTTATGCTACACTTGAGACTCAAACTGCCGCCAAATTACCCAATTCGTGTCGTTAACAAGACCGAAGTGGAACGTACAAGCGATGTCGTGAAAGACGACACGTTAGAAAGAATAATTTATTCGGATTTAATCTCGTAATTCGAGCTCAATGAACCACCTTTATAATGTCAGATAATTATCGACTTTTTTTCGTGTGCAAACAATTTAATAAAATGAACTCAGAATTTAATTTCTTTACACTAACAATCTGAATTCACTGATCATAATGCATTTATGACATAATGATGAGCGACAAGTTCTACTGCTCCCGAAGCAAGATTACTATGGAAAGGGTAGGAAGGAATCTGGTTCGGATGTTGAGACACATTTGATAATCATCCTGAATCGAAGACGAGACAAACGTGACTCACTTGTTTAATTGAACCATAAACCGTGAAAGCGGTTAAAATGACACAACTGACCCGAATAGGTCAACGCTGTAGTCAAACCGGCATAAGATCGCCTCGAGCGGATGTACGGGCACAGATTTCCGGTATTTGCCGCCATGATCATTCCTCCGAGTATACGCGGCGATTGTTTGTTTTAAATGATTTACGAGATTTATGTTCCTACTGTAGGCGAGACGTGGACTTACCTTCCGCATCAAGAAGATTAATCATTCTGTAAGAAGCTGAATTATATCCAATAATAACTGATTCTCTAGAGTCTGCTCTAGGTAGTTATTAGAAAACTGATAGTGATTTTGTTGGTAATTACGTTTTGTGAGAACAAGATTATGATTTAGGAGAAGCTGATAAGGAAAATGTATGAAGGGGCAAATTTTTTTTGTTCGAAATGGCAGAACTTTTTTGAGAAGTAGAGGATAAAATATCGGTTATTATAAACTCATCGATCGTTAAATGCTGACTACATTCTTTGAGACTATATTAAGTGATCATAAATAATGTATTCTTCATAATAGTCAACTGGTTGTCAATAATTTATTCAAGACGTGGAAGTTCAGGTCTAGTTCGTAATATATCTTGAATAAAACTTGATGAAAGGTGATATGCGTGGTACCTATTTTAATATTTTGGGAAGATGCTTTAATTAGGTTTTTTACTGAATTTGCGCGAATGAGGTATTAAGGTTTAATTTGTGATATTAAAAATATGTACTACTTGTGTTATTATTGTTCCATTCACCCGTCAATTTTATTCTTGATCGTGGGACTAAGCTTTTGTGAGGGCTGCGTGTACGGCACAATGCTGGTTATTGTTGGACCCTTCATCCTTCTTACTTCTTCTTAATCCCCACTTCACTTGATTTTCATGAGCCCCACTCATGCTCAAGATTAAAAGTTTTTAATAATTTTCTTCTTTTTTCTTCAATGCCAAAGACCTTTCGATGTTTCATTTGTTGATAATTAATATTATTATATAAGTTGGTAAAAAAAATATGATCCACTGAATCAATTTAAAGTCGTAGTTCTTTGTAAGATAGCATGATTAGATTAAAGGCAATCATAGCCACAAATAGCCTCAACTTAAATCTTAAATTATGAAAAATGGTCATTGGTGCTTCTGATCAATCTGATACTTAAATAAAAGTCCAACATTTATTTAGAGTTGTTAGACTAACTTCTTTTTTATTACTACAATGATTTATTCTATTCAAGGGGTGCTCGATCTAACCAAGTAGTCAATTTCTTGATAAAGATGACGGCGCCTAATTTATCTCATTGAATGGTGTCACCTACACCACAGTCGTTAAGGAAAAATTGATTAATAATTTTGTATTGTATTCATTATTTGTTATTGTAAATTTGTGGATAAGTGCAAGCAAATATGATGGCACAACATTAAGATTTGATTATTTTTCAAATACATGATTTAAAAATGCCTATCAGTATGTTACACAAGATGGACTCAATTCCAAAATAAGGCTACTGATGTTTTCAAATTTAGACAATTTTGGTTTAAATCTAGACAAATTTGTGCTGAATTTAAGGCGAACCAATTAGAAGCGTTTATATTTACTCAAACTCTCTCACTACTGACTTGATTTTATGAATTGCCTCTTGAATATATAAAAATAAAAGGAATAAAGTAAGATCAAAAATCGAGGAAAGAGGGCGGGAAAGAGAGGTAACAAGGAGTCGTTGTAAGTAAGCGGGTAAGAAGCGAGCTGCGATTTATTTGACAGATCGTGCCGGCCAACGCGCGCCTCGGTAGCTAGAGTGCAGTTTATTTTATAAGGCCAGATTGCCGGCCTCACTTTGCCGGAATAGAATAATGGATGTTTCTCTCCCACTCTTCTCTTAAACTTCTTGAATATATCTGTCTTTTTCTCTCTCTTTATTCATCCCCTTCAGTCTGAAATCGCTTCCCTTCCTCCAGCAGGTCTCTGGCCTTCGTCTCGAAAGTCAAGTGTCATTAAGGAGAGAAATACTTGTTCAAGACGAGCAAAGGTATTGCCGACTGGAAAGTTCAGACACACAACTTCTCACGTTATCTTATCAAGAAAGCAAGGAAATACATTAAATTCTATAATCTATACCTTCGAATAGTTTTTACTTTTGAACAGTTTTCCTTCTTCCCTGCATAATCCGAAAGTTTACTGCTTTCCGGTAATCTGTTTGTACTACAGCTTTATGATTAGAACGTGTCAAATCTGTAGAATCAAATCTGTTAATCTGAGAGTTCCCCATTCCCAATATATGTTTACAATTCACCCTCTGAGTAGACCACGCAAGCTTTTTGAACTTTGACGTATTTTTACCTTATCTATACCATAACACATATACCTATATACCTATCTACCTTATACCATATAACGACCTACTTTACACCTATATACCCATCCCACTACTTTCCAACCGAGTAAGTCACGCCTACCCCGAAAGGGAAATGGCTTAATGGTATAATAAATAATACCGAAATCTTGGAATTCCAATAAAGTTACGTTCACGAGTCGCGACCATAATACCGTCAAACAAAACAGATAAGGATGATCGATAGATTGCCGAAATATTTGAAGAAGCTTGTTCATATTTTGATTGGGGGGTGCGAGACTGCGAGAGTTTACATTATATCAGGCGCCGATTTCTGAAGCCTGTTTTTCACGCTCAAATAATTTAGGCGACAACTGAAGATGTCAGCGACTTTCTAACATAAGCTGTAAATCATCATTTCAAGATTAAACAAGAAATTACAAACTCATTAGGCTTGTCTTTTTCGTATTTGAGTCATTTGATGTATATTGTAGAAATGCGGCACCGAAAAGGAAATTGGGTCAAGAGACAAGGTCATTGATGTGTTTAATCCCATTCAGTTTTCATGTATACAGTTGAATTACATCAACGAAACTTTGTTTAAATCTCCCGCTAATTTCTGAGGCGTGCTCTTAACGCACGGATGGCTCACCTGACAGCAAGCGTGTCGTCTCTAGGACTCGCGAAATCGCAAGGCGTCTCATCCGCGTCGGTAGAAATGCAAATAGGACTGGTTGCTAATGCTGTTTAACCTCAGTAATTGTCAGAAGAGAGCACACCATAATTTATTGCAAAGCGCTGGCACTGAGACACTGGCAGGAGACAGTTCAAAAGAGAATGATAGACACGCGGCCTCTATTATTACGCACGCATAGACTATTCATGATTCATTATGGTACGCCGAAATTCACTATCTACCCTGTTTTTTTATTCACTGCACACCTCACCTTTAGTTTCCTGTTCTATTTTTGCTTTATTTTACGTATTTGTTTTTCTTTTGCTTTGATACAATTTTTTTTCTACAGAACTAATAACACCTTGTGAGTGATTCAAAAGTTCAATTACAAGAGAACCTGTTGATGACTTTCATAAAAGCGAAACAAGTATCTCAACAAACTTGTTGACACATAAGAGTAATCTAGCCATAATATATAAAATGAAAGAGGTTTTTTAGAACATATTATAACATTATACCAGCAGATTGAACAATATTTTTCTTCTATAAATATTTTTACTTCGATTCGGCGAACAAATCTGGAAAACTCAACTTCTTGATAAAAACAACAATCTGGTTTTTCCCGAACTAAAATGAACCATCCATTTCAGTTTGAGGAGCATCTTCCTCATAGTGAACTATATGTGCACATATAGTTTATTTGTTTTCATCAGTCCTGAAAAATAAGTTATTGGAAAAGAAGAATTGCGCTGATCCATACTTTACGAAAATAAATTTCAATCTGATAGGTCAACGTTTAAGCAATCTATCCTCGCTACACACATCTGTCACCAATCCCACAAATTCTGGCACGACCATCGGTTTACTTTTTCGATGCGTCGTCGTTTGAAAATCGAGCGATTGATTTTCACGTAGCAAGGCATGCGATCGTCCATGGAACTTATTAATAAACCAACTTGGCGCTTATATATATTTATATGTTATATATTTACGAAACACGTTCCGCTTCCAATACGAATTCTGTGAAGAATACCAGTGTACATTCAAGAGCCCACGCGTTTGCAGTGCAAAGTCGTGCGTTTTCATTAAAGCTAAAGAGTTGCGACTTGCGATTAGCTACGACCAACGCTTTACAAGTCAAAGGTACAAGTCTGATTCGTTATAGCATAACCCCTGAGTCTCGACAGAGCGCGGGTTAATATTCAAGGAAGAAGATCATGCCGCGACCAAAGAATGGGATTTATGAGCTCTTCACAGATGCTGCCCCAGCAAAACTATAGAGAATTTCAATGACTGACATAACCATTTTTAGAATAATGTAAATTTGAAGAAATACATACTAAATATATACTAAAGTATACATTTAGTATATTATATGTATACTAAAAATAATCTTTATGGTCAAAAAGTACTACAATTTACATTAAATTGAATTTTTAAACAGAAGAAAATTAGATGAAGTTGACTGCAACGGCGTAGGTGAGACCTGAAAGAAGACGCATCAAAACATAGTCCAGCTATATCTTCTGTAACGAAAGTTTTAAATTCAATGAATTTGTCACATTTATTCTCAGATGACTTCACTAGAGTATGTTTAAATTTCCGGCTAGCACGTAGTTGATCATGGGAACTCTTAACGAGCCTCTTGCTTCCATTGCTTTGATTTATAGTAACGATTTTTAAAAAATAAGACTGTAATGTAGGCTCGAATGTAGGGTTAAAGACTGGTGTGCTAGTCATATAAAATAAACGTCTACGTAATAGAAGAAAAAAGTGAAGGGGGGAGAATTAACGCACTATATTTAATGTTACCGAGAACCGGCAGTCATCTGTCTTCACTTACAGTTTGAATTACACTATGTCTTAGACCATTTATGTCTCTCAACTCATCCACGCATGCCAGTGTACTTGCACACGTGAGTGGCCTAGTAGATGTAGGCGTTATCTCACTACTTGTACTGAGATTGTACCAATGCACTTTGCACGCACAGTAGCCCTTCAAGTTAAAATAACCGTATCTACACTCTGACTTTACCGAAACTAAAATAATTTGTACTTCAGCACTGATTTGTCTGATACTCGATACTTATGTGGGGAAATTTTATTTTACTTGAGACCCTTTTATACAATTTTTAACTGTTTCAAACAGTAATAATGGATACGCTGTGTGGCGCAAACAGACCTACGTCCATACTTGATGCTAAGTAGAATGCGTTTTATCGGGATAAATCTCGATTCGCTAATTAGTGGTGCTCGCAGTGCTGTACGTAATAACAATGATGGTCGTAAGATCTCCCTCGCGCGTAAAAGGAAAGCACGAAGTTCAAGCGCCAGATACTATTTACGGTACTGTGAAAAAAAAAGTCTTGCCAATTACTCGTTGGAAAAGATAATGGACATGTGAGGGTGAAAAAAGTTGGTGTTACGCTGCTACCGTAACAATTGAGCGTAACTAGTTTCAATGTTATCGCATGCGTCTGGTAAATGTACGGGGGCTATACCATTTGCTATCATGGCCATTCTGTTATACGTTGTCCATCCTTGGCCCTTGCCGACATTTCACGTGGAATGTTCTCTTATCTTAAAAGTTTCCACGTAATCTATAGTAGTTACTTTAAGGCATTTTGCGCTGATTGAATCAGGAAGTCCTGGATCGCTGTCGGCACTTTTATATTTACAAACAACTATCTACAGGAGTTTAAAGGATTAAAAAAGTGTTATAGGGTAAGGACCGAAGCATAGAGATGTTAACTTATTTTTTTACATCTGTCACTATTCATTATAAATAATTGAAAGTTAAAACGTGTTTCTTTGGTAGATTGACACAAACAATACGAAGAAAGTGTTTTCAAAGAAAATCCTAAACCGCATTCAACACAAAGGTTAAATGGTTTTGAGAAATCACAGAGAACAAATGGATCCGGTTTCTTTTTTAGAGTTGGTTCCGTATTTTTGATTTAACGAGGCGGTGCCCAGGGTCGACAGGAGGACAACAGGTAGTCGTGAAAAGAGATGAGAGGTAACGAGGCAGATGCGATGAATGAAGAAGAAACGAGTGAAAGAAGACGAGCACAAGAGGTAACAGGTTATTTGCTTAGTGGGGAAGATTACGTCGGAGTGTAACCAACCAACCTCAATACTTTCGGTGGGCCAGGTGGGTCTCGTCAGGCGCCGGGTGTGAGGCACGTACCAACACACGTGGTTTATTGGGTACACGCATACTGGTACAGGTCTCACACTTATTAACACATGAATGTGAAGTACCCCGTGTTTCACACGCACGTGCCAAATCAGCACTTTAAACGTAGTCATTACCGTGCCGACCGCAAGAGTAAGTACTACCGGTGTTGCATTGACGGCACGTGTGTAATACCCTATAAGTCACACAGATTACATCGTGCATTACACTGGTTTTCTTTAATGCAATTCCACTAGAAAACGCGACTTCCTCCGAAGAATAGGGAGATGAAAATTCATGAGGGATGCATTATGAAGATAGAAGGATTAATTGACATGGTGCGGAGATTCTGAACAGTTGAACTTTGAAGGATCATTCAGTGGGGATATCAAAACGAACCAATGAATGAATTTAAAAAAAGGTATCGTGATTTCATGTTCAGAGATGAATAAAATTGAAAAGTAGACTCGTTCTTGGAAGGTAAAATAGTCTTGAATAATCTGAGCTTCGCTTGAAAATGTGGGCTCCGAGTAAATAATTTACTTTTTTCATTTTCTTGAATTTGACTGTTCAGTAGAATCGTGAAGTAGGAGATTATCACTGCGGGTTCACATGTTGATTTTTTGAAGTGGATCATTATGTTGCTTTAGGAGAACTGCTTAAAATTGATTTAGTCACTTAGTCTTTGTATCTTAATCAGTTTACTGGTTTGGTTTTAGAGGACTGGGACAATTAAATTCTGGTAGGGTAAAATCGACCTTGATCATCTTAATAGGGCCAATCTTCGGTTCATTTTACTGCAGTGAAGGCAGAGTATATATGCATGAGTGAATCGATAGAGCGGAGTTTGTAACAGTTTGATTGCATAATAATGACGTATTTATGACGTTTGAACTCCGACCTGCCTACCAAGATTTAAGTCTCCAAACTATCAAATTATAAATACTTGTACTATTAATCAATTTAACTATGAGAACAGTGCTCAATCCCTTAAGGAATGTTTGCACTTTGTGGACAAAAAGTGCTCAAACTCTGAAAAAGAATGCGAGAAATTATGGGAAAGAATCTCCAGGCTAAAGTTGTAAGAAGATAATTGCACTATTTAGAAATTTGTTGGAAATGATTCAGAAAGAGAATTGTGATGATTTTATTACAGTCCTTTTCTACTTGTCATATTTCTTGCTATAATTTTTTGTAAGGATAATTTCATTTTTAAAGTATTTTTTTAGAATCTCTTTTAACATCTTGCCTCAAGAAAATGCGATATCGCTTCAAACTTCAAATCCCACCCAATAAAAAATTCACACATCTTTTTTTAAGATTCAGTAGCCATTTGCTTTCTCATCAAGTTACTTGACGATCCCAGACCATGTGACACGTTTTTTAAGCTGCTGACTTATTGCTGACTGGGCATATTCGCACATTAAACTTTTGGATGGGAATAATCGAAGCAACCAAGCAAAGCCCCAGGTCTCAAAGAACCTTATGAGACTCGCCAATCACTCGACCTCGTTACGCTCATTCCGCCAATTAGCGACGACTTGTGCCGCGGTTGCGCTGGGTAGAAAACAAAAAGAGGGCCAGTATCCAAGAGGTTCTGGGAACAAATCGTGTCTCCTCTCTTTTCTCCCTCTTTTAATCCTTTTCTTTCTGCCATGCTTGGTTCTTAATGGTGAGACAGAGACGATTTTGCAAGGGTTCCAAGCGCAGAAAATTGACCGAGGCGAGAGAACCATTAAGTGACAATTTATCGTCAGCCGAAACTCATCTTCGGCTTCTCGTTATTGTAAATTAGAGCTGACTATTTTAAATTAAATCTGTACCCACTACTCAGAACGCACTGGAAAAATTGAATATTATAATAATGCATTTCATAAAAATGTAGACATAAAAATCAAATTTTAGATCTTATACATATATCGTTCAATCTGTTTTGAGCACTTCCCACAGAATACGGCATACCCACATGTAAATTAAAAACGTAACCCCGCATCAGCATGAGGCCCCCAATCGAGATCAGTATCGCGTAACAGGGATCAACTCCACTTTTTCCCAATGAAGACATCCAATTCTATCCAAATGGAGAGTCTTTCCCCTTAAGCTTTTTGATATGGTGATTGTAAACCCTCCATATTGAAGTCCTTGTAGCTCACAGCGTCTCTTAATCAGTTTCTGCTCCCCAGCCACCTTTATAAAAAGGGATAATTTTAGTATGCATAAAATCTCCAAGATGATCGTTGAATCAGGTGCGAATGGCGACGCAAGTGCAGTAAAGGTGGTCGCCTCTGGAACTGAATCGAGCGTTGCCTTTTCCTTTGAATGCATGCAACTGTGCCTCAAAGATATTCAAATCAACAATTACGCCTACTTCTCAAGCGCGACGATTTCCTAATCTTTTATAATTATCTCTTTGCTATTTGGATGAGCTACCGTAATCGGATATATGCTAATGGTGGAAACCACATGTGGTCTTGAGGCTTCTTTTGCTGTGCAACAGGTACTTGCACTTTGATGATTAGACTTGAGTGCATGCAAGTTCTCGCATTAGTTGCAAACTTCAATAAAGTCCAGCTATAATTTTGCTTAAGGGTTTGACGGTACATATTAATAATATCTACATTAGTGTACTTATGCAAATTGAGCAAACCGGTTGCATCGCATTCTCGAATTATATAGTTTTCTGCCGATATATAATAATATGCGCTATTAAATTCGTATTTGCATAATAATCTACTTATAGAGTAATAGGGAAGTCTCCTATATTGTGAGTATTTGAAATTTTTTCTTAATTAGTGGCTGATTACTGCCGTAAAGGATACTCTGTAAGATAGTTACTTTTCTGGAAGAGCACTTTTCGAATTAATGACCTGCCAATCATCCAGAGTGTTTAACGAGTATTAAGGTTTAAGGTGATTGCTTGAAACAACACTGATTAAAATAAAAATATGTATCCAATTCACATTTGCATAGTTATATTTTTGAATCATATTTATCCAGTATAGAAACAAATTTTTAGATTCTAAACTAATTATCTCCATTACGCCTGGCAACTTTATCCTGAAAGGGTTCATTTTTGAGGTAAATTACGCTCTTGAAGGCGGACTTATCTGTGCAATCATTCCAAATGGCAGAAGTCTATCTATGGTTTACTGCTTTTAAGTACAGTCTACATGAGATTCTAGAGCAGATTTCGAACTTTCAGAAAAATCAAATGGTATACCTATGTCATTCGCATCTGGATAATAACGCCGACAAACATCAGAAATTATTTGATCTACGAACGTACATGATGGCAACTGAACAGGAAAACCGGACGAAATGACAGGGTGAAAGTTTTTTCTGCCCGCAAATGGCTGGTAACTTTTCCTTGGGTGGATGTTAAATGACCATTCTTTACGATAATATCCTTTTTTGTAAATCCGCAAATTTTCCTCAAAGCACAGCAATCAAAACAGCGTAATTGGCTCATCTGCAACGACGCACGTCTTCTAAACATCATTGCAAGACATTTTTCAACCGCGTTCTTCAATTACTGTTCTGATTTCTTCCTTAAAGGATCATTTTGTAAGAAAAGTACCTTCCTGCGGGTATGCACTTATTTCCAAGATCACTCCGACTGGCAGCAATCCATTTATTGCACAGTGGTTGCAATTCTAGTCCATGTAGGGTTCGAAAACGGATTACAAAGATGCAGAAAAATAAAGTGGTGAGCATACAACAAAGTTGTAATCAGATGAACGCTAGGACAGACATAAGGAATCCTTTCGCGAGGAGGCCCCGTATAAGTCTTATCTTCCAACGCCGTGCAACGAGTTCCAGGGAAAACCACCCAAGTGGCACTACCGAAACTTGTAGTTGTACTTGTACCTACATATGGCTCCGCTATCGCGATACACTGAATGCACGACTGCATCTCTTCGAGATGAAATCTCTGCGCTTGTTCCAAGTCCACCATATTAATGCCGGTGCGTGCACCTTAGTAACCTAAGTACCCACTCGCTCATCTAGCAGTCCTCTGTAACCGTCTGTAACTGTCTTAACTCGGAACGTATAAATTACTCACTGCGCGAATGCAGAGGAAGAACCAGTTTCCGTTCATAGGAAGGAGGCACTTGAATCCGAAAACTAGGGAGTCATTTTTGCCTGATTTGATATGGAAAAGATTGGCTATTGCCCTGGCGTTTTCAAATCTCATGAAAATACATTTCGGAAATTTATGGTATACGTATGTGCAACAAAGTTGTAGTTATATTGGAGGGGTTGGATAATCATGTGCCTCGAAACGAAGCTTGACTTAATTCTCAATTTAGTCAATCATTCAGAAGGGAAAGATTGGCCTTTTAAAAATCGTATAAAGTTATTAAAATTCTTTAATAATGCATTTAATATTCTAGTTCCTTATAAACTTCGTTTTCTAATGCGAAGACCCTCGTCAAGGTTGATGTAAAAAACGTAGAGTACGGTAGACTCTTTATCCTATATTTTTTGTTGGCTGAGCCAAGTTCTGTGAAATGGTCTGCTTTTTCGTATAAAGAGCGAAGCATGGTGATTTTCGGGTGATATGAAGAAGAAATTTTTTGTATAATAAAAATACATTGGAATTTCGTTTAATGAAAGACGTTCATGACTATAGTTAACGTATATGTAAATTAAGCCAAAAGGAATAATCAATGATTAAATATGATATACATTAATTATTTGTTTAATGATTAGTTTTTATATAGAAATTTCACACATAACCTGGACGCGTGGTTTAGCCTCTGCATTTAGTGAAATGAGAGATAACACACTTCCCTTTTCATTTTCGGAAAGGGCGTGGTAACTGCTTTGAAGTTTTGAAGGCTCTCGCCGGTTTTACACACCCTACTTCGACTCGCCTGTCATCGGTAATCCCAAACCAAAAAGAAGCCTCTTTCAGGTGCATGCTTATGCAAAGTTGGAATGAAACATATGATATAGGCGGACTCTCTTGCACATATGATACTCGTTTTTCTTTTCAAGTCTGTCAGTTTCTTTGAAAATTAAAGTCACATTTCAATGATAAAAGATTAGTTAAGAAAGTTAAATTTTCCTTTGGTGCACGTGTGCTATAATAATACTGCTGATATAAATGAATGAATTTTAATTACTTGAGTTAATACCACAAAATAGTAATAGCGTGATACCTGTATGCTGTTCCTTTTAGAAGAAAAATGAACAGTATAATTCTGGAAACTGAATAATTTTTTCGTGCAATGTGCTGCACTCATAAGAGTGTATCATCCTCCTTGATTATCACGCGACGGTTACAGGAGGATGAACATTGAACACAGTGCAGCTCCCTTCTAGTACTTCGGACAAAGAGGTCAGTCAGAGTGGGTGTTTTTAAAGGCAAGTTGACGGAGGCGAGACGTGACTCCACGCGATTAAATTGGCTATACTTTTCTGCTCGGTGGAATTCGGATTCGTATGTACTTATTCGAGCGATTTTATAACACCATATATATGTGAAATCGTGCGGAGGAATTAGGTCCTTGCATTAGCTCTTCGCGTGCGGTCTTATAGTAGTGTTTATCGGGAATTTATTATTCGAAAAGGTCTGTATAGTCTTTCATTATTAACCGATTTTGACTTTTAGTTTTTAAAATTAATAAGCATTGAAGTTTAATTAAACCTAAGGAGCGGGGTTTCAATATTTTTTACTTTTTAGCGTATCAAAAAAATATAATGTAAAACATTGTGGTATCTTCCCCCCCCCCCCCAAATAATGTATTGATTTTTGATTTATTAAAGAATTTGATAAGGTGCTGGGAATGTATTTCTCAGTCGATTAATTGTGTTTCACTGCAGCAACCTCGTGCGCGAGACGTGCTAATGACGCCAATCTCTATGCCAATGGCATTCGAAATTGTTTATATGCACAGCATGGATCGCACATGCTGTGACAAAGAACGTCGTAGTACGACGAGCAATGACTATTGTTCGCCGTCATTTTACATCAAAGGTGTTAGCATAACATTAAGTGCAGTATAATGAGTGTGAAGAAAAGCCATTTAGTAAGTTAATTTTTAATGCCACTTGTCAAAAAATTATAAAACGGTAATCAATTCTAAGCTAAGGTTGTAGAAGAATTCACATATAATGCATTCGTAATCGTAACTCCTGACTTGAGTAATTGCGTCAACTTCGAAAATCAATCCTATATGGCATATCTCAGAGCTTCACTGCATGCAAGCCAAAACGCCAATTTAGTTTATTTTCGAATATCCTGATTATTTTCCCAAGAAATAGTTCTCTAAGAATATCTATACCTATTTTTGATACCACCTCGGAAACCGCACTTAATTCTACCTAATTTCTTCCAGGAAGTGTATATATTTTAAAAGACTTGTAGAAAAGTTGAGTCACTTCAGGATTCATCTATAAATATATATATTTTATACGCTTACAACCCACTTGAATTAGAGTTTTCCTATAAAGTATAGTTGTACCCCAAAAACTATTTCACATGCTCGCCTATAACACTGGAGTAAATGAACCGATCTGCTAAACTCCTTATAGTGACTCATGTTTGATCGACTAAAATAACTTCCCACTTGTATTGAGTAGTCGACAATTAATAAGCGCTCGTTTGGAGCAAGAGAGAGAAAGAAAACTAGCATTCGAAACGTGGGATTGGATCCAAAGAAGCGAATCGGTCAAACCTCGGATCAAACGAATTGTTGTTGTTTTTTCCTTTAAGCAGATGAATCTGTGTCAAAAGTCATATAGATTTAAAGCGTATAGAGAAAAATTAAAAGAGTTATGGTCTAAAATCGGTTGGAACCAGTTACCTGGGGGCGGGGGGGAAGCAATAACCGCGGGAACCGTTTCGCGGTCAGTGGAAATGTAATTTACTGGGTCATTCCAGGGCTCCGCGTACGAATTGAGATCCAAGGATTTGTGCAAGCGAGTACGTGTTATGCCGACGGCCAAAAGAGAACAGGGAACCGCCAATAGTCAAAACACGCCGAAAATAGAATTGGGCCGATTTGCGAAACTGGTCGCAACCGGGTTCTCCACTTCAGAAAATGATTACTTTCCTTGCATAAAGCCTTCCAAAACCTGAGGCTTCAACAAAGGGGTCTTAAGAGATTCTTGAAGAGAGTATATTTATATATACTTCTCGAAATGAACTGGTCCTTTTCAGTTTTGAATGATTGCCTATTTCAAGAAAACGAATTTACAGTATTTTTCTCAGTCCTGACGAATTTTCAGAATGGAAATATTATATTGTTTTTAATACAGTAGTCTAAAGCGGTTCACTGAAGCTATGGAAATTTTTTTCAAATTTTTACGAAAGCATCAAGTTTGGTGTTGAAGGTTCCTTTTGCTAATAGACAGTTTTTAGAACTGCCTATTTTTTACTTTATGAACAGAAAATAAACGAACCTTCAGATTTCATGGAAAAATGCAGATAAACAAGCAAATATTTCAACAACGATCCAAAATATCGAAAAGTAACAATTCGAGCAAAATTTAAGTGTACCACATGGACTATACCAGATGCGAAAAGACAGGTGAATGAATATTTACGCAAAAACTCAAAATGTCAGATGCAAATTAAATTTTGCAAATATTTGGTTAACTGTCAGAGTGTTTTTATTCGCGATTCACGATTATGGGCCTGTGGGCGCGGGTGGTTTGGTTTCCAAATATTTTCTCACGTGCAGCTGTCATCACGTGGCATTTATACAAGACGCATACGTAAGGGCAGAATTGCCACTTGTTCTTTGTATGTTAAAATAGGCGTACATTGTCACTTGACTGTGACCGTGGGCCGCTATTGTACATACGGTACGTGTACTTAGCTCATGCAAGTTGCTTGCTTGTTCATGTGGGTCCATTGAAATGGCCCGCCGCGGGCCATTATTATCGTCCCGAGGCTTCTCCACTCCACATTTTGCGATCGCTGACCGCGAAATCGATGAGAGAAAAATGTCCTCTTTGTCAATTCGTTGAGGCTAGGACGTGTGTTTATCAATCCCTCTTCACGATGACAGCGCCCAGCTTTAAACTTCGTGGGAGCAATTCATCTTACTGCGAAAGAGAAAAAAAAATGAAAAAAAGTTCAAGAGAGATTTATTTCCACTTGAAACGTGGTGTGTGTGTCGATTGTTTCACGATATCGCGAAAAGATGTTTCGCCTCGGACAATAATTCACCGTAGAATATTTGGTGGTGAACGATCGGTGAAAGCACGTCGCCACGGCATGGGTAGTATTGTGTTCTGCAATCTTTTCTTCCTTATTTCTTATTTCATTTTTGAAAACACTTTTTCCCTTTTTTTCGCATAAGAATTTGCATAAACGCCCACCGTATTGGCATGATGCTCCTTCGTTTATCGCGTGCCAAACCCTCGTGTAGAAAGTCGAATCGCTATTTAACCAACGGCGCGGCGGCACGATTCCCTGTCGACATACGAGTATCTAACAGAAGTTATTGATGTTGCAAGGGGTCGTAAAACCATAAGAGAAACAAACGACAGATATAAGATCATAAGTGGAATCTCTCATGCATTCGATTTTATGACCTTGTTCAGGATATAAGAGGTTTGCGACTTTTATTTTCGGATGTGACATAAACAGTGTCGTCTACTGTATTGAGTATACTTCTAAGATCCTGAATTACAGCGGTACTTTTATTACTTTTTTTAGTACCAATTAGTTTATCTAAACAGTAGTCTTTACATTTTTTCAAATACACTTACAATGTATAGAGTCTATACAGTGTAAGAATGACACTGAAATGATATATGTGTAAAATGAATCGTTTGAGAAATTACTGGAAAGAGGGTCTCAACGACGACGCCCCCTCGACCCGTTCCGGATGGGATTGCGTCGCCATTGCCAGAAAATCATGGAAGATGGACCGTAGCCTTACCCGGCAAAGTAGAAGCCCTCTAATTCTAATGAATATTTTTTCGACCCTAATGCACAGCAGATGCTGCCTAACCCCAATAAAATACAGATTCCCAAACTGCAGGACACATTAGCCTTGTAAAGATCACATTGATAAACAACTTCCTTAAAAAATGATCACTTCATCTCTTCTGACCTACATATAATGAGTAAGAATGTACTTAAGCTGGTAATTTAATTAATCTTTGAGTTAGAAAAAATTGGGTATCAAATTCTGCACAAGCAATTCAAACAATATAGTGGTTAATGACATACTGAATGCCAGGATGGGTCCTTGAACTGTTTTCATGTAGTAAATGCAATCCTGAATCTACACAAATAGATTAGACCTTCAGTCTAAGTTGTAAAGCAACACGGCCCCTGGTTTAATTTGCATACTCCATAATGCTCGAACATGCTACGCGACCCTTGTGACGGACATGTAATTGATCAATTAGTTTCAAATACATAATTTGATTTCATCAACGCGGTCGTAATATCGTAAATGCATAAGTTCTACGAGAGACAAATCTTCCTGAGGACGTGTCAACAAGTCTTCTGTCATTCAAAATAATGACGTCCTAAACGCATCAACCTCGATCTATGTAATATGCTCTAAAATAATAAGTATTAGAGATGATGGCTCATAAACCATTTAAACGAATTAAGAGGTGTCCCTATTTTTCGTCTCATAAATTCCAGTCAATGAAACTCCATGAGAAACATTTAATTATTGATTACAAAACGAGGAATAGATATTGGTCTGAGGTACACTGTTCACATCTATGGGAATAATAATTATTTTCAGTATGATTATTATCTTGATAGATATACTGACTAGATTCGCATTGACACCTCCCTACTTGTGACATTTCCGTGGAAGAGGAGTGTCCGTGCAGACCAACAGAGAAAACCGGTCAGTTGCACGCGCTATACGCTACAATCTATATTGTCGCATACATACTTTATGTTTCTGATACACGGGACAACGATTAAGTCTGCAACTTTCCTGTCGAGAAATCGGCATAAATTATTATAAGAGTGATAAAACAAAGTTCTTAAAATTCACTCAAAAAATCTCATTCACATACGTAAGTCATATTTTGTTTACCCTATTTCATTTACCCTATTTCATTTACCCTATTTCATTTAATAATAACATTTTCATTTCGAAACAAATTGAATTTGTAAAATTAATATTGTGAAGAGATTTCAGGCAGTTTATCTTTCTAATTACTGTAATTCGTTGTCTCGCGAAATAAGGAAATGTCAACGAACGCTCTTGCAAGCTATATTAACGTGCTTCATATGTGAGAGCCAGACAAAATGGAGTGGACCCCAAACAAACATCTCCCGCGTCTTACCGAGGGGTCAAGACTCTTTGAGAGGAGAGCCTTCATGTTCTTACATTTGTGGACCAAGGCATACGGATTATACTCCTACTTTGCCACTCGAGTAACCGTCTGAGTCTGAACCTCCTCAGGAAACAATCCATTGCGCTGATCAGACCAAGCACTGCGTGTGTAGTGCTCGTTTCATGTATTATGCCGAGCAAGTGAATGAAGGAAAGCTGAAATGTTGACTACTCGTGATAATGCTTCTTAGAATAATTTAAAAATAATTACCCTGATTCCTGATTTGAAAAGTGTTTTAAATTATCTCCAAGGGTAGTGTATTTAATTAGAGTCAAGGCTAGTAAATCAAGCAATTAAGATACAATAAATTAGTTCCACTTAACACTAATTTAATAACCAATTTTTATTTTTTGTTGCAGGTGAGTCGGACGATTGGGAATCAATTCTGAGCATGGAGTGAGTACTGAGTATATCCTCTATGTTTCTTCTCAATGTTTTTTTTTTCAATTCACAGCCGTTAAAATAGCCGTTTATATTCATTTTATCACAATCTTATCTCATATGGAAGAAAATACGACTCAATATTACGGTTCAGAATATTCAGACGCCATGTAAAGTTCTCACCTTTCCTCACACTTCTTATCAGTTCAATGTCTGTACCAATAATCTCCTGGCCGTCTTTGGAACCAGAGTCCAGATATTTTTTCTGTTTTTCGAAGATGAAGATGTCAATAGAATGTTTTCTACACCTCAAGCTATCACTTCGAGGAACCTAAACTGCACCTGAGATAAGAGAATATGGTTCCATTATAGGCAGTTTCGATAAGTTCGTTGAAATTAAATAACGAGGGGCTATCCATCATCGGCTCTACAGTTTGAAAAAGTACCTCTATCGAAGTTGATTGTTTAGATATTCTAGAATTTCTTTCAATTAAAGAACACTGAACCAAACCTTTATAAGGTAACAAAAAGAACACGGTTCGGTTCCCTGTTTTATCTAACTCTAACACTGCTCGGCGTCTCAAGATCCATCTAAATTTTTAGTTTGATAAACTAGGCCTTGTTCCGAAAAGTCAACCTCACAATGTCTCGTTACAAAAACTGAAAAGACATATGATATTTCAATGTGGACTCGGATTTCTTTCATTTGAATGCTAGATTCACTTTCGACCTACATATATTCCCTAGTTTAATGGCTGGTTCAAAAATAGTCGTATCTTCTGCAACTTGGCAAAAAAAAGTCTCGTACTCCTCCGTGTGCAGATGTCTTAAACAGCAGGAGGAAAGGAAGTCAGGGCAGAAGAAGTCGTCTTTGAAATGGACTGAATGGCGCCAACCATTGAAATCTATAAAGTTCGGGGTACACTGAATGAACGCCTGAAGATTTCTAGGCCCAACGGACATTATTGTGTTCACGAATTCAAAAATGTAAGAAATTATTCAAATTGAAGAAGGCAGCCCTGATGATTATTTTATCATACTAAAAAGTGATAAGTAAAAGAAAATGACAATAAAATTATCGAAAACACGCAGAGGCCTTTAAGTTAATTGAATCTCATTCCAGTGGTTCTCAAATGGGGATGCTTTATGGACTGTTGAGGAAGATATGAAAGTCGTAAAAGAGATTGTAAGAAGAAGATTCACCGGTTGTTCAGCGGCGACCTCGTTATCCGCAAATGTTTCGTTTACGATTTATTTAATCGGTCCTCTTGAACTTGAAATACTCGAGTGTCTTCGTATCGTATCTTATAGGTCGTGCGTGCGTGAATACCCCAAAGAAACGATAAGTCTTATCTCGGCGTAGGTTTTCCTCAAATAGGCCTATACCTGCATATATATCTCGAGTGTTTACGTGTCGATAGGCAGATGATACAATTTGACGGGGATAGCATACTATAAGGCGAGTTCTTTTCAAGACATGATAATCTTAATTTGAATATTGAACAATATTCATTTAAGAGGTAACTTTTGTTAAAAAAAACTATTGTTAAATAATTTCTTTTCTGAACTTTCTATTGTTGTTTTAATAGAAATGAAACAGTCTTTGGGGAAGACAGATTGCCGAATTTCAGAAATGATCAGTTTCCCGGAAAAATTCTTTGTACTTCTAATAACTATAAACGTGACTGGAATATATATATTGAGATAAATAATAAAATTTATCGACGGGTTCCAAATGCGGGATTCCGAAGGCGACGTCGCTAATTCGAAATCGGCTTTAGAACGATCTATACACTCGGCCCCCATAAATATTCCAACACCGTGCACTGCTTCCCTGCCCTCCGTCCTTCTTCTCCCGCCTTGGGGTCTCGCAGGAAGCGTTGCACGTCCCCAAAACGTTCGCTATGCACATCACGGGATTGTCTATCGTCACTCGCCTTGTTCACGTGACCACCCGACGTGCGATGCGATTTTTCTCCCAACTTGGCCAACCGCAGATATCAATTTAATTAACGAAAATGGTCATAGGACCTCTCCAAATCTAAATACTTCACCAAAGTTACGTATACCATTGACGGTCGAAATTAATTTTCTCTATATTAGGCGGGAGAATTAATTTTCAAGGACTATTACGTCAAAATTGGTGCATATATTCTTTAATTATTTAGTATGCTTGAGAGAATGAAACTCTTTGTCTCTCATTTCTTTCTCTCTTAAAATTTCCTGTAAAAAGTTTCGAAATCCCTATTATGTTTTCGAATATCTTCGAATGTTTGTCAGACACGTTCACTGTTTCCTGATCATGTCCCCTTGTGTTTATCTGAAGTCATGTGCTATGTCACAGCAGATGTAGGACGAATTTTCGCGCCTTTCTTTGGGATATACAAATACATTCATGAGGCTGGAGATCTTTATTTTTGTTTAGTAAAACCGCTCAGGGAGACAACAGGAAACGAGAGATATCCTCCATTTAACACCATCAGATCAGCAGCTAGCATTTGCTTTCTTGGCACGAGACAAATAAGAATAATTATAATACTTTTTTCAATCAAATAAAAATTTTATTAATAAGTCGCATAAATGATAAGAAATAATAAGTATTTCAGATTTCGAAATGGACGAAAAAATGTATAACCCCGTGACCGTGAAGAAACAGGTTGTTATAGAACATTTTTTATAGTCCATTTTAACGCACATACTAAAATCTGTATGAAAGTAAACTCCTTCTGAGCGTGAAATCTTGCGGTTTCAGCTTAAAAGGATTCTGGACTCTCCCCCTCCCCCCATGAGCATATACACAAATCTCTTTTGCATGCCAAGTTAACTAGGCGATACTATTTTTAGAGATTTCGTCACTAGAACTATTTATTTGATTTTGAAGCATGACATGAAATTTTATTAGATTAAAAATTTGCATAGCACGTGCAACAATACTTTTGAGAAGTGAAGGCCTTTTCTCCTGCAGTAAAAAAAAAAAAACTTAGAAGCATGCGGATTTCAAGTGAAAAGATATTTTCGGATGTCGCTTTAACTTCTTCGAATAGCATTTGCAAATGCAGATTCATTTGCTGAATAACGAAAGAGGAAGTCAAATATTAGCAGAACAACTGCATATTGTGCAAACAAAGTTCAAATACATATGCTCAAACATGCCTAAGTAAACAGTGTAAAGTCATTGATAATTATATTCAGCTACAATTATCAACATAAATTAATCGAAAAAAACAACATATTGTTAAGTTATTTTCTTCTGAAGATCTTATTTGTTAAAAAATGTATCCAATTTGTAGGTAAAAATATATAGATAAAATCGGATTGTATAGGAAATGTAAATGAAAGTCACTTTTTTTTGTCATGGAATCGTGACTTTTCAAAATAAGTGGAGGCCACCCATCCTTTGGTTATTTCAGAAACGTTTTCCTCGCCTAAGCGGATATTCCTAATAATCGGATTACACCCTCCTGATGCTTTCCCGTCTCCCGACCTGCTCAACCTGTACCACATCTAATTCGTTGCGACAGTCGTTTTCAGTTTAATGAGAAGCAGTCGACACGTAATCCACTGGGTATCGATGGCTCAAGGCGACAAGAAACGGAAATGAAGGTCTAACGAATTCTATCCCGGCGATCCACCCGACTTACTCAAAATAGAGTATCTAAAAAGATTAATGGACTTCAAAAAAAAAGTTTTTTAAAAGAGGAAGCAGGACATATTCTGAGGAAAATTTAATAATGAAAATCACTGATACTCTCATCATGCATCTACCCTGCTTTTGCCTTAATTACTTGTTTTTTTAAACCACAGTTTTAGTACAATTTTAAATTTAAACTTTTAGAAGTGTTCAAGTTTTAATTTGATTTTATCTGAATGGAAAAAAATATTTTTGAATAGAAAAATATTAAGTGATGCAATTTTTATACAGTTTTATTCAAAGGGATTATTCACGGAAGGATATGCGTCGATCATCCCCTTGGACGACAGGATGCAATATTCGTGGAGGAGCACGTGCTTCCGGTTCCTCAGCTTACCCCGTTTTTACAACTGTTGACACTAGATTTATGAGATACCAACAGTTCACAGTTCATACCAAACGTAGCATCGGCCATCGCTATAGAAATGTCGACAATATTTTTTTCCGCATTTTATTCTCTGCTTTGAGCGAAAGCCGACTCTTTGGCTGAGTGAATTTTATAGTGTAAGACTGTAAGAGTAACGAGATATAGGTTCTATTCAACGTCATTACTCCTCAGTCGTAATGAAACTACAGTTTTATAGTTTATAGTCTTCCGTAATCGTAAATTGCTATTAACATCAGGTGAATTTTTCACTCCGAGTGTGAATTCCTCTGCAATTGCCAGATGCACTTCGCATCCAGTAGTTGAAGATATTTCAATTGCTTATCTGCTACATACGTATTGCATTTTATGGTTCACTAAATACACGACTTCCACACTTGGGTTCTAATTAAAATTAAATGTTCGAAACATTTATATAGCAGTATATTAATTGCTTTGCAAATTCAAGGATAATTCTCTAACGTTTTAATTTTCTTTAGGTAGTATTAATACTCTGAATTGTAAATTATCCAAACTCGTTTTCATAATTGAGTTGCCATTAAGCCAGTAATTATCATTTGACGAGAATTCGTTCCACTTTAAGATTTGTAGATACAATTTAGATATTTGAAATCTTCTTTGATAATAGGGTCTTGTTATTTTTCTTTAATATTTTTGACTTTTCTATTAGTATAAACTTTAAAAAGAAATAGATATTGTTTAAAGTTTCAACGCCTCGAGACATGATCATAAATCGAAAGTTTAAATGCCAAATAGGGGTCTAATTCTATTTCATAGACTTTTCATAAATCCACCTGTTGAAGACCCTCTATTACCTCGAGCTCTATTAACACGGCACCGACCTACCCCTCGGCTGACAGCTAATTGAATAGAAGGCCCGAATCTGTTTTATGTACTCTTCGCCTATGCCCTATACTCTATCGAGTATAGCAGAATAGTCTACTCTATCCCTATAATTATTACCGTAAGGCAGGTCGCTTAAATATGAAAGAGTCAATATTGAAGGCCGTAAAATACTTTCTGCAATCTACTCTAGCAAATCTTGACTTAAGATTTATCCAGGGTATCGTATTCTGTTGAGGAATCCCAATTGTGGTGTCTGGGAAATCACTTAGAAACCATTATCATGCAGGAGACTAATTATGTTCATAATTAGGCTTAGTCGTTACCTGCATAAAGAACCTTTTCTTATATAATTGGTTTTTAAGTAATTTTGAAGTTTCACAATAAAAAATTAAGAAAAAAATATTTACGTGGGAAGTGCCTGATTCCTACATATCTATATGATCAATGATGTTTCCAAATCATTTATTAGAAAATCTTTACTAGAAGCCATGGCAGGATATGTTTTGAGGTTTTGAATTGTAATTGAGATTAACTCGTGCCACGTTCCTGATAAGAATCTTTTCATATAAGCCGACGGTATATTGAATATATAGGAAAGACTACTTATGACTACTGGTTGCATGCTTACGGCTAGAATTAGTGCTCTGGATCGGCCATGTGTTCCGAAAAGCAAACACTCCCTTGTCCCTTTTCTCCTCGCCACGGGTTCCAGTAATTTCGAATATACGGGACGAACATCTTCACATATGATCGTACAATGTCTCTAAAACTAACTTGTAAACGTCTTCAGAATGCATGGGAAATTTCTAGGTCCTAGGGGTCCCACGATTCTGAGAAACGGCCGAAAAACCTCATTCATTGGATTTGGGACTGCCGGAAAATTACTGTTTATCCTGACAAACAACAGTGTACTGAAATCTTGGAAAAGCATATCGTTTTGTTTTCCGAACATTTATTACTTGTCTTATGATTTTTCATTGTATGCAGCATTATTAAATGAAATCTTAGTAGATTTCTGCGAAAGATCATTCCACTATAGTAAATTGTGAATGCTTTCTGCAGTGTTCACTCAACAGATTCCAGAGACGCTTCTTCTGCCATAAACCAACAATCCATTTCTTCTTTCATAGCAGTTACAGAGCCAGTCGAACATGAAGTGATTAACGTGCTTTCTGAAGCATCCCAACTTCTTTAACACAAATGGTACTAATAGTTTGTCTGAAATTTTGAAACATTTTCCACTATTTATACATCTCTTAAGTCGAACTCACTCTCATCGAATTGGGACGCCATTGCGGAGTTCATATTTCGGAAGTGTTATCCGAAAATGTTTAATCCTCGGTTTAATCCTACTAATAATAGAGGCGCCCTCATTTCTAACGCTTGCATATATTTTAAAGTAACGAAATCAGATGTTCTTTCACCGCGAGCACTGATTTGAAATTCTGAATCTGATGGAGATTTCAAGTGAAGATCACTTGTGAAGACTTAAAGTGATGTATGTCTACATAGCGACTGTTAACTCAAGGAATTTGAAGCATAAACAAATTTGTAACTGTACATTTGTACAATGCGA
This sequence comes from Andricus quercusramuli, assembly GCA_932178445.1. Classification (NCBI taxonomy): domain Eukaryota; kingdom Metazoa; phylum Arthropoda; class Insecta; order Hymenoptera; family Cynipidae; genus Andricus; species Andricus quercusramuli. The sequence continues at coordinate 449,660 of CAKNXH010002168.1, read as the reverse complement.
GTCTGTATAAGAACACAATATATATGCAAGCCTAATTTCGTATATCTAACCGGAAACACTCATTTCTTTCCTTGCAGTGCCAACCTACGTACGTCCACGTGTTCAATTTATTACATAATTCATACTATATACTATGTAGTCCTCATATGAATTCTAATGACTCACTCCTTAAGCGTCTCGAGATGGCAAATTTAATAAGGATCAGACCCTTTAGACTCATCGGAGACAGCATGGTGCCTTCTTAATTTCATTTTAAAAGAAACACGAATAAGGCGAAAGTGGGTATATTGGTATTGTTTTCCCGCAAGGGGTTGATACACGTTTCGATTAAAGGTATCTAAAGATTCGTGTTAAGCCTTAAAGTGTAGATTATATTTTTTCTTAATTTAATTCAAAAAAATTTGAATTTAATTGAATAAGTTTTGATGTATTTCATTCATTTAAACTATTTGAACTAACAAAATAATTAGAGATGAGAATGGCTATAAATTTCATGAGCATTCTTCCTCAGATCTGTTTGTCTGGTCATCACGTGTTTTCTACTTGCTACCAAAACATGTTTATATTGTTTCGACTTTTGAACAGGAAGCTTCAAATTTCATTTTGACCTGCTTTAGTAGAAATGAATGGTGCAAATTTTTCGAATTTGACACCCGAATTCCGGATGTCACATTTGTGATCTTGGTATTAGTTTCCTCATTTCTTTGAGTCTCTTGTCCCTTTGTTAAAAAAATTTTGGATAATAATACTAAGGGATCCCCTATGACCCGCTTTCCACAATGAAAAATAAATGCATCAAAAACTTCAGCTCTTATGAAAAAAATTTATAATTCCACGCATTTTCTTTTTGAATACTTGAAAGCCTTCCAAATTTGACAGCTATACATTACACAAAAAAGCTTTCGATTTTGGAAGCCATCCAAATTGGTAAGTTATCTAGGCACGACAAAGCTTTCAAATAATAAATAAAACATCCAAATTTGAAAGCCACAAATTAACGAATATTCAAGGTGTATCAAAATTGTATTCTTAGTAATCGTGTGGAAAACCAGTAGCATTTCAGTTTTAAAATATGCTCGAGGATAGTGAAAAATAATAATTAGATCAGTTAAATTTGCACTTTTTATATACTCTTACAGAAAATGCCGTTACAAAATTGGTGCCAAAAAGTACCAAAAAAGTTCAAAATGCGTCCTGTTATAACAATATTCTTGCATGAAAATCAACTATTCTAATGTAACTATTCTGCTTCTAATTATTTAAAAAAATGAATCAAAACTTTCTATAAAAAAAGGGAAAAAGGGGGTGGACTGAGAGCCTTGTTCTCTAGTACTTTTGCTATTGGCTTGTAAACAATTGTAAGAAAATTTAGTACTTTTGTACTGATTAAATAACCGTCTCGAGTTAAAATCGCCAAAGTTGACACCCAGGGAATTTTTAAAGTTCGTAAGAAATAAATATTAACAAAAATAGAAATACGTGAAAACCTGAAAGTCATTCCACTCGATCGGGGAACGGAAGAAGCTCTCGTCTCTCTATATTTATCAAATCCGAGCTACGACGTAAACATCAGCTGTGCGCGACGTAAAATTTGCGGATACGTTCACCACGCGCTCCCGAATTCGTCGTCTGGAACGTCCGCCTGTGCTTAGGCTTCTGCCATGCGTACTTTCGCATGCATATAAAGCGAGAAGCATGCATATTGCATATTTTAGGGAAGTATCTAAAATCGCTAGCTGTCCTCGGCGAGTGCGTTTTCGAGTTTGGCATCAAGCCAAGATGCGAGCGTAGAAATTCGCCTTGCAAGAAAAGAAGAAAGGAATACAGAATGAAAAAGGAAAGATGTGGAAAAAAGTGGCATAAAAAGAAATAAATAATGAAGAGACTTAAGGGACATCTTTCAGGCTTCACAGATTTTGTTTTACTGCATACATTTCTCATCTTCGAAGATTATCCCCCAGGAGGAGAGTAAATAATTTCTTGTTTTGTCTGTTTCAGAAGACTCATGTCGCCTCGACTTTAGCTATTGTTTTGTCGATTGACAGGATGGACAGGATGAAGGCCAACTCTTACTTTGTCTCAGGGATCTTTTTGGTCCTGATTTTCGGGACGACACAGGGAAGACAAATTCGATTAGGTGAGTTAAAAATATCAAAACTACAAAACAAAAACGTATTACAAGTTCTCTAAATATTTTTCTGAAATTTTAATGAAGAAAAAGTTAAAATAGAAAGTAACGAGGCGATGAGTGTACAAAAATGCGTAAAGAAAGCTTGTTCAACATATTTTCATATAGCAGAAAACGTCGAAAAAGAGGGTGAAAAAAAGGAAGAGCAGGCGTAGACAGACTGTCCAAAAGGGATAAAGAGATTGGGAACAAGGTTGCAAAAATGAAAATAGAAGAACAAGTGGAAAAGACCTTGCCAATCACTTGCTTTTATGATATTTGAAAATATCACGAGATATCCGTATAATATAGAAAGTTCTTAATAACAAATTGAATCCCCTTTTTTATTCTGAAATTGAACTACTGAACGGCTGTGATCCCTGAAATATGTGTTTTTAGAAAAATAATACATAAACTTTCACTTAATTGATATTAAATTTATCCCCTGCTACCTATATAACTTATTTCGTTTATCTTTTACTGGAAAATCTCGCCACCGGCATCTTTACGATCCTGTTTCTACTTCCGAATACAAAAGGGTGTCCGACAACTACCAGACAAAGATCAGAGATCTCAACGATGATCGGTTTCGGGACACATAAAAACTGGCGAAAAACGATTATATCTTGTCCAGCTTCCTGGTGGCAGGTTACATCGTGTTTTCATTTACATGACAGCTTTCTATTCTAAAAATCTTTCTTCCGACAGTTTTTTACGATATAAACACGCCCCTAATCTGTAAGATCGACACCTGATTTGGAAGATTTCTCGAAGAAAGTATAAAATAAAGTGCGTGACACGGTTTTTAACGCCCAATGATGTGTTTGATGAAAGCAGCAGTTAGGGTAGATAGGTGATCCTGAGATGAGTTCGAATTTCACTCAGGTAGGAAAAAGGGCCATAAAAATGGGAAAGTTGAGAGATACCCGGGCGAAAGGTACCTCAGAAAGATATAATATGGAAACGTATATCGCGGATTCTATCACGCCTCAAACATATTTTTAATATCTTTGACATTAATTTTGTAATTTATTGGTTAATTTTTACAGTGAAAGAAGATTCAGGGTTGCTACAAAATCCCAATTTTGAAATTCTCAGACTTTTCCCTGACCATTCTAAATTTCTCTGTTAGGTATAAAAGCAACAAGTTTTGAACCAAAAATGGAGGAATTATTAATTTTCTACCGAGAAAAAAGGAATTTTTGATAAAATCGTTAAATTTTCAGGTAACATGAGGAATCTTCGATAAAAGATGAATTAAAACACAGTTGAATCACACCAAAAAAGAGGAATTTTCAAAACATTAGTTGAATCCTCAACCAAAACAGATTAATTTTCAAACAAAGAAGAGAAATTATCAACAAAAGAGTTGAATTTTCAATCAAGACAATGTTTTCAGTTAATAAAGAAAAAAACGCTTTTTTTAAATAACTGAATTTTAAACTAAAAATATAAATTTTGAACCAAAAATAATAGTTGAATTTTCAATTGAAGATGATCAATTTTCAACCAAACATGGAATAGTTGTTTTTAACAAACAAACAAAAATATGTTTTTCACCAAATTAAACATTTTTAAGTTTATCTTTTTTTCTTAAATATAGATAGTTTCAAATATTAAAAAGATTAATTTTTTAACAAAAGAAATGACTTTTTAACCAAATTGTTGTAGTTTCCACAGAAGACTAAAAATAACTTTTCAATTTATCGAAAATTCCCTGACTTTCTGGGATTCCCTGACCTCTATCAGCCCTGAAAAATACAAAAGAAAATTCTATAGAAACTGAAACTAAGCGGTGAGATGCAAAACAAGATTCAGAAATCGATAATAATCATTTCCACGAATTTCGACAAAATCAACGGTAAATCGAACATAGCTTCTGAACGTGGTGAGATTTCAAAAATCGCGTCGCGCCTCGTGAAATCGAAGATTCTTCGACTTTTCTCTGTCATTCATAAGTCTTCAAATCACGTACACAGTTGACGACAGGAATTACAATTTAATTAACACGAGAGTGCGCATCCAGAAATGGCGGCATTGGCATTCTTGCCAACTCGCATCCCCGATCGAATTAATAGGACTCGAGGGGGGGGGGGGGGCTTGAAATTATTTTCCTAGGCGAGAACATGTTCTGGTTTGAATCGCCAAACACGTGAATCGTAAATAATGTAAGTTGTAATTAACTCTTCGTGCTTCAAGTCTGAATCGCCAGTCTGCCATGTCTGCGACTGCTCGGAGTTAATTCTAGGACTTTGTTTACTTTAGCGATCGGTAAAAAATCTAATCTCAATCAATCAGAAAAATGTTAATTTTAACATTTTTATTGAGCAAGAAAATAATCTCGAGCTATCTTAAAAAACAATTGACAACAATCAAAGTTCTACTGCATTGTACATTATTTTGTTTATTTGGATATTGGAAGCGAACTCATAGTTGGGCTTTTTATATTCTTGATTTAAATGGTAGTGGCATTTTAATACAGTTATTCATAAAAAAATTCTACAGAACTGTTGCTTCAAAACCCAGTCCCTTTTTCCCACTAATCAGATCGTACTGGTATCCATCTCGTACTCAGTACTGGTCCCCCCTACATGAAACTCAAAAGTCTTAATTTTTCTAAAGTGGATAATGTCTGTGTCGACCTTCTTTCTTCTCAAAGAATCTGATGCCTTTGAACTTGGGGAATCATGCGACAGCAGGTGGTATTTTTAAGTCCAAGTGCACTTTCTCAGACAGAAATAAAAAAAGCTCTCGCGTAGCTAGACACTTGATAATAATCCGTGGGATTCGAGAATGGGCCAGAAAAGTGACTAAAGCTTGGTATAAAAATACATCTGCCGCACGAACAAAAGTGCAGCAAGTCTGGAAAAGGAGTGAATCCTCACAGTCTTCACATCGATACCGTACTTATCTGGAACAGAAATGGTTTCGTGCGCAAAAAGGGCGGGAAAGAATTTTGCTCCCGGGACGTGTCCAGAGGTAAGCACGCACACGTGGCCCTACCTATCGATTTACATAATCAGTCAAGATTTAGTGGCATGTAAAATCAAGGCCTATCGGATAGCCGTTGAGGAAGTAGCACGCCGGTAGGGGTAGGCCTGTATGCAGTCCATGGGCAATCCTCTCGGCCAGATTTTACTATTCGTTTACGTTTTTACGACGGTTTACTGCCCACAGCACCAAACGGCACCAAAAGCCAAAATTGCACATCTGGTCCGCAGACCCAGCAGGTTTCACGGCTTCACTAATACTTCTTGCCTACAATCCTACATAAAGGACCCTGATCCATGGGCGAAACTAGATTTTTCGTCGAAATCGTAAAGTCTGACTTACACGTGCCCCGCAAAACTTTACAGAAAAAGTAGAATATCGCTCGTGTCGTGTTACTCACACAAAGCCGATTCAGAAAAAAAAGCATCTCGTTAGAGGGCGCAAGCAATTTTTATTTCAACAGAAGCCAAATATCAACCTAACTGACTTCATTAGACGCCAACTCTTCCCTAAAATAAATATTCATTAAGTGAGAATGCTCCAAGTTGGCAGATTTCATGATCAAATTAGGTTTTGTTTTTTATGTTTTTTTTTTTATGGAAACTAATTTTAGATATAGGCACAATAGAGAATGTGTCATGAATAAAGCAAATAATAATTGCATGGTAAAGGACGTTAAACTGAGTTTATTTTTACAAGAAATAGTTTATTATTAGGTTCACATTTTTTTTTTCATTTTTCCAAGGGGAAAAAACTGGCGGGAATGGGAGATTTTATGATTGATGTGGCGTCAGTTATAGGAGCAGTCCTTAAGGACCATGCATAAATTATGTAACATATTTTTTTCCAATTTTTGAAATTCAAAAATATTCTAAATTATCTGCGCATGCTTCACTTTTTCACGCGTTCCGGAAACGGACGTCATCCTAATGACTAAATGATTCAAATCGGCATTTTTAACCAATTTTCATTCAGCTATCAGTCCTGAGGAGTTGGGAAAGGAAATGGACTAGCCAAGCTGATAAAAAATATTTGACTATGCATCATGAATTTCGGGACGAGACACAAAATAATCTTTATTTTTTTAATTTCTTCACTATTCAGTGATCGACTTGGAGTTCCGGACAGGATGTCCTTCTCCCTGAGATGGAATATATTTATATTTCCAGGTACAAGGTTTCTCGTAACTTAAAGTTTTAAGTAGAGGTGCAATCCTCCTACCATTGATCACGCTCTTTTGAGTTCGTTAATGAGCTTCGAACGCGTGTGGAACTTAAACTGCACTTAAATCATTCGGAAATAGAGAAGTGTGAAAAAAAATTTTGTATTCGTTCAAGAAGTGAAGATACTATGTAAATTGTCATGCTGTCAATTTTTTAATTATTCAGAATTTAAGACTAAACATTTTGTAAAATAGAAACATATTTTAAAGTAATTTTAAAAATGTTTCACTCATTTGAGTCAATACAGGTCTTACTCCTGATTGTCTCTTAAACCAAATGGAATTCATTCACTTCAATTTTTCTCTAAAAAGCTCACAAAGTGGGTGTACATTTCGAAAAAATGTCAGAATCAGGTTCAAAGACACAGAATTGCATTAAGCGGCATAATTCAAATTAAAAGCATAAATCTAATTGAAAACATTCAGAACCGAATAATTTCAAATTGAATGTTCAAAAATTGCACAGTTTCCTATAAATTTTTTAATTAAATATCAAAAGAAGATTTGAAATATAAATCGTTTAAAGTTGTACCACTTCAAATTGAGTTTTAATGTTTAGTCATTTTGAAGCTTGAAGCGACATCTATAGTTATTAATTATAAACAAATTACAACTGAAGAATATAAAAATGGAATAAAATACATAGAAAAACTAATAAGTTCGATTGGAAAGTATTTGACTCGGCAACATTGAGAGAATCTTAAGTGGGTATTGCTTTTGCAAATAGAATCGTTTAAGGTATAGCATCGAGAAAATTGTTCGGTTTGGCAATACAATTATTTTCGTACCAATAAAATGTTAGTTATATCAACAAGTACCATGTTTTTATTTATGGTTTATTCTGAACCAATCTATTCAGATTATTACATTTCAATAAGCATATTGTACTAAACTTTTTTGCGCTAAATTACTGACTGAACATTTTATTCCTCAGAGTAGACTGTAGAGAATAAGGAACTGTCTCATTTGTGAACGAAACAGTGAGAACTTTAACATCAATAAAATACAATAAATATTGAATTGGTTTGGAAGCGATGAACAATAAGTCTCTGATTACAAATTATTGCAAAGTGGCCACAAAATTTTTGCACCACCGATTTCAAATCAATTGCAGTATGTCTCGATTTGGAAGAGATTGGAGATTGATGTGGGGCTCTTAAAAAGCCATTTGTTACAATAAAATTTTACTCAGAGTAGTATAAATCGCAATGGCATTTTTCTGCCCGAGTAACACGAAATACGTACAACTGTTACTACGGTGTAAGTTCTATACTATTATGATTGGGCTCAATTGTCCAATTGGCCGGTCATTGAATGCCGGCGTACCGAGGCTTACAGCAATACGTTACGTTATTAGCAAACGGGTCGAGAATTCTCAACCACCCTGGCAAACTTCACCCGCACAGATAACCGTAGCACTTCCTTGCTATCACACTGGGGCAGAATGAGAGCTCCTGGCAATCCTTTGTCTATTAAATGTATTCAACAGCCTAATAGCGGCTAATATTACCAATTGGACAATGAAAGAAATGACCGGACCCGATTTACTTTGGGGGACTAGGCATTATCAAGAAGATGTTAGCTTGTTTAAAAAACGTGCCAAGAAAAGATTTGTTCAAGACACAAAATATTGTATATTATAATAACAATAATTTTCCAATTCATTCATTCACTTTGTCCACATTGAAGCACCGATGTTTCCGCTCGCTTTTGGCTTCTTTTTTGTCACGCAGCTCTTTTTCTGTCCTGTCAATGTGACAGTTTATTAGCATACGTCAGTTTGACTACTTATAAAATTGTTTTCCCGCACTTGAAGCAACATGAATTTTTTCCCCTTATATAAATATTGTTGATTTTCAAGACATCAGTTTAGCACTTTAGATTAAAAGGAGTGAATTTCAAAAAGCATAATGCACAATTGGAAAATTCATCATTTATAAGAACTTATAGTTTCAAGATCCTAATTTAAGAATGCTTCCATTTTTAAACGAATCTAAAATTGTTTAGTGTAATTATTGTTTCAAATGTTTTTAAACTTAATATTTATATTTGACAAAGAAAAAGAAAGGGAAAGAGATTAATCTTATTGTCTCATTACGAGAGTCTGTTGAGGGACAAAAACATAAAATCATGCTGCCATTGAGAGGAATCGATAAGCTCTCACAGAACATCGCACTGTTCTGTCGATCCTAATTAAGAAGAAAAGCGAAATCGAGCGTTCGTTGAGATAAAATCCTTTTGGCTTGTGAGCAATCTCTCAATATCGGCGGACGATGATAGATTCGGGGTGTAATTATGCAGGTGAGCCAGACCAAAAAAGATCCTAAATGCAACCGGGCGAAACCGTCAAAAGTCTCGACATTTCTATCTGTCTGAAGAATTCGTCCACTTTTTTTACCTATCCCTAAAAGACCTAAAAGGCGCTTCAATATATGGGGGAATCTTAATTAGATTCCTAAACTTTAAATCTTCGTCAAACGTAAGGGAGCCGACTATAAACTACATTGCCAATTTTGAGCTATTTTGACCCCCCTCCCCTCGTTGAGGGACCGTTGTTTTGCCATCGAACCAAGAAGATTAATTTTCTACCAGAAAATACGAATTTTCAATAAAATACACTGAATTGCAACAAGATAGTTGAATTTTCTAACTAGAAAATATCACTTCTCGACCAAAAATGGAATAGTTACTTTTTTAGTTTGAAAAATTAATTCTCTCTTATCAAAAAGAAACGTGTTCTGAATAAACTAGTTAAATTTTCAAAGAAATAAAAAAATTTTAAAATGGAAAAGGATTGGAACAGGGAACAGTATGAAATCTGAAATATGGAAGTGATTTTCAAAATTATTAAGTAATTATCCTTCCTTGGCAAAATTCGAAAACCTTCTTCAAATTTATCATCAAGAAACGTACCCCCACCCCTGTTAAACCCTAGTTTTAGCGCACCCCCGTCCCTCAAATTTTTATCGTAGTTTACGGACGACCCCTGATGAAAACTGCAAGTTAAATGTGTAACTCTGAGACTCAAGCACTACGCACTGCGAAGAAAACTTGCTTAAACAAAAAATGGATGAAAAAGACTATGACGAGAATTAAGTTTCTTCTTTTGCGGAATTAATGTCGGTCATTAAACTCTCGCGAGACCAGAATATCGCCCGATTAACATGCCATCGGATTAAGGGACTAAACTTGCGTAAGTAACACGAAACTTCTCGATGGACGTGGTACCATAAAAAAATATATTCAGCGCCTAGTTATAAACCTTCAAGAAGATCAATTCCGGAGATCTTGTTTAAATCCGGTAATAAACAACTTTCTGTCGTCATCACTTTGGAAAAAAATCATAAATTAATTCTTCAGAGAAAAAATCGTTTGGAATGTTCACACTTAATCTTCACAATACCATATTTATGAGAGACACATCTCAGGTGATATGTTTTAATCGTTGTTTAAAGAGGAACCTGAACCAGAGCCGAAAATCCGTTTGAATAACAGAACATCTTTTCTGTTCTTTCAATTATCTTCTCTCAATGTTTGCTTGTTTTCTTTTCTAGGTATAATCGCAACCCCCATTGTCAGTTTTACCTAATCTCTGCTACATTTCTGACAGTATTTGGTTAATTAAACTAACATAAATCAACCCCCCTTGCGTTAAGTTAAGGTATCCAAGCGACCCATTATAGGGGGGCCTATTTCGAGACTTTCTGCGTTTTTAGTGAGAGAAGATCCGGTTCGAGATCCCTCGAGTATCTATTCCTAAATTTGAAAATGCTCTGAGTCGTTTATTTTCCAAACAATATTTGATCCCTATTTTGACGCTGCCGAATAATAAACAAACGTTTTTTTAAATTGTTAATGGAGTGTATGAGAAAAAGCAATACAATTTTATAACTAAATTAGGGGCCCTGCATAAATAATGTAGGGTCTTAATGACAATAAGTATTTAGTTAAAAAAATTGTTCAAAAAGTTCTACCAATCAAAAAGTATGTAGTGGGAAAGGAATTTTTTGTTGAAAATTCAACTGTTTTGTAGAAAATTTGTATTTTCGGCTCGAAAATTTAATTATTTGGTTGAAAGTTGAACTACTTTTTTTCAATTCATTTTTTTAGTATTTATCAATTTAGTTAAAAATTAATTTTTCAACTGAAAATTTAAATATTCCATTTTTTGATGAAATTTCATCTTCTTTAGTTAGTCATCTTGGTTGAAAATTTAATTATTGCTTTTTTGGTTAAAAATTTATCTTTTTTAGTTGAAAATTAGATTATCTCGTTGAAAATTCATATTTTCGAGTTGACAATCCAACGGTTTTGTAAATGGCGTATCTCTTCAGCTTGAAAATTATTATTTTTTTAATTGAAAATTCAATTTTTCATTGAAATTTAATTATTACACTTTTGGTTAAAAATTCATCCTTTTTAGTTTAAAAACTCAACTATTTGATTCAAAATGTATGTATTTTGTTGAGCTCTAGTTTCTTTTAGTAATAAATCTTCTTGGTTAAAAATTCATCTTTTTGTTTGAAAATTCATTTTTTTTTTGTAAAAGGCTCGTCTTCTGACTTGAAAATTCAACATTTTTTATGGATTTTTTTTTCTTTATTGACTGAATAATCTTTCTTTGTTGAAAATTAGGGACTCTAACAAAGGGAGGTACGTGGTTCAGAATGTCAGAAAAAAACTTTACGTAATTTATGCAAGGAACTGCATGAATAATGAATATCGATTACAATTTATATTAAAATTTTTCTTTCATTCGCAGAAAATTACCCAAGGCAAGTGATTTGAAAAATTTATAAACGCACTTCACGCATGCATGAGCTTTTGTCGAATTTTCCACAATTTGAATTTATGTTTTATTCATGAATAAATGCAGATCCCCGTGGCTCATCGACATTTTCATCCTTACCATTCGTTCACGCTGTATTTGATGAAATTAACACCGGTTTGCTGCCACTAAGGCTAAAGTAAAGGAATGCGGGTATATATTAGAGGAAAAATGAATTTGTAACGCAATTCCAAAGTCATTTCCAAAGTCATTAAAAATACTAATACATACTAATATTGCACTAATTACATGCCTATTGTGTAACTGCAATTGTTTCTAGGAATACATTTTGCGAGCAAACAGAAGATCATAACTATTTAGCAGTGCCTATTAGGCAAATCTAACGTAAAATTCAGTTGTGACGGTGAGTTTGAGTGACAGTATGTACCTCTGACAGCTGTCAAAAACTTTCCAATTAATTTATGAGTGACGCGTGCTCCTCCTTATAAGCTTCACCCTATATATAGACCAAGGGAGCGTGCTTTGAGTACGTGCAGTAAACCTGCATTTTAGGGGCGCTCTTGGCATTTTTAATACTCATCCTGTCTCGAGTATAAAAAATTTGAGACTAAATATCACATCATGTTTTATCACCTGACAAGTGTTACGGTTCTGAAATATTGATCCTAAGCAAATCCATGATAATTTATTATAAAATATTTTTTTAGATCATAGAGTGACGGTAGAAGTTTCAAAATTGATTTTAAAAGACTTAATCAATGAGAAATTGAAATCAGGAAATGAATGTTCTAAATTCATACCCGAAAAAAGGCATTGAAAGTCAGGGTGTTTATCCAAACGATGATTTAGAATTCGGGATCATTTCCCGATTTTCTTACGGTCAATTCTTATTTTTTCGCG
>CAKNXH010002168.1:420687-432591 GCA_932178445.1 Andricus quercusramuli | reverse complement strand
AAAAAAAAAGAGAGAGAAGGGAGTAAAGGGTTCACCGGTGAAGTCACGTGTACTGCAGATGACGTTAAACCAGAAAAGAACAGGAAAGGAACTGAGCACATGTACAATAAACTTGATCAATTCCTGCCAACAATTATATCAATGCTACTTTTGTCTAATGAACAGCCTCAAGTACAGGATGTTTGAAGTGGAGACAAAAGAACAGTCTTGCTAGAAATAAAATGGCACAAGCCTGAAAATCAGTTCTCGAATAAGGGGTACAAAGTGTTTCTGTTTCTGCTCAGTTGTACGATTCCCGCACAGATGTTTGTGGATGCCTTAAACAAGGTCTGGTTGAGGTTTCTTGTACATAAAGTTAAACATTGTTGCATTGAGAATGGCCACAGTTTCCTCAAAATTGTTCAAGGCTTCTTCTGAATTTTCAACTTTTGAGAAATAAAGCTTGAAAACATTTGCATTCAAAAACTTGTTATTCAATCGTTTAATAATGAACAAGTTATATCATGGAAACCTTCTAATCTCAATAGGTTTAATTTTAAGGGCTTCAAAAAAGACTTCGGCTCACAATGAAACAGACTTCAAAGCGCAAAATTCTCTCGAAACGTAAAAAAAAAACCCAGTCAATTTACTGGCTTTCCCCAGTTCTTAAAAATTCTCGATCCCGCGTGCACACCCTAAGAATTTTTAGTAATAATTAAGGTTTCAGGATGCTCTCTGTGAAATGTCTTGAACTATTAATTCGAGTTTAGAGAACTTCAAAATGTAAACTTGAAAGAAAAAAAATGTAAAAGATACAGAAAGTATTCTTAAATACATATAAAGTACTCCACTTTTATTGAAAATCTTCTAATTGCAAGTTTAGCAGACCGATTTTTCTCCATGAATGAATCACAAAAAATGCAACTCTTTTACATCGAATTCCTATCCCAGAATAATGTACGCTAAAAAACGGAAAGTTCAAGAATAGAATTCAAGCGATTGTTAGAAGCTCTGAAAAAAGAAATAGAACTTCTATCAATGGGTTCAGAACCAAAAGGTTTTGGAGTAAAAAATCCTACGTCTGAGAATCTCATGCATGCTAAGAATACAACTGGCTTAATTTAATCACTCGACTTTAGACCAAAGCTTTATTTAAGCTCTATATCTAAATTTCTGAAAATTTCAAATTATCGAAACCTTTAATTACTTCCGGATTTATTTATAATTATACTAAAACAGCGTATTTCACACCTGTCACAGAATATCATGTCTTCGAGTTGATGAAATCCTTCAATATCACGTTTGATGACTTTCCGGTGGATCAAAATAACTCAACGATGAGTCATTACTACGAATCTTGATAGTCTCTCCCTAAATTTATTATTTCCAATTTTTAGTGTCTCAAATTAGGAGTCCCTTTTTCATCAATAGTAATCCGTTAATCACTCGACCAAAAAAGTGCAACAGATGTATGTGGGGAGCAAGTTCAGGATTAGATTTAAGATTTAAGACAAGGATCTTTTAGGCTTAAAAATCAAACTGTTTTTGGTTTAATTTTAATTTTATTCGTTTGAGAAATCAACTGTTTTCTTGACAATTCGTCTCTTGCTTGAAAGTTCGAATATTCAGTTGTTAATGCAACTGCTGGGTTAAAAATTAATTTTTCTTATTATTGAATTCAATATTGGTATATACATTAATTTTTTTCAACAGAATTTATTGCCCTATTTTTCCCCTGGTTTCGAAAAAAATCACCCTATTTCCTCTGTTTTTTTGGGCTACGTTACTTTTTAGTAACGCAGTCGTAGTTTATGGTCGGCTCCTTAGGACCTTAGGCTTAGGTGTTTTCTCCCTTGAAAATGATCTGAGAAGTTCTCTGTCTCAGTGTGAATAGAGTCTTGAGACACTGGATCGGAATACTCGGGGGGATCCACGATGGCACCTAGCATATCTATATTTAGCGAAGTGCATTCTGGGGAGGACGACAGGCACGAAGACGGGAAATCGAGGGAGCGGATGGTAGATTTGGAATAAAGGTGGGGAGAAAAGGGAAGGCAAAGGGACAGTGTCGCGATTCAGCTTTGGACGTTTTCCAAATGGCAAAGTAGCAAATCCGTGAATTCTGGCCTCATGAATGAGCTGACCAACCAATGAGAAAGATCTTACTCCTCGACATCCGCGACGCTGAATTACCCTGGCCGACTGATTAGATTAATGAAGCCGTGATCAATACTATTAGTCTAATCTTGGAAACGATGCTATTCTCGTTCTTTGAATAGAACATCTCCCAATGTTGGCTTCAATTCTATACGATAGATAATGTCTTTAAGGCTTGATTTCGATTAATAAATTGTGAATACTTTATATAGAACATTTTGTATGAATCGAGTTTGCAAATTGCATCATGCAGGAGACTGGTACCACACACACTGGTACGCACTGGCTTCTAAAGCAGTGGAAATTTACTTTTTTTAATTCAACTGCTTTGTAGAAAATTTGTCTTCACTCAGTTGTTTCATTTACTCACATCCCTAATGGTATAGCACTGTAAAAAGTTTGCAAGACAGGTCTTTTTTTGGCCAAGAGCCCATCTATAAATCATGGCTTTATCGGATGTACACCTATTATGCGCATTAAAAAGTGTTCAAATCGCGTGCCAAGTGATAAATTTCCCCGAGATTCTTCTCCTTAAGCGTCGAGTATTTATAAAGAGTTTTTTTTTTTAGAACCTATCATTTGTTCATTCTCAGTTGTCTTATGTAATCTGCAACCCACGCGAAAGTCCTCAACGAATTGATTTACGTTTGCGTTTGATGCAACACTTTCAAGCAAAAGAGAAGCCTCAACAAAAGCACCCAAGATTTGAAACATTCACTGAAAGGTCTGGTCTGGTGGAAACATAAAGTAGATTATCATAGTATCCTACGATGTGAAAAATTAGCGTAAAAATGAGAGAGATGAAGATTCAGAAAGTGGAACTAGGCCAGGTCATTGAGCTCTTCTCGATTGGAAAACACAACAAAATTTCGAGGTGATGTAAATTTATACCGCGTGATTAAATTAAAACACGTTGTTCAGATCGAAAAGATTGCTTACTTTGTTACTTGCAATTGCCAGTTGGAATTCGTGACAAGCAACGGAATGTCTCTGCGTGACAACATAAAATGTTAAACTGCATTTGAATGTCGCGAAAGATGCAAATTGAAAAGAACGGCGTAAAACGCTTTGGGAATAACAAAAAGCCTTTCACTAGTTTGTTTTTAAGGACGTTCACTACTGACTACTGTGTGGTGTCTCTTTTGAATTCGCATGAGATACTATGTCATTATGTCAAGCGATACCACTCACGACAATTTATCTGAGTCGCATAAATTTTAAACGACACAAATTGCGCTTTAAACACTATATTCCGAACAATTTTCACGTAAAGCGTAAAACTAAAAATATGAAATTAATAATAGTGTTTTAAAAACTAATTTATAATACCACGTTTCTATCCTCTAGTACTCTAGTTTGTTTTCAAAATAATACATGACAGGCTAATCAATTTCTGAGGAAAGATATATATTTAGATATAGTTTAAAGATCACGATAAAATACAGATCACGATCCGTTTGTGGAAGGTTTGAATTACAATTAGACAATCAAGTGAAAATGTGTATACTTGTAGCATAGTGAAATCATGTTATAATGTTTAAGGTTTAGGGAGTTTGTTCAACATTATAAATTTATCTCTGTGAGTAATATTTATTATAGACACAATGCTCTAATTGATTTATTTTTTGTTTCAGACATGCGAAATGAAGAAATTATAGTAGCCGCGGGAGAGAAATTGAATATAAAATGCTCACCCTATCCCGAAGCAGAAGCTTCTTGGTATAAGGACAACGAAATCCTGAAGGCGAAGTTACCTAGAATTCGGGTGATAAAGCAGTCGTTAAAATTCAAGTATGTAGAAGTGGAAGATTCTGGGATGTACGGTTGTCGATTGGAATTCGATAGAAGTGTAGAATGGCGAAATGTTTCAATTCGAGTGGAAACACTTCAGAATGATGGTTACCAGGAAGAAAATGAAAACTTGGGAACTGTTATGGCAGCTCTTAGGCCTGAGGAGGAAACGAATGAACTCGATTTGGGATCCAGAAGTAAGATTAAAAATCTTTTATTCCGAATTTTGCATGTAATACTTTTTTTTTTCTGAAAGAACAGGAAGTAAAGCGAAATTTGGTTTTCAGGTATGCCGGAAGCGCGGTCCCTTTACCTAGAGACGGAATTCGAAAATATGAAGGACGAAAACGAGAGGGATGAAAATGAAGACTTTGGGGAACACAACCAGACAGCACCGGAAAGTGAACCAGTGTTCAATAAAAATGAGGAAATTCATGGTTTGGTCGTAAAATCTGCGGGAAGCACACTTAAACTGAAATGTCCAGCTGGTGGAAATCCACGACCAAACATCACGTGGACCAAGAATAACGAAGAACTATCAAGAAACAGATGGAGCTTAAAGTTCGAACATCTCGCTTTGGAAGACACTGGAAATTATACCTGCCGCGTTTGCAACCACCTGAGGTGCATCAGTCATACCTTCAAAGTTGATGTAGTTGGTGAGTTAGAAAATTTTACAATCCTAATTATTATTCAGCGATGGTCCCTAAAGTTTTCCCTTTGTAATACATTCACAAAATATGTTAATGTTCTATAATTACTTCGCAAACATTGTCTTTGCTAACTAGGTTGATTGCACTGATAACGTTTTAATTAGCCTTTTAAATAAAATTCTTTATTAAATAATATACTTTCTGAATCTTCTGTGTCCAGTTATAAAAAAAATGGACAATATGTATTCGCAAAAGTAATTTTTTTCCCGATTTTCTATTGATATTTTCGAGAAAAGATATTTGCATTTTATAATGGAGATCATTCTATTTTCAAATGTTCCAGAGGGTTATTTAGACTCAGATTTGGATAATGAGAAGCTGGACAGTGAAAGAGACGGCAACAATAGTCCAGGGGAGCACAATAAAACTTTGCCAGAGACCCCACCGATGTTCAATAAAACTGACGATATGCACGGAACGGAAGTGAAACCGGCCGGAAGTATGTTGCGCCTCAAGTGTCCAGCTGTAGGCAATCCTGGACCAAACATCACTTGGTACAAGAATAATGAAGAGCCCAAGAGGACTCTGGGAACTGTCATCAGGAATAAGTGGACTCTGAGGCTCGAGGATCTTGTTATTCAAGACGGAGGAAATTATACCTGCGTTGTCTGCAACTACCTCGGGTGCATCAATCACACCTTCAAAGTCGAAGTTATCGGTAAGTTCACCTTCTATGATTGCTTCTCAACCCGTTTTTTTTATTTGATAAGAAATATTAGATATACGACACCGAATCAGTTTATTTTTTTAATAAAAAGTAACTGAAAATTGTTGATGGCAGTTATTAAATTTTGCATGATATGAAAACAGAACGGTTTCCGCATAAGCCGTACATCAACGAGGACTTCCCAAAGAACGTGACAGCCGTTCTGTACAGCAATGTTACATTCAAATGTCCAATAGTATCGGATACTGAACCTTTTATGCAGTGGGTACGAGTTGCGGATTATCCTGGAGATCTGGAAGACACGCCAAAGGGAGAATTACTCCAGGTATATCCACTATTGCAGGCTTCGAACTTCCACACTATAAAATACACATTTCAAAGCAAATTATACTAAGGTCTCCTTTTTCCTCGTCTTCTCTTCTTTTACTTACAAGTTACACTTCCAACTTGCGTACACGAAGAAAATAAGTTTTCAAAACTTTGCTTGGCTGTAGATAAGACTTAAGGATAGGCCACAAATTATTAATAAATTTGCATAACGTTTATTACAAGCTTCAAGACAATTCTCGAAACAATTAAAAGAGTCCGCGAATTATTTCATGAATCTGGAAATATCTTTTCACTGCTCCGGAGTGTTTTCATTATTGCGAGGATGGTCTTGAAATCTTCAACAAAAGTTTATACGAAATTTTTAAAAATTTGCGACCTATCCTGAAGTCGTAGACAGTCAAGCTTCGTTTCGACAAATTTTTTATCCTCATATACTTATACTTGTTTCTTCAAAGAGATACTATTTTTATTTCTATGGAGTAGTTCGAAGCCTGTTATTGGATTCGGTGGAGGTTCCTGAAATTACGCTTATCTTTTATTTTTAAATATTCGTTTCTATCAGGGCTAACGGACACTTTTCCTGGTGAACGGATTTCCTGTTTCCTAACATATTCTAGATTATAAATCTATTACACTTTATTCACAGGTGATGGTGGTGATGGATATAAATGTTTATCTGTTTCATTTTAAACTTTTGACAATTTCAGAATTCTTTTCGCTGAGTGCTGCAGAATCCTGATACGTGTACTAATCTTTATTGTGTCTAAATAATACTTTTATCTCACATTATATGATAAGCATATTACTTTCATTCTCAAAAACTCGAAACCGCTTTTTTCACCAATTCTCAAGTATTAAATATCTTGGTGAAGGTTTTAATGTTCTAATTGTATCAGAATCAAACTACCTATACTCTTTGAAAGCTTTCCGTTTCCAATTGTAACTTTCTGCAGAGCCTAAAATATTTTACATTTCGGACTACGCACTTTATTGAAATCCGGACTACACAACATTTTAGGCCTTGTTTCTCTTTATTCCAAATTGATTCTGATACAAGCTTCTATTTTTCTATAGAGCTCTCCAACTAAAGACATCAAATGCATGGGACTAAATTTTATTTTTTTAAATATTTTCGTGAAAAAAATTCTCCCTTAAATAGTTTTTGAACAGTAGAAACTATTTCCTAAATACACTTATAGTCAGAAACTGTTTTGAATATATTTAAAAACTAAAGTTCAGTCTTATTAATTTGATGTCTTTGTGTGTACTCCAGTGTATTAGCCATCTTGGAGTCTGCTATTTTACTGAGAGAGGTCTATTGTGTCTAATTTAACTATATTGTAAAACAAGTCTATAAATTGGTGGTTGGGTCTATTTTCCTATAGAAACTGTGAAGCATCGACCAATCATGACAAGGGCTCCGGAAAATACAACGGTCCTAATTGGAGGCAATGCTACCATGGACTGCCAGGTTCTTTCTAACGCACATCGTCACATTGAATGGTACCGCGGATACCACACTAATATTAGCAACATCGAAACCAACCAAAGCTTAAGCGTTGAGGTTAAGGTGGGCTTCTTGCAGTTCTATCTGTATTTGCATCCACGTGTTGTATTTCTATTTCTGCATTTATCTCTACTTATTCTATTATAAGTAGCTTTCTTTCGCATGGTCGACTGCTTGTCCTCGAGTTATCATTGTATCCAAAAAAAACTCTATTTTTAATATCCTAAGTGTTATTCTATCTAAGGTATTGTTATGCGTTGGTGGATACTTATGATAATATCTGCTCTTATCTATTATATGATGATACTTTTCTGCATAGTTTGTAGCTATCTTGACTCTACACATTCTCGCATGTACTCTCCTTTTTTATATTTTTCCATGAAAGTCTCTCAAAACCAAGGTGCACTGTATGAGCAGTAAACAAAGTCAGGATTTTTTTGAGAGACAGTTTTAGAGTTTGTTGATTTGTTATGCTCATTGAATATTTGAGATTTATTAACTAACCGACACCTTTTTCTCTAGTCTGTGGCGGAAAATCCTGAAGTACTGACGCTAATCAACGTGACTCAGAAAGACGAGGGTTGGTACACTTGCATCGCACAAAACACGCTTGGTGAGGCATTCAGTAGTGCCTATCTCCGAGTTGTTGAAAGTGAGTAAACATATTTTGCATGATTAATTTTTTAATCATCTTCTATATCGAAACCACCAATAAAAATGTATTCTTTTGAATCATCAGCCCTGGAACCTAAAGTCCCTCTAACTGCAAGATCCCAGTCATTGCTGGTGAACATCCTCGCTGCTGTGCTCATAGTCTTCTTCGCATTTGGTGGAATAGTTGTTGGCTACATATACCACAGATTGAAGCGAGAAAAAATGAAGAAATTGCTGGCTATTGAAACAGCAAGAGCTGCTGTGGTGACCCAGTGGACCAAGAAGGTCATTGTGGAGAAGCAGAATCTTGTAAATGCCCAGAACGTTCAGGAACCACTTTTGATGCCTGTGGTAAAGATTGAGAAGCAAAAATCAACTGTGACAACCGAGGACAGCAATGGCGGTAGCATTTCCGAATATGAACTTCCTTTGGACAGTGCATGGGAGTTGCCAAGAGAGCATTTGGCTCTGGGATCTACACTTGGAGAGGGTGCTTTCGGAAAAGTCGTCAGAGCTCAAACCAATACTGGAAAACCCGGAATACCTGGTATTGTGGCTGTTAAAATGCTGAAAGGTAATTAGAAAACGATGTTTTAGCTTACAATGACTTTTATTGTGCTTTTCAAACTCTTTATCAATACTAAAATAAACATCTATTTTGCAGAGGGTCACACGGACTCGGAAATGATGGACCTGGTTTCGGAGATGGAGATGATGAAGATGATCGGCAAACACGTCAACATAATAAATCTGTTAGGAGCTTGTACTCAAGGTGGACCACTTTATGTAGTTGTTGAATTCGCGCCTCATGGAAATCTTCGGGACTTCCTTCGAGAACACAGGCCTTGTTCCGGATACGAAACGGCAATCGGCCAAGATGAGAAGGAGAAGAAGACTCTTACTCAGAAGGATTTGGTGTCCTTTGCGTACCAAGTGGCAAGAGGAATGGAGTATCTGGCGAGTAGAAGGTGCATCCACAGGGACCTGGCAGCCCGAAACGTTCTCGTCAGCGAAGAGTACGTTTTGAAGATCGCTGACTTCGGTCTGGCTAGAGACATTCACTGTCACGACTACTACAGAAAGACAACTGATGGCAGGTTGCCAGTCAAGTGGATGGCACCAGAGGCTCTCTTTCATCGCATCTATACCACTCAGTCCGACGTGTGAGTGTACAAATTACTTATTTAGAATTGGACCTAATGTTGTACAACATATTGACGTAATCCTTTTATATTCTTAAGCTCCGAAGAATTAATTTTGACAGTATATATAATTAAACTAACGGGGTGGCTGCACGTCAGGGTAAACCTGGAAATCAGGGAAAAGTCAGGGCTTTGAAAAAAAGATTTGCAAAAGTCAGGGAACTCCTTTAAGAAGGACTTTAGTCAGATTAAATGAATTAATGTTTTTCTTTTGTTGCAGATGGTCGTACGGAATTCTGTTGTGGGAAATCATGACACTAGGTGGCACACCATATCCATCCGTACCGTCGGTTGAAAAATTGTTCCAGTTGTTAAGGACAGGACATCGAATGGAGAAACCACCCTGTTGCTCGATCGAAATGTAGGTTTCAATTAATTACGAAAGAAAAGCCCTTAAAATGTCTGAATAGAAGTTAAGAGTTTTAATTTTATTTCAGATATATGCTCATGAGAGACTGTTGGAGCTACCAACCGAACGAAAGACCAATGTTTGGAGAACTGGTCGAAGATCTCGATAGGGTATTAACGATAACCACAAACGAGGTAATTATATTCATTTATTGCTCTTTTAGAGTTGGATAGACAGGGTTGCTACAGGTCAGGGAATCTCAAGAAGTTAGGGAATTCAAAACGAGTCAGTGAAAGTCTGGGAATTTCAGGGAAAACCTAACAGAGTCAGGCAATTTTCGATAAACTGAAGTTGAAGTCAATTTTATAATTGTAATGAAAATTCAGCAATTTTATTAAAAAGTAATTATTTAAGTTCAAGTTCGTCTATAAAGGGTTGTAAATTCATCTATTTTTGTGAAATTGCATCTTTTCTAGTTGAAAATCAGCTGTTTTTTGTATAAAATTAAAACTTTTTTTGATTCAAATATATCAACTATCTTTGAGTTAAATCATGCTTCTTGCTTAAAAATTCAACTACTTAGTTGAAAGCGGCACTACTTTGTTAAAAATTCATTATTTTGGTTCACGATTCATCATTTTAGTTGAAAACCCCTCTTTTTTGTTCAAAATTTAACTGCTTTCTTGAAATTTTGTTTCAATTAATGTTTTTAACTGAAAATTGAACTAGTCTATGTTTGGTTGAAAATGTATCTTCATCAGTTGAAAATTCGTCTTTTCGTGTAAAATATTAATCTTCTCGGTGCCTAATTCATATTTTCCATTGAAAATTCATTTCATTGGTTGAAAATTCAACTATCAGGTTTAAAAAAATCCTTAAATTCAAATATTTGGTTGAAAATTTATGTATTCTGTTAAAAACTAATCTGCTGTGATAGAAAATTAATCTTCTTGGTTTGAAATATATCTTTTTGGTTAAACATTCATTTCTGTGGTTGATATTTTTTTTATATTGAAAATTAATTTTTTTAACTGAAAATTTAACTATTCATTTTTTTTGTCGAAAATTTATATTTATTGGTGGAAATTTAATCGTCTTAGTTGAAAAGTCATTTGGCTGGGTGAAAATGTAACTATTTCGTTGAACATTTATTTTATCTGAGTCAAAATTAATTTTTTTTACTGAAAAATGAACTGTTCTATTTCAAGTGCAAAATTCATCCATTTGAGAAGAAAATTCCACTATTTTGTTGAAATTTCATCTTTTTTGGTAGAAAAGTAATCTCATTAGTTGAAACTTAATTTTTTTGGATACAATTAATTTCTTTGGCTGTAAAATGAATTATTTTGTTGAAAATTAATTTTTCTAACTAAAAGTGTAATTATTTCATTTTTGCTTCAAAATTTATCTTTTTTTTTTAGTTTTAAATTCATTTATTTTGTTCACAAACTCGTCTTTTTTTGTTGAAAATTTAATTATTTTTGTAGAAAATTCATGTTTTTGGTTTGAAAGTTCAACTTTTTTGTACAACATTTATATTTTCGGATTGAAAACTCGACTGTTTTGGAGGAAATTTTTGGCTTGAAAATTCAACATTTTGGATGAGAGTTTTCATGTTTTTTTTATTGACTGAAAAAATTTTTTTTATTAGAAAAATGTAACTCTTTTGTTGAAAATTAATATTTTTTGTAGAAGAGGAATCACATTAGTTGAAATTTCATCTTTTTGGATAAAAATTCATTTCTTTGTTTGAAAACTTACCTTTTTTTGTTGAGAATTAATTTCTGTTCTTGAAATATTATTTTTGTAACCTACAAACCTATTCTGTTTTGTTGTTGATAAATTGTCCTTTTTAGTTGAGAATTAAGCAATTTGTTGAAGATTCGTTGATTTTTTTCGTTTAAAATTTAAATTTTTTATTGAAAATTTAATTATTCTATTTTTTGCTTGAAAATTTATCTTTTTCAGTTGAAAATTTATTTATTTTGATCATAAATTCATTTTTTGGATTGAAAATTTAATTATTTCGGTAAAATATTCATACTTTTCGCTCGAAAATTCAACATTTTGGATGAGATTTTTTTCTTTATTAATTAAAAAATCTGTTTTTTTTTTAAATTCAACACTTGTTAAAAATTCTTCTTTCTATTTAGAAAATTAGTTCGTTTTGGCTGAGGATTCAACTAATTTGTTGAAAATTCTAATTTTTTGGTTTAATTCAACTTTTTTTGATTGAAAATTAAAATATTTTTTGGAAATATCAATAGTCTGTTTCGGTTGATGATTCAACTCATTTGTTGGAAATTTGTATTTTTTGGTTTATTTCAACTGTCCTTGATTGGAAATAAAATTATTTACTTGTTGGTGGAAATATTAAATTTTAAACTTTTTGATGGGAATTCATTATTTTGGATCGGAGATTCATCTCTTTGGTTGAAAATTTAAGCATTTTATTAAAAATTCCTATTTTCATAGTTGAAAATTCCTTTATTTTGCTCAAAAATTAATTTTTTTGGATTGAAAATTTAATTATTTCGGTAAAATATTCATACTTT
>CAKNXH010002168.1:384501-420587 GCA_932178445.1 Andricus quercusramuli | reverse complement strand
GTTGAAAATTTGTATTTTTTGGTTTATTTCAACCGTCTTTGATTGAAAATAAAATTATTTAATTGTTGGTGGAAATATGAAATTTTAAACTTTTTGATGAGAATTCATTATTTTGGATCGAAGATTCATCGCTTTATTTGAAAATTTGAGTATTTTGGTAAAAATTCCTATTTTCTCAGTTGAAAATTGATTATTTTAACTGCAAATTTAATTCTTCTATTTGTTTTTAAAATTCATCTTTTTGAGATCAAAACTCAACTATTTGGACCACCCCTTATAAAATTCGTTACGACTGTTGCCACAAAAGTGTTTTGAATAAATTGAGAAACAAACCTTTTTTGCATCAACATTATCCTAGGACGTTGTTTTTATATACCTAACAGAAGAACATGGAAAATGTAAAATTGGTCAGGCAAAAAGTCAGGGAATTTTGAAACTGGGATTTTGTAGCAACCCAGATAGAAAAATTTGTTCTCTCAATTGCCGTTTTTTAACTTACTTTTTTTATTTAAGGAATACTTGGATCTGGGTCTCCCGCAACTCGACACACCCCCATCAAGCCAAGAATCCAGCGAAGCTGAAGACGAGGACGACGATGGTCAAGAAACATTTCCCTACTTGTTATGAGACTCGAGGAAATTGACTTGAGAAAATATTCTCACAAAACCCACGTCCAATCGAGAAAAACGATGAAATAGAAGAACGAACATGGAAGATATACGAATGGAGAAAAGTATGTTAGGTGGTGTTGATTAATAATCGACTGATGTAACGAACACGCCAAATAATACAAATCAGTATTGACCAGAATTGTATAGAATTGTATAGAACTTAAGGACTTACGCAAGTAAAAGAAAGTACTTGAAGAAGGTGACTGGTAAATTCCTTTTAAGGATTTCAAAAAGTAATGACCCTCTGTAGGTTTTTTACTAAACATTGTGCCATGAAGAAGTGCCTTGATCTTTTATGAAAAGGCAATACTGGTGAACAACGAAATTGCAGAGTTTTATCGGATGTTTTTGTACAAATCTAAACCGCCCTGAGTGTTAAACTGAAGGGAATATTTTTCTATTAGGCTTGGAGACAAAAAAAAAACAAATAAATTGGGATTGCGTCAATTAATCGCAGTTACCATTTTCGATGAGGGCGAAATACTGCGTTTGTAACTAGTCAATTCATACTCAAGTTTTTGTACATTGATAGATTATAAATTTTAGAAGTATTTGTGACGGTTCTACGTGAGTAGAGATAGATTGTTTATTGTTAATTTTGTGCATTATTTACGTTATTGGAAGAACGAAGTGGGTGCTGTAATTAGAGAGTCGTTAATTAGGAATAGATACTTGACTATATATTTGTAAATAGCCCGTCCAACGAATGGAAATATCTTGCTTCGAGACAGCAAACTTCGCCAAAAAGTTACGTAATTGTAAACGTACTCACAAACTGCGTCTGGGTAACAGTGTTACTCTGTATCTATATGCATTCAGGGCCACGTTCGCACAAAAATCTCTCTTAACTAGTATTATTTATTTCCTGAAATTAAATCATTTGGATGAAATTCGTTAGGTTTGAAGTTGTATTTTTAACAGTTATTTTTGTACAAAGAGAATTATTAAGAGAAGCTTTCACTGTTAAACAGACTGTCAAATCAGCACATCTTGATATAATTTTAAGAATTCTATATAAATTGTATAAATAGGAAGTTAAGTAAAATACTTAGTGTTAGATAATTTATTCTGTGTAAATTAACTATTGAAAATTTGTAATATGAATCTTTTTTTATATAACTTAAGAGTACCGTTGTTAAGGCTGTAATTTGTTCCATTTGCAGTCGTAAATGAAGAGAAACCTGCGATTGTATGAACAATAAGAAGCGTAAGTGCTTGACGAAATTAGGAGAAGTAAGGCTAGGTCCTAAGAAATTGTAAATAATGATCATATTTTGTGTACTATTTAAAAACAAGCCAAGGGCAATCAACACTCAGAAATTAGCCTGTAAAACAGCATTTATCTACAATACGTAAAAAAGAACTTCATGTCCGTGTAAAGTTATTGTATCGCGAGTTCAAACTCCAAATAAATCAAATTTGTACTCATTAAATCGAAATTTTCTTTTCTCTTTCCTTCCATAATTTAACAATAAAATTTAAGGCTCCTTCAGGCTTATCTTCTTCGAAAGTTTATAATTTTATGGTCGTTTTTGAAACTTATTTTAAAGGACATTTAAAGAATAAAGTAAAAATTGAAATAAAATAAAAATAACCCACAGTGCTCTAGATATTTTTTTTTAATCCGGAAAAATGGACTCAAAAAAAATGTCACATGGGTGCAGAATTTAAAAAAAAGTATAGGGTATTTCAAAAATTAACAGCATTTTTTATGCTATAATTTAGTCATCAAGGGAACGTCCATTAATTACGAAAGGATGATTTTTAAAATTTGAGACCCCCTAATTTTAGTTAGTAAAGATTTAAAAAATGCACTATCGTGAGAATTAAAATATTTTTGCGGAATATAATGAACAATTAAAAAAAAATAACAAGAGGTTTCACAGTTTCCCAATAATTTAAAAATATTTCAAGAGCTGGAAGAAATTACCTCTAGTATTTCGAAAATTTGAAGGGGTTCGAAATTATTTTAAAAGATGTGAAAAGATTTCAAATAAATTCAAGGAAATTTAACAGATTTTAAGAGATTTAAAGGGTTTATGATGATTTTACGGGATTTCAAGCGATTGTTGCAATCAATAAGACCCGAGGTCGAAAAATATAGTAAACAATTTTTGTTTGTTTTACATTTTTTCGAATTTTAAATTTTCTACCCTCCTCAAGGTCAGAAAAATCTTCCTAATTTTTTGCGCACTTCAAAGTACCATTTTCTAAAAGCTAATTCCTATATTCAAGTTACCCCGTTTGTTGGAAAAAATTCTTAATACTCGTGTAAATAGGAGAAAAATTTTTTCGGGTACTTAAAAACTTTCCAGTGACAAAAATAAATTAGGGAAAAAATCACCATGATCCAGGAATCGAAATTGGAAATACAGCGAAATTTCAATTATTAATTTTTAATTTTGATTCCTGGGTCTTTACGATTTTTTTACTTGTGCGATTTTTTTACTGGAAACTTTTTAATACTCGAAAAATACTCGAAAAATTCATTATATTTATATGGTTTCCCAAAAGGATTTCATAAAGATTCCAAATATTTCGCAAAGATTTCTGAATCAATCGATAAAGATTTCTATGATTATCCAAAGATTTCAATAATTTCACAAATATTACCAAATATTTTGAAAATATTTCAAAAATTTCGCAAGGATTTCCAAAGATTTCAATGATTTTCTAGAGATTTCAATGATTTTCTAAAGATTTCAAAGATTTCACAAAGATTCCAAAGGTTTCGCAAAAGATTCGGATAAACTTAAAATATTTCAATAAGACTTCAATGATTTGTCAAAGATTTCACAAATATTATCAAATATTTTCAAATATTTTCAAAATATTTCAAAGATTTCCTCAGATTTCAATGATTTTCCAGAGATTTCAATGATTTCCTAAAGATTTTAAAGATTTCACAACGATTTCAAAGGTTTTGCAACAAATTCGGATGAACTTAAAATATTTCAGAAAGACTTCAATGATTTGTCAAAGATTTCACAAAGATTTTAGTAATTTCACAAATATTATCAAATATTAGAAAAATATTTCAAAAATTTCCAAAGATTTTAGAAAGTTTTCAAAGATTTCACGATAATTTCAATGATTTTCCAAAGATTTCAGACAGATTTCAATGATTTCCGAAGGATTTCATAGATTTCAAAGATTTCGGATACATTTAAAATATTGACACAGACTTAAATTATTTCTAAAAAAATTCAATAGTTTCACAAATATTACCAAATATTTTCAAAATATTTCTAAGATTTCGGAAGATTCTAATTATTTCACAAAGATTTCAATGGTTTCGAAAAAAAGTCGGATAAACTTAAAATATTCAACAAAGATTTAAACGATTTGTCAAAGATTTCACAACGATTTTAGTAATTTCACAAATATCATCAAATATTATAAGAATATTTCAAATATTTCGCGAAGATTTCCAAAGATTTTAGAAAGACTTCAAAGATTTCCTGAAAATGTCACAGAAACATCAAAGGTTTCTCAAAGATATCGGATAAATTTAAAAGATTCAGACAGACTTAAAAGATTTCAATAACTTCACAAAAATCACAAAATATTTTTAAAATATTTCAAATATTTCGCAAAGATTTCCAATTATTTTAGAAAGGTTTCAATGATTTTTCAGAGATTTGAGTGATTTCTTAAAGATTTGAAAGAATTCACAAAGATTTCAAAGGTTTTGCAATGATTTCCTAAAAATTTCAAAGATTTCATAAGGATTCCAATGATTTCACCAAGGTTTTACAAAGATATCAAAGCTTTCTAAGAGATTTCGGATGATTCTAAAAAGACTCCAATTATTTGCCAAAAATTTCCAGAGATTTCCAAAGATTTCAGAATTATTTCATGAATATTTCACAATGATTTCATAAATATTTCAAACATTTTGCAAAGATTTCGGATAGATTCAAAACATATCACAAATATTTCAATGTTTTCCCACAGATTTCAATAGTTTCGAAAATATGACCAAATATTCCATTATTTCGCAAAGATTTCCGAATGAATCCACAAAGATTTCTATGATTTCCCTAAGATTTCAATAATTTCACAAATATTACAAAATATTTTCAAAATATTTCAAAGATTTCGCAAAGTGTTCCGAAGATTTCCCAGCGATTTCAATGATTTACTAAAGATTTCAAAGAATTCACAAAGATTTCAAAGGTTTCGCCAAAAATTGGGATAAACTTAAAATATTTTTTTAAAACTTCAATGATTTTTTCAAAAATTGCACAAAGGTTTTAGTAATTTCACAAATATTATCAAATAATATGAAAATATTTCAAAAAATTCCAAAGATTAAAATCTTCAATGATTGAAGCTTCCAATGATTTCCTAAAGATTTCAAAGATTTCACAAGAATTTCAATAATTTTACAAAGGTTTCACAAAGATTTTAAAGATTTTGGATGAATCTAAATTATTTGAGGAAGACTTCAATTATTTTCCAGAGATTTCCAAATATTTCAGAAAGATTTCATAAAGATTTTACAAATGTTTTATAAATATTTTAAATATTTCGCACAGATTTTGGATACATTTGAAACATATCACAAAGATTTCAATGATTTCCCAAAGATTTCAAAACTTTCTAAAATATTACCAAATATTCAAATATTTCGCAAAAATTTCCGATTGAATCCACGAAGATTTCTATGATTTCACAAAGATTTCAATAATTTCATAAATATTACCAAATATTTTTCAAAAATTTCAAATATTTCGCAAAGATTTTCAAAGATTTCAATGATTTCCAAAATATTTTGCAAATATTTCGGATGGATTAAAAAAATTTCACAAATACTTCAATTATTTCACAATGATTTTAGATAGATTAAAAATATTTCACAAAGAATTCAATGATTATCCAAGGATTTCATGCAGATTTCAATAATTTCATAAATATTTTTGAACTATTTCAAATATTTCGCAATGATTTCCAAAGATTTCACAAAGATTTCACAAATATTTGACAAATATTTCCGAAAGACTTCAAATACACTAAAGTCCCTCTATAGCAGCTGTCTCGGGGGTACCCTTAATCAACAAACATGCCTCCCTTTCGTCCCCTCGGACCGCCTGGTCTGTTTTAGAGGGAACTGCTATAGAGGGACTCTAGTGTATTTCGCTAAGATTTCGGATAGTTGAAAAAAATGTCACGAATACTTGAGAATAACACTCAGTTGACTAAAAATGAATGATATTCAGATGGATATGTAGTTTTTCGTAAAACCATTATATTCGTTTTTCTTTCTTTTACTATCACAGAAACCGTACAAGATATTCGAAAAGCAAAACCATGATTGGAGTGTGCGTTAAAAAACGCATCGAAATCATGTATTACTTTTTGGTTAAAAAATTTTGTTTACCCTTTGTCATATGTTTTTTAACTTTAAAAAAAAATATTCACTAAAAAAATCTTAAAAACCTGGCGTTCTGATAAAAAACAGAGGACAGATTTAAATTCAACATGGAAAATTACTCTGGAAATGTTTTTTATTTTTTGTAGAACAGTTAAAATGGGACAGGGAGAAATTTGGGGATTGGAAAACCCGAGGGAAACCCAATATTAGAGCTAAGCAAGAAAGTGAAAGATTTCCAGTTCCAACGAAGTCTCCCTCCGTCTATTATCCGTACAATTAGATCATAAAAGTATTCATCCTACCAGCTACCTAAGCTTAGGACTGGTTTGCAGAACTGAATGACCCTACTTTTATGAATGGGTAGTCCAGTAATGGAATACAATATTAGGTATATAATATAGGATAAAGAGGATCATAAACATTGACGGTTCAATGGGACTGGGGTTTCCTCATTTCCCAGCCATTATGCCAGATATTTTGCGATCATTTCTTAGCCGCAGGTCTATAATTCTATATGCAAACGAAATGAAAATTTATATTTTGGAAAAATTCAAACGACCACATGAATTTAATCATTCGATTTCAAAGGGGCGCGAATCAATACTTTGCCACTCACTGGTTGATTTGGGAGGGGGGCATTGCCCTCTATGCTCCCTACTCCCTAGCTAATTCTGTAATGAGCTACTGTTTGGGTAGTGTCGATTTCGAATTCAGATTTTTTTATTTTCGGCCGACCCTAGGGGACCGTACTTAAATTTCTTAACAGCTTAAAGAGGGGGGGGGGGGGCCCAAAGTGGGGCAAAAAAAGTTTCTGTGGACAAATTGATATTCAGAAGCCATTTTTTAACCGATTTAAACGTTTTTTCCTTCAAATTAAAGCTAATGGAATTTTGCATAAATGTGTCATGGCAAATTTTGGAAAAAAATTTTAATTTTTTTTATTTTATAACAAAAATGAAGAAAAAAAAAAAATTTCCAAAAAAGTAGTGGTTTTCGAGAAATACTTGTTTTCAATTCGAAATACCTAGAATCAATAAAGCAACTATCCATAATAGTTGTCTGATAACTTAGCAATTGTTAAAAAATTTATTGAATTTGTTATAAACAAATAGATGGGTGAAAATGGATTCATGGGGATTGGCAGCGATTCGTCAATTGATTCGCACTATTTTTGAACAATTTAGAGAAATAAACCGTTTTTTAATTAATTTTATCAAAAATAATAAATAATTTTTCATTTTATAAACAATTATCCACAGCAGGTATTTATGATGAACTAAATCAAATTTTTTCTCCTAAATCTGCCAAAAATTATACAACAATTTCACTTACTGATCATATTTAGTCATCCAATAGCAATTGATTATTGTTTAAACAAAGTTAATTAACAAATGCACTGTTAGGCTATTTTTATAGGTAAATACTTGGTTTTTTCTTCGTATTAAAGTGTAAATAGCTAGTTTCTAGATATTCTTGTAGCTTGCATGACATTCAACCATTTCTATTGTTATTAACAATTGTTTAAACAAATTTTTTTTATATTAGGCATTTTGCAACCAAAAAAAATGCGTTTTAAGGTATTAGCAGCCTGTTATTCATTAATGGCTCTTTGGTCTTTGTTCAAAAATAATTGATAATTGTTTAAACAAACTTAATAAACAAATTCATTTTTCGGCTATTTCTGAAGGTAAAAACTTAGTTCTTTCAACGAGACCAACTTCAAATGAGTAATTTAAACATTTTTTTCAGAAACTTCGATAACGATCAACTGTTTTTATTATTATTAATTATTTTATAGACAAATCTTTGTCCTCCCATACATTTTTAGGCAAAAAATTCGTTTTTCTTATGGAATATATTAACAATTATTCAGACAGAACTCCTTGCTATCAATTGATAACAAACAATTATTTGTTAAAGAAATTATCAGATTTTGTATAAAATTATAGACAACAATAAAAACAGTTGATCGTTATCGAAGTTTCTGAAAAAAATGTTTAAATTACTCATTTAAAGTTGGTCACGTTGAAAGAACCAAGTTTTTACCTTCAGAAATAGCCGAAAAATGAATTTGTTTATTAAGTTTGTTTAAACAATTATCAATTATTTTTGACCAATGACCAAAGAGCTATTAATAAATAACAGGCTGCTAATACCTTAAAACGCATTTTTTTTGGTTGCAAAATGCCTAGTACGAAAAAAATTTGTTTAAACAATTGTTATTGACAAAATAAAGTGTTGAATGTCATGTAAGCTACAAGAATATCTATAAACTAGCTATTTACACTTTAATACGAAGAAAAAACCCAGTCTTTACCTATAAAAATAGCCTAACAGTGCATTTGTTAATTAACTTTGTTTAAACAATCATCAATTGCTATTGGATGACTAAATATGATCAGTAAGTGAAATTTTTGTATAATTTTTGGCAGATTTAGGTGAAAAAATTTGATTTATTTCATCATAAATACCTGCTGTGGATAATTGTTTATCAAATTTGTTTATAAAATGAAAAATTATTTATTATTTTTAATAAAATTAATTAAAAAACGGTTTATTTCTCTAAATTGTTCAAAAATAGTGCGAATCAATTGACAAATCGCTGCCAATCCCCATGAATCCATTTTCACCCACCTATTTGTTTATAACAAATTCAATAAATTTTTTAACAATTGCTAAGTTATCAGACAACTATTATGGATAGTTGCTTTATTGATTCTATAGGTATTTCGAATTTAATCCAAGTATTTCTCGAAAACCAATACTTTTTTGAAATTTTTTTTTGTTTTTTTTTTCATTTTTGTTATAAAATAAAAAAATAAGAAATAAACTTTTTCCAAAATTTGCCATGACAGATTTATGCAAAATTTTATAATTTCATTTTGAAGGGAAAAAGTTTAAATCAGTTAAAAAATGGCTTCTGAATATCAATTTGTCCACAGAAACTTTTTTTGCCCCACTGTGGGGGGGCATTCATTCATGTACGTAATTTTTGCAAATTCACAAAAACTTTCTCCTGAAGATTATCTTTTTAGTTATACATTTTATTATTTCGTTGAAAATTTAACAATTTTCTTAAAAAGACATCATTTTTTTCAAATGCAACTGTTTTGTTTTAAATTCATCTTTTTGGGTTAAAAATTTAACTATTTTCGTATAACATTAACCTTTTGTTTAATATTCATATTTCATTTCTGTTGCGTCAACTGAAATGTTTTTTGGATGGAAAATTTGTCTTTTTAATGTAAAAGTTCATCTTTTTTTAGTAGAAATATTGCATCTTTCTTGGACAAAAATGCAACTGTTTTGTCGAGGATTCAACTATTTCCTAGAGAATTTTCTTTTTGTTTAAAATTTGTATTCTTTTGTTGAAAAGTCTATTGAGATCCTTTTCGGTGAAAATTCAACTCTTTTTTTGAAAATTTGTCTTTTTGATTTAAAAATTCACTTGTTTCAGTAAAATTTTCATTTTTCTTGGACAAAAATGCAACTGTTTTGTTGAAAATTTAACAATCTTGTTAAAAAGTCATACTTTTTGGTTAAAAATTCGACTATTCAGCAGAAAAATAACTTATAGTTTACAATTCTTACTTTGGTGTTGGGAAGTGAACTGAAATCTTCTTTTGATGAAAATTTAACTATTATTTTGATTTTATTTTAATTTATCTGTTTTATAGAAGAAATCTTTCTTGAATAAAAATGCAACTTCCCGCGGTTGAAAATTCAACTCTTTTTTGAAAATTTGTTTTTCTGATTTCAAAATTCACCTGTTTCAGTAGAATTTTCATTTTTATTGGACCAAAATGCAACTGTTTTGTTGAAATTTTAACAATCTTGTTAAAAAGTCATACTTTTTGGTTAAAAATTCTACTATTTAGCAGAAAATTAACTTATAGCTTACAATTCATACTTTGGTGTTGGAAAGTGAACTGGAATCTTCTTTGAATGAAAATTTAACTATTTTTTTGAAGTTTTTTCTAAAATTTATCTGTTTTAGAATAAATATTTCATGTTTCTTAGATAAAACTGCAACTGTTTGGTTTAAAATTCAACAATTTTGTTGAAAATGTACTTTTTGGTTAAATTTAATAATTTGGTGTTGCAAAGTGAACTGAAATCTTTTCTGGACGAAAATTCAACTATTTTATGGATCTTTTTTTTATTAAAAATTCATCTATTTTAAGAGAAATTGCATCTTTCTTGGATAAAAACGCAACTGCTTGGTTGAAAATAAAACTATTTTGTTAACTATTTCATAGAAAATTTACTTTTTGTTTGAAATTTATATTTTGGTGTTAAAAATCAACTGAAAGCTTCTCTGGATGCAAGTTCAACTTAAAAAAGTAGTCCTTTTTTATTAAAAATTCATCTATTTTAGTACAAATTTAATCTTTTTTGGATAAAGATTCAACTATTTGGAAAATTCAACTATTTCGTTAAAAATTTATCCCTTTTGGTTGAGAAAATTCTTCTTTTTGGTAGAAAAATTAAATTAAAATTAAAAACTTATTTTTTGTTGAAAAATTCATATTTTGATCTTGAAAAGTCAACTAGAATCTTTTCTGGAAAAAATTCAACTATTTTTTCTAAATTTGTTTTCTTTTTATATTCATCTGTTTTAAGAGTAATTTCATCTTTTGGATAAAAATGCAACTATTGTGCAGAAAATTCAACAATTTTGTTAAAAAATCATCCTTTTTGGGTAAAAATTAATTTGTTTGTTTATATTTTGTTTTTAAAATTTGGTTGAATCACTTTGTTAAGAAATCATTCTTTTTTAAGAGTTATATTTTTAGTTGAAAATTCATCTCTTTGGTTGAAAGTTTAACTATTCCGTTGAAAATTAATATTTTTAAATTGAAAATTCAACTACTTGGGTAAAAGTTGAACTACATTGTTAAAAATTTATTTTTTTGATTGAAGGCTTTGGTTAAAAATCTAACTGTCTAGTCGAAATTTTTTTTTTTATTTAAAATTAATTTTTGAACTGAAAATGAAACTTCTCCATTTTTTTTAAATTGATTTTTTTTTGTTGAAATTTCTCCTTTTTTGGTAGAGAAAATAATTTTCTTGGTTCAAAATTTCATTTTTGTTGGGTAAAAATGCATTATTAGTTTCGTGGAAAAATAATTTTGTGCTGAAGTCATATTTGTTGTTTGCAAATTCAATTTTTGTAGAGAAAATTCGTCTTTTGGCTTGAAGGTTCAACAATTTAGGTAAAATTTTCTTTCTCCAGTGAAAAATCTTTATTTGTTGAAAATTTGTCTTATCGGTTTAAAAAATTTTTTTTTTATATAACTTTCATCTTTTTCGATTAAAATATAAACTATGACACTTTTTGTTGGGAATTTATATTTTTAGATTTAAAATTCAACTATTATTTTAAAATTTTAATTATTTCGTTGGAAATTCAAGTATTTTGTTTAAAAAACTATCTTTTATATAGTAGAAAATACATTTTTTGTTTAAAATAAATTAATAAATTCTAAATTTGTATCTGAAATACTGTTTTATTCCATTTATAAAAGATTCTATGATAAAAGTATTTCAAGATTAAAGTGCTGGTATTTGAACATTAATGATCAAGGAAAATGAAAAATTAGACAAGGAAAAATAAGGGAATCTTGAAAATGAAGTTCTCGGACACCCTGCGTTATTCTACTAGCAATAACTAGTAAAACATTTTTGGAAACTGAAAATTACGTACAGAAAGAGTATGGGGGGGGGGGGGGGGTCGAAATTTGTTTTAACGGGGGGGGGGGGGCTCAGAGAGGGCCTATAATCCGTGACGTAATTTAAATACGGCTCCTAACATATCGTTGGAATCGTTATAATTCGCAGATTTCGAATATTATATTTATCAATCACCAAGTGCTGATTTAAAAAAATTTTATATTCCGCATTCTAGTCCTCATTAGGTACAAAGGACTCCCGCTGAACAGGCTCAACTACAGCAGTTTGGCTGAGCGAGGGGTAGCCGTGTAGTGCGGGAACCCGTGTAGTGGGGGAACCCGTGTAGTGGGGGAACCATTCCCATGTCCAAGGGCGGAATTGTCATCTGCCCTATTAGGTATAGCATAACGAGGATCATAAACATGATCATAAACATTGACGGTTCAATGGGACTGGGCTTTCCTCATTTCTCAGCCATTATGCCAGATATTTGGCAATCATTTCTTAGCCGCAGGTCTATGTGTGCGAACGAAATGAAAATGTCTATTTTGGAAAAATTCAAACGACCCCATGAATCTAATAATTCGATTTCAAAGGGAGGCAAATCAATACTTTGCCCCTCCCTGGTTGATTGGGGAGGGGATTGCCCTCTGTGCCCCCTAGGGGACCATTTGCAAATTACGTAACAGCTCAAGGGGGGGGGGGGGGCCTCCGACCCCTCCCCGCCATTTTTCGCGGGGGGGGGGGGCCGCTCGTTCATGTAGAATAAAGTTGAAATATTTCACTTTTTATTTGAAATTCTTTTAATCCATTTATAAAAAATTCTAGGTTAAAAATGTTACAAGTTTGAGATTTTGTTATTTAGTTATTAATGGTCAGGGAAAAATGAAAAATGATTCAGTATTCATATTTATATTTATTTTATATTTATTTATATTTATGTCATTTATTTAGTATTTATATTACTTTTTTTCATGCAAATTCTTTTTCCTGATGATTATCTTTTTAGCTATAAAATTGATTATTTGTTTGAAAATTTAACAGTTTTGTTGAAAAGTAATTCTTTTTGCTTGAAAGTTCAATTATTTCATAGAAAAATTGTATTTCAACTTGTATTTGAAGACGGTTATTGAAGTATCTGCAGCTTTGACGATTACATTCTCATTGCGATCTCGTGCTCGAAAATTAGGTTATACAGACAGTTCTGTTTGAAAAATGAAACGATGTAGACAAAATGAAATGGAACGTAAAAAGTTTAGTATAGGTATGTTTTTTCACATAATGTTAAAAAAATTAGATTTCCCTATTGAATAAAACGTTAATTGTTGAAATAATTTTAAAGGGTTTTACAAGAAATTACATTTGAAATAAGAAAGTCAAAGAATTCGGAAAGGATACTGAAAATCATAGTATTTCTTTTTAGGTTGAAAATTCAACACAATTTGGTCGAAAATTCCATTTTTTTGTTGTTGAAAATTTATATTTCCAGGTTGAAAATTCGACTTCCTTGTGGAAAATAATGTCCTTCTGGCATAAAAATTCAAATATTTGGTCGAAAATTCCATTTTTTTCTTTGTTAAAAATTTATATTTTCAGGTTGAAAATTCGACTTCCTTGTGGAAAATTCCTTTTGGCTTCAAAATTCAAATATTCGGTCAAATATTACATTTGGTCTATTAAAAATGTATATTTTTGAGTTGAAAATTCGAGTGTCAAGTAGAAAATACCGCCCTATTGGCTTAAAAATTTAACATTTTTGTAAAAAATTCAACTATTTGGTCAGTATTTCCATTTTTTAAAATGAAAATTCATATTTTCGGGTTGAAAATTCGACTGTCAAGTGGAAAATATTGTCTTTTTGACTTGAAAATTCAACAAGTCAATAGAAAATTCAACTAATTGATTAAAAATGTTGTGCATTTTGTTGAAAATTTGCCTTTTTGCTAACAAACGAAATTTCTTGGTTAAATTTTTTGTTTATTTCTACCTAGAATTGACATTTTTTTTTTTAATTTTTATTATTTTTTGATGCTCTTTTTAATAAAGTAAAGAAGTACGTAATATTTAAATTTTTGAAGTTTGAAACAAAATGTTTTTTCTATTTTTAGCGGATTCTGTGTAAGCGGATTTTTACGGATACGTAAAAATAGAAAAAAAAATGTTTGAAAGCAAAAAAATACATATATATTTTCCCTTAGTTTAATGAAAAGAGCATACAAAATATAAAAGCGAATAACATATTTTTTGCAGCTTTAGCTACAAATTAACAAAATTGAATTTTCCATCATTTTTTCGAAATGTTATACTTTGATAAAAAAAATTGTCTTTAATTTTTTCGCCAAAAAAAGGAATGTTTCTCCATACGCAAAAAGTTAAAAATTTGAAAAATTTCAATCGACTTGCCCAATAGTGAGAAATTAAACATTTTTCCTTAGTACATAATGCCACAAAGAAACTTTTCAGTGCTATCACTAAGGAATCTAATCATTTTAAGTTTGTTCGGCCTACCATAGTGTTAGGCTTATGAGGGAGGGTGAATAATGAATGAATTATACATATAATTTAAGAGGTGCATACTTTTTTGACCTAATAGTTGAATTTTTAAACTAATAAGATCAATTTGCAACAAAAAATAAAACAGTTACATTTTATATCAAATTTTAGAATTTTCAAAACAAAAATACGAATTTTCAACCCGAAAATATGAAGTTTCAACAAAAAAGTTCATTTTCAATAAAATATTTATATTTCAAGTTGAAAAAATAGTTTTAAACTCAAAAACAAACTTTGAAAAAACTTTGAACAAAATTTATAAATTTTCAGCAGAAAAAAAAAGGAATTTTCTAACCAAAAATATGAAGTTTCAAGAAGAAAGTTCATTTTGAATTAAATACATAGTTATATTTTCAGTTTGAAAAATTAGTTCTTATCGGAAAAAAGAAACTTTCGATAGAATACATAAATTTTTTACCAAAAAGTTAAATTTTCAACCAGAAAGATTATTTTCTACTAACAAAAAAAAATGAATTTTCAACAAACTACATAAATTTTCAAATAGATAGATGAATTTCTAAACTAAAAAGATGCATTTTTATCCCAAAATGTAATATTTAAATCACGAAGGAATAGTAAGGAGTGGTATCACCCTATGTGTTCGGTGAGCAGAGGTGGGACAAGTGACGTCCAATAATTCGTTAATGCTAGCTACGAATGAAAACTCGAATGCTCCCCAGTGCACATGCGCAGAGCTGTTTTCGCAGTCACATGTTATACCCACTCAATATGTTACCTTTTGACATCTCGATGCACATGTAAGTTATGTTCGTTTGCTTATGTTCGTTCAATACAAAAAGTTCGAAACTTCAAACGCGTGTGGACATCGTTGGCATGGCAACCGCCAGTGCGCATGTGAACGGGGGAGCATACGAGTTTTCATTCGTAGCTAGCATTAACGAATTATTGGACGTCGCTCGTCCCACTCCCCACTTACAGGGATACTACTCCTTACTATTCCTTCGTGATTTAAATTCTCACATGAAAAAATTAATTCTAAACAAAAACAAAAGCGAATCATCTACAGAAAAGTTACATTTTCTACCTGATTGTTTAATCTTCAAGATAAAAAGTGAATTTTCTGTACAAAAAGTTGAATTTTCAACCCGAAAATGGGAAATTTCAACAAGTTAGTTTAATTTTCAACCAAAGTTACAAATTTTCTACTAACATTGTGAATCTTAAAAAAAAAGAATTTTCAAGAAAGTAGTTCGATTTTCAACGAAGGAGTTGAAATGTAAACCTAAAAAGATAAATTTTCAATCAAAAATATAATAATTAATATTTCATCCGAAATATTTTTATTTTAAATCAAACAAGATATAATTATACAAAAAGAAAAGGAATTTTCAGCAGAATAGTTGAATCCTCAAACAAAACAGAATAATTTTCCACCAAACAGTTGCATTTTTAACCAGAAAATTTGAGTTTTTACCAAAAAGTCGTATTTTCAACAAAATGCACAACATTTTTAGCCAAATAGTTGAATTTTCTACCAACTTGTTGAAGTTCCAAGCCGAAAAGAGAAATTTTCCACAATTATTTTCCTTACACAAAAAATAAAAAAATTAAAAATTTTCGATCCCAATGGCTCTATTCTCAAATTAGGCTTTCAATTTTTTTATAAATAAAGGAATATTGCGAAAAAATGGCCATTTTTTCAATTTGACGTTTCTGGTGCTCGTCAATGACAGGCAAATTGTTGAAATCGCTCAAGTTTTATAGAGTAACATAATTTGAAGATGTTCCAATTTTATATAATAAACAAAAAATTGTTTCAAAGGAAATTTATTTGTTGAAAGAATGATCCATAATTTTACGTTTTTTCAAGTTATATTGCAAGAAATTTGAATCGAAACAATATAATGATATAGACATTTTTTCTTGGGATTATTATTGTCAATATTATAAACAAATGCAATAATTAAGCATTTTTCGGCAGAAAAATTCATTTTTTCAATGCCAGACCTTTCAGTTGGGAACTTCATAAAAATTTCAACAACATTCATAATTAGTCGATAAATTTCATGATTTTTCAAAACAAATTTAATAAACAAATGCATTAATCAGGCATTTGACGACAAAAAATTGTTTTTTTTCGATGTCAACTTTTTTTAATTAGGAACTTCATGATAATTTCAGCAAAATTCATAATTTTTTTATTAATTTTATGATTTCTTCAAACAAATTTAATAAACAAATGCTTCATTTTAGGCATCTGTCGACGAAAAAATTCGGAGAAACTTAAACTGAATGGAATGAGTCTGAAAAAAAACGTTTTTGTCGACAAATACCCAAATAATGCATATGTTTATTATATTTGTTTAAAGCATCATAGAATTTATCAACTTAGTATGAGTTTCAATGAAATTATCAATTAAGTTTCCAATTAAAAAGATTGACATCGAAAAAGAACAACATTTTTTCCATGGACAGATGCCCGAATAATGCATTTGTTTATTGAATTTGTTTTTGAAAAAATATCAAATAATTTATCAACCAGTTATAAATTTTGCTGAAATTATCATGAAGTTCCCAGTTAAAAAGACTGACATCGAAAAAAAGAATTTTTCCGCCCACAGATGCCCGAATAATGCATTTGTTTGTTAAATTAAAAAAAAAAATTGACCAAATGATCATGAATGTTGCTGAATTTGTTATGAAGATCCCACTTAAAAATTCTGGTACAAAAAAAAAGAATTTTTCCGTCGTCATACCCCAATAATGCATTTGTTTTTTGTTTATTAAATTTATTTGAAAAAATCGTAAAATTAATTTAAAAAATATGAATTTTGCTGACATTATCATGAAGTTCCTAATTTAAAAATACTGAGATCGAAATATACGAATTTTTCTGTCGTGAAATGCGCGATTAAGGCATTTGTTTATTGAATTTGTTTTTAAAAATCAGGAAATTTATCGAATAATTATGAATTTTGCTGGAATTATCATGAACTTCCCAACTGAAAGGTCTGGCATTGAAAAAAAAACATTTTTTTTTTGCGACAAATGCCAGAATAATGCATCTGTTTATTAAATTTGTTTTAAAAAATCATAAGATTAATCAACAAATTTTCAATTTTGCTTAAATTATCATGAAGTTCCAAATTAAAAAGACTGACATCGAGAAAAACGAATTTTTCCGTCCACAGATGCCCGAATAATGCATTTGTTTGTTAAATAAAAAAAATAAAAATTGATCAAATATTCATGAATGTTGCTGAATTTGTTATAAAGATCCCAAATAAAAAGTGTGATATAAGAAAAAAAAATCGTCGACAGATGCCACAATAATGCATTTGTTTATTAAATTTATTTTTGAAAATCATCAAATTCATTTAAAAAATTACGAATTTTGCTGTAATTATCTTGAAGTTTCTAATTGAAAAAAGTTGACATCGAAATAAACGAATTTTTCTGTCGTCAAATTCCTGATTAATGCATTTGTTTATTAAATTTGTTTTTAAAAATAATAAAAGATTAATAAAAAAATTATGAATTTTGCTGTAATTATCATAAAGTTCCTAATTTTTAAAAATGACAAAAAAACGAATATTTCTGTCGAAAAATGCCTGAATAATGCATTCATTTATTGAATTTGTTTATAATATTGACAATAATGATGTCCAGAAAAAATTTCTTCATAATTTTATTGTTTTCCATTCAAATTTCTTGCGATATAACTTTAAAAAACGTGAAATTGTGCATAATCGTAGAAAACATTCTTTCAACAAATAATTTGTTTATGAAAAACTTTTTTTCAACGATTTCAACAATTTTCCTGTCACTGACGAGCACCAGGAACGTCAAATAGAAAAAATTGTCATTTTTTTCGTCATATTTGTTTATTTATAAAAAAAAATTGGAAGCCTTATTTAAACGTCAGGCTCAACAACTCTTTTGAAAATCTTATCAACTTTAAAAAAAAAATTTTTTGGTCAAAATCGGTCAATATTTGTGGAACCAAAAACGGCATTTCTTTCCCACTGTGTAGTGTTCTAAAGAGTTTAAGTTCTCGGAGAAATTCTCACGAGCATGAGAATATGCTCGAGAATATTTTTGACCTTTATGTGCTTTGAGAATTTAATGAGCATTTATGAGCATTTTGAATTAGGACTTAAAAAATCGTATTTTCTACTTTTATTAATATTTACATTATTTAAATTTCGAGGGAAAATGCATCGTTTTAAATAGGAAAGGGTGCTAAATTCTAATGATAAAAGAAATCAATAACCGAATTTCTACATTCTTTTAGGTATAAAAACCAACCATACACCTAGGAGATTAATAATGTTAATGCAGAATAAATTTTGTTTCTAAATATACTTAAAACACTTTTTAGTGGTGTCTTCAAGATAAATTTTCAACCAAAGAAATCAATTTTCAACTAAAATGATGAATCTTCATCCAAAAAATATGTATTTTTAACCAAATAGTTGAATTTTCCACCCAAAAGATTAATTTTCTAACAAAATAAATGAATTTTCATGTAAAAAAGTCAATTTTCAACCAAAATTAGAATAGCTAAAATGCCCGAAAAATAAATGTTCAATCGAAAAAAAAACGAATTTTCAAACAAAAATATATATTTTTTTATAACAAAAAA
Source organism: Andricus quercusramuli (assembly GCA_932178445.1). Classification (NCBI taxonomy): domain Eukaryota; kingdom Metazoa; phylum Arthropoda; class Insecta; order Hymenoptera; family Cynipidae; genus Andricus; species Andricus quercusramuli. The sequence goes on along the minus strand of CAKNXH010002168.1, from coordinate 401,707 downwards.
ATTATTTTTTAACCAGAAACAGAAGAATTAAATTTTGAACAAAGAAATGAAGTCTCAAGAAAATAATTCAATTTTAAACTAAAAAAGATACATTTACAGACCAAAAATATAATATTTCAATTTTCACTTAGAAAAGAAAACTTTAAAAAACAAGCGAGTTTTCAGCAAAATTAATTAATTTCAAACTAAAAAAAATTAATTTTCAAATAGAAAGAAATGAATTTTTAACCAAAAATATGAAATATTGTCCAAGTAGTGGATTTTTCAATCCAAAAGATGAATTTACTTTAAAAAAAAATTCAACTAAACAGTTTTTTTGCAATGAAAGAAATGAATTCTTAACAAAAAATAGAATAGTTCAACTTTCTACTAAACAGATAATTTTTGAACGAAAAAGATTACGTTTCTACCACAAAAAGGTAATTTTTCCACAGAAAATGGAATAGTTAAAGTGAATTTTCAACCCGAAAGATGAATTCCTACAAAACGACATATTTTCAACAAAGTTCATGAATTTTCATCTACAAAAATTCAATTATAAACCAAAATTAGAATAGTTAAAATTTCAGAAAAATAAATATTGAACCAAAAAAAAAACGAATTTTCAAACAAAAATATTTTTTTTTCATAACAAAAATATTTTTTCTCCATAACAAAAAATTATTTTTGAACCAAAAACAGAAGAATTAAAATTTCAGTTAAGACAATCAATTTGCAAAAAAATATAAATTCTCTACAAAATAATTCAATTTTATACTGAAAAAGATAGATTTACAGACCAAAAATATAATATTTCAATTTGCAGTTAGAAAAGTAAATTAAAAAAAGAACGAGTTTTCAGAAAAATTATTTAATTTATTATTTTACTTAGAAAATTAATTTTCAACTAAAAAGAAACGTATTTTCAACCAAAGAAATTAATTTTTAATAAAAATGAAGAAATTTCAACCAAAAATATGAAATTTTGTCCAAATAGTGGATTTTTCAGTCCAAAAGATGAATTTTCTATCAACAAAAAAACGAATTTTCAACTAAACAGGGGGTTTTCAATAAATTTTTTAACGAAAAAGTTTAATTTTCTATTCATAAAAGGTAAATTTTCCACAAAAAAGGGAATAGTTGAAGTGAATTTTCAACTAAAATGATGAATCTTCATCTTTAAAAAATTTATTTTTCAACCAAATACATAAATTTCAAACTAGCAAGATAAATTTTCTATCAAAAATAAATTAGGCTAATTCTCAGTTAGTAAAATAAATTTACAAACAAAAAAAGCGAATTTTCAGCAAATGAATTTTCAACCATAGAAGTTAATTTTTAACGAAAGAGATGAAATTTCAACTAATGAGAGTCCTTTTTTACCAAAAAGACGGATTTTCAACAAATAGTTAAATTTTTACTGAAAACCGATACATTTTCAATTAAAAATAGAACAGTTAAATTTTCAGTAAAAACAATTAATTTTCAATAAAATTAAAGTCAATTATCAACGAATTAGTATAATTTTCAACCAAGAAGATTAAATTTCTATCAAAATAGATAAATTTTAGACAAAAAATGGAAATATATTTCCAGTTAAGAACATTAATTCCAAATAAGAAAAATCTCATTTCCAACTTCCAACAAAATTCGAGTTTTTCAATAAAATACAGGAATTTTAAACCAGATATTTGCATTTTCGACTTAAGAAGATAAATTTTCAACTATTACATGTACGAGTAAAATTCTCAGTTAAAACAATTAATTCTCATCTAGAAAACTTAATTTTCAACAAAATAATTAAATTTTGGATAAAAGAAGAAGGATTCAACTGAAATGATAAAACATTAACCAAATAAATGAATGTTTAACAAAGTATTTACTTCCAACTAAGTAGTAAAGTTTCTACCAAAACAGATTAATTTTCAACCGAATTTTTTAAATTTTTAATCATAATATTAAAATTAATGTCAACTTTAATTTATCAAAAATTATCTAACTCTGTCAGGTTTTCCCTGACATTCCCGAACTTTCTGGAATTACCTGACCTGTAGCAACTCTCTAATTGAAAAAAAAGTATATTTTTATTCTCAACACAAATCAACACAAATTCTTGAGAACTCTACCACTGTGCACGCTGCACAGTGGTACGGAACCTCAAAGACACGCTGTCTTTGAGGTTCCGTACTCGTCGCCTGTGGCGCTGTAGTCAGTCCCTACTCCGTTTTGTTGTCATCGATGTCATCGTTGTCATCAGCCACATTTACAATATAGGAGCTTGTTTTTACACCTTTTACAAAAGTTTTGTTAAAATCCTTTTCTTTTATATAAACCACATGTGCCGCGAAAGGAGAAAGAGATGCCCTGTGCATACATAATTAGATCAGTGAGGAGCCAGCGAAACAAGTGAATAATTTAACAAAGTGTAGCCATCCCTATTGAGGTTAGAATGCTACAATAACCCACTTTTTTATAAGCCTGTCGACCCTACCAACATAAAGTGAAATTTATCAAGTGAAAATGTATTTATTTAACACATAAGCAGTGATCGAGGGAAACCAATATCGTGGAAATATCCTTTTTAGTGAAAATATCCAATTCGAAGTTTCGGAGCACAACTCTGACAGCTACTCCAGAGTACCCAGTATACTCAGAATTATCCTTGGAAGTGATTCATTCCGCGTTTATGTTATTTTTATTTGACTATTGGAATCATAGAAGGCTTTTAAGAGTCATTTATTGATAGCATTTTAATGTTAGATCTTATTTTGGAAGACTGGTTTTAAGAGCGCTTTCAAAATACAATTCATAGAGTTCAAAATAAAATGTAATGCAGGAAACCCGATGTTAAAGGCTACTCTGAATATTAACCAACATAAACCTTTCGAATTTCAATGCGCTTGAAATAAAATTCATTTAAAAGTTAAAGTTTTTAGTATGTAAAACCTGACCTTTCCCAAGGACGTGACCATGTCAAACTATTAAAAATAAATAAGCCGTTTATCAAAAAAGAGCTTTTGTCAAAGTGAAATTAAATACTGAATTATGTTATATTAATATTGTATAATATAATGAATTATACAATTAATTACAAAGTCCTATCTAATTGGAATCTAATTTTTAAAATATCTGCTGATATCGGAGGTTAAAATCTAAACTACAGTAAAAACGTGAATAAAAACAAAAGTGAAAAATAATTTCATCTACGTAAATTTAATAGAATTAAAGAATAAAGTATATCAGAAAACACTTCAGTAAAAAAATAGGGTCGATAGAGGTAAGTGTGATACGAAATGACAAAAGTATACATGATGTTTCAAATATTTGAACAAAAACTCGCGTGAAGCAATTTTTTCAATTTTCTTTGGTAGTGTGTCAGCGATTTCAGATCTTCCGTCTACACGGGTAAGTGTGATACGTGTAAAAAGATCTAAAATTTACAAGTCTAGAACATTATGCGCGATACGCGCGCACGATTTACCTTTGGTTTAGAAAAAACAAACTCGGTTCATTTTCCAACATTTTGTTATAGATTTTATACAAAATTGTATATAATTTGAGAACGTTATATATGATTCACAGAAGTTTCTTTATTATAGCGAGAAAATTTCAGTAAATTCCATTTGAATAACAAATTTTTTAATTTATTTGCAATTTAATTTAAAATTAGTAGATTATTTTTCTCATTAACAAAATATGCCTTTTTGCGTGCTTAATAATCTGACACCGTACCTTTAATACTTTTTTAAGACTTACAAAACGTAAAAAATACATTCTCAAGGTAGTTCCGGTTGAACTATTCATGAAGGTAGAATTAAATTCGACTATTTGAATTTGATTCGTTTTGTGGACATATTTTTCACACAAATGCATTCAATTATTTTGTTTTCATATCAAAATTTTATTTTTAAAGTTCAAGAGTAAGTAAACTGACATTTATGTTAATGGTGAAATTTAGCAGAAACGGGTAATTTTTGTTTTTCTGTTTAAAATTTAATCATTTCGTTTACATTTTTTTATTATTTTTTTTTTAACAGGGGATTTAAGTACTTCATGTCTGGTAGAACTTTTATCTTCTTCAGATGAAAATTCAACTATTTTTTCAAAAAATGTCTGTATTTTGTTGAAACTTTATCTTTTGTGGTAGAATATTAATCTTCTTGGTGACTAATTCACCTTTTTAGTTGAAAATTCAACTTTTAGGTTGAAAGCCCCATTAAAAATTAAAATACTTGGTTGAAATTTCATTACTTTGGTTGATGATTTGTTTTTTCCTTTCAATTGAAAATTAATTATTTTTTACTGAAAATAAAACTAAATCTTTTTTTATAGACATTAAATCTTTTTGGGAGAAAATTTATTTGCTTGGTTGAAAACTTATTTTAGTTGATTAAAAACTTATTTCTTTAACTAAAAATTAATCTTTTTTTGCTCTTGAAAATTTATCTTTTTTAGTTGAAAATTCATCTGTTTTGTTGAAAATCTTATCTTTTTTTTTGTAGAAAATTAAACTTTTTGGTCGAAAATTCAATTATCAGGTTAAAAATTCTATTAAAAATAACAATATTTGGTTGAAAATTCATGTATTTATTTTATATACAGTTAATATTTTTTAACATTTTAAAACTTAAAAAATACATATTTAAGTTATTTCCGGATGAACTATTCATCAAGGTAGAATTAAATTTGACTATTTAAATTTGATTTGATTCTTCTATAAGATTTCATTTACGGCGTTTTCTGGCCATATTTGTCACATCAGTTTATTACATTATTTTATTTTTATATCAAAATTTTATTTCTTAAGATCAAGAGTAAGAGAAATGTAACATTTATGTGCATGATGATACTGAGATAAATTCAAGATCTATAATGGGACATTTTACTCAATCATAAGTGTACAACATTATTTCAATTTGTATTTGAAATAAAATTTTAAAAAAGTCGTCTGAAGCTAAAGCACAAGTAACTTTATTGTTAAATTACAGTCGAAATTGTATTTTTACAATAATTGAAAAATAACCATTTTTTATATTTTCATTGCATAAAAACGAAAAAATCTGGAATTCACAGGGTATTTGAATCAGTTTTCGCTCGAATTATCCCCCAGGATTATTCTCCTAATATAACGATTTCATTAAATTTTCAAGATTTTCCCAATTCGTAAATCGCGAGTGAAAAACCTTTTTTGTGCCAAATTCAACTATGTACTTAGTTGAAAGTGGAACTACTTTGTTAAAAATTTCTTATATTGGTTGATGATTGATCATTTTAGTTGAAAACCCTTTTTTTTTTTGTACAGAATTTAGATATATTGTTGAAATGTTCTTTTGGTTGTAAATTAATTGTTTTGTCCGAAAATGTAACTATTTCATGTTTGGTTAAACATTTATCTTCTTCAGTTGAAAATTCAACTATTTGGTTGAAAATTAACGTATTTTGTTAAAAATGTATCTTTTTTGGTAGAAAATTAATCTTCTTGGTTGAAATTTTAACTATTTCGTTGAAAATTCATCTTTTTGATTGAAAATGTGTCTTTTTTTGTAGAAAATTCATCTTTTGGGTTGAAAATTTAACTATTTAGTTGAAAATTCGTTTTGTTGGTTGAAGATTCATTATTTTAGTGAAAAATTAATTTCTTTGGTTAAAGATTTAACTATCATGTAGAAAATTAGTTTTTTTTCAAATGATTTTTGTACTGCAAATGTAGCTATTCCATTTTTGCTAGAAAATTGATATTTTTTAGTTTAAAAATCACTTATTATGTTGAAAATTGGTCCTTTTTAGGTTAAAAATCCAATTATTTTGAGAGAAAATGCATATTTTTGTGATCTAACGTTAACTTTATTTGTCAAAAATTCGTCTTTTTGGCTTGAAAACTCAACATTTTGGATAATATTTTTTTTCTTTATTGACTGAAAAATCTTTCTTCTAAAAACTCAACTCTTTTGTTGAAAATTTATCTTTTTGATGTGAAAATTAGTCTGTTTTGGTTAAGGATTCAAATAATTCGTATTTTTTGGTTTAGTTCGACTGTTTTTGATTAAAAGTAAAAATACTTTTTGGTGGAAATATCAAATTACACTTTTTGTTAAGAATTAATTTTCTTTATCATCACGTTGATTGAAAATTGATTATTCTAACTGAAAATGTAAATCTTCCATTTTTTGTTGAAAATATATCTTTCTGAGTTGAAAACTCAACTATGTGGTTGAAAATTCATGTATTGCACGTATGTTTCACGTTATTTGTGGATGGCCCTTACAAAATTATGTAAGACTGTTGTCAATAAAAGTATTAAAAATATATTTAGAAACAGATTTTTGTTTGACATTATCATTATTGATATCCTGGGTGTAAGTTTGTTTTTATACCTAAAAGACAATTTTATAACGGTCAGGGGAAATGAAAAATTGTTTAGGGAAAGTCAGAGAATTTCGAAATTCGGATTTCGTAGCAACCCTGATATTGCACATTTTATTACTCGATACCGCTAAATTTGTTTTCTGAAATATTTCTTTAACTTAATTTTCTTACTAAAAAATGACAATAATCGTGAACTTACTGATTAAATGATAAATACATTATTTAAAACGTTCAGCATTTTTAAGCTTCGAGAATTTAATTTACAGAAGCCTTTAATTAAACAGTTTGATCTTTAGGTTTGAAAATAATGAAATTTTTTGTAAAGAAAATTAAATGAACAAAGTTAATTTTTCAAAACTTAGTTGTAACCAAATGCCAAACCTGAAAACACCGATTTTTGAGCAATTGTTATCTCTCCAAGAAATATTCATCTCCGAAAATATGGAAAGCATCTGAAAAGTCGATTTTAAAGTAAAATTTGCCACATCACAGGTTCAAAAAGTAAAAAAGGAGGTCTCATTTTGAATTGAAGAAGCAAAAATTAAATTAAATATTGCAATGAAAATATTGAAAAATGTTAGTTTTTCACCTGTTGTTAACATGCAACTTTTTATTTATATTTGAGAATAAAATTACTTTTGCTAATGTCAAAAAGAAATTTCAGGTTAACTAAATTCTTTTTAACTTAATTCTGTTGAATATGTCTGACTTCGATTGAATAATACAATTTTACATTACTAATCTTAAATTGTTGTCAGTTTTATTATGCACAAAAATGTGACATTGTCACTGCCCTTCAACTGAAACCCCAATTCGTAATTATGTGTTTAAATTTGGCAATATTCTTTCCTTCGAGTTTTTCAAATTACCCAATCGGCATTGAGGAAAAACGACAATGCTTTTAAGATTTCCGTGACACACCTATTTTTTAGAGAAGGATGGTATTTTTCTAACTTTCGTAATGAGTCCATTGTTTCTTATCATGTAAATTTGCTCTAAATTTTTTGTAATTCACAAGAATATTATTGAAAATTTAAAAAATATATAATTTGAATTTGGTATGAAGGTTCATTGATATTGAAAAACTTATTTTTTTTTAAATTGTATCATTTCTGAATTGATTACATTTTTTTACCTTGTAAAATTATATATAGTAAAATTTTATTTACCATTTATTATCATGTACTTACCACTTCAACTAGCCTCGAGCTGTCGCCAGATTTTTGTATTTCACAATAAAAAAGAAAAAACAAAAAAGAGATATCACACTTACCTTGAGTGTGATTTTTAATTGAGGAATAAGCGAACAAACTGTGATGAATTCATTTTTTTCTACAAAATTGAAATAATGATTCTTTCTTTATGTTTGGAATGTCACCAATTCCATTGTCAAACTTAAGTTGGCGAAAAAGATTTTTTTCAATGTATTTCAAATTACAATATATCTTTAAATATTGAGAAATGAACTCGAGTGGATTTATTAAGTTTTGTTCACTTACTCCTCAGTTTCCCTGTTATAGTTTATCATTAAAAATAATACAAATTCCTAACAAAATTAAATAAAAGTTGCCTTATGTAGGAAAAATTTAAATCAAAAGACCAGATGACACAATTACAAATTTGACTTTTCTGAAAGCATCTCAGTTATAATAAAAAAAAGTTAAACACTAATTTGTTTTTCATTCGAATATTTCTCTTTATCATGCTAATTACTTTATCATTTATACCTCTATCGGTCCTACACGCTAAATCAACTGTTATCTCATTGTCAGAAACGAGTATAAATTTCATAAAAGCCAAAAATTTCGATGAAGTTCACTAATGAAAGAGGCTAAAATAAATAAATTGATCTATTATTTAAATTTTCCTCTACAGTTATAAAATCAAAAAAGGGTTAAGGAAAATTAGAAGTTTATATTAGCCTTAAATTAAAGTATCTATGTAATGATTAATTCATGTTTATTTTTATTCTATTTTATTTTTCTCAAAATTGAATTTTAATAGTTAGGCTCCTTCTTGATAAACGGCTGCATTTTTTAATGGCTGCAATAATTGGAAATAGAGGTGCACGTCCTTTATTCGAATTTTCAGTACAATTTTAGATACGCGTGGAACATTGGATTTTCCGAAATAGAAAAAAATCTAACTGTACATCAAACCGGCTCGATTTTCGTAGACTTTTACAATTTTCCCCCAGGCGCATTTCATTTACATTAAGGTAGTTGCCGTGCTGAAAATCAGATCTCTGAAAACATGGTTTTCTATGGCTTTAAGAATTGAAGAATTATTCTCAGTCATTTCTTATGAAAGAAATAACATTTTTTTTTACGAAAAAAGTTTAAAACTTACGAAAAAGAATTATTTTAACAGCAGTTTTTGTAATTGAATTTTTTCTTATTGTCGCTTCTTACCAATTTAAGAAAAAAGGTTGGATTTTAATATATCACAGCTTATTTCTCCGGGGAAAACAATCCCTATAACTTTACCGCTTTTTGATTTAGAAAACAAGTCATATTCTTTAAGTACAGTTATTTGTTAAAAAAAGGCTTTTACAATTTTAGCTTTAGGAAAATTTTGTTCAGGTTTTGATTAAAAACTGATCTTTTCTATTTGAAAAATTACATGATTTCTTGAAAACTCGTCCTTTTTGGTTGAATTCAACGGCTTTCAATTAAAAATATTTTTTGTTTGACATATCAACTATTACATTTTACGTTGCTTGTTGAAGATTCGTCTCTTTGGTTTAAAATAAACTATTTTTATGAAAATCAGTTTTTTTCGTTAAAAATTGATTAACTGAAAATTCAACTTGTCCGTTTTTGGTTACAAATGCACCTCCTTTAGTTTAAAAATGAACCACTGGGATTAAAATCTATGTATTTTATTGAAAATTTGTCTCTTTTGGTTAATCTTGATGCTTAATAATTAATCTTTTTGGTTGAAAAATCATCTTTCGTTTGAAAATTTAACCAATTTTTGAACAATTCGTTTTTCTTTTATAAATTATTTTATAAAAGAAAAATTTATAAATTCCTTTATTTTAGTGTTAAAATTTAATTTCCTTGGTTGAAAATATAGCTACCTTGTTAATAATATACATTTTCTAAATTAATTGTTTAGTAGAAAACTCGACTTTTTGGTAGAAAATTAATCTTCTTGTTTGAAAATTCATCTTTTTGGTTGAAAATTAATTATATTTGGTTGAAAATTAAAGTATCTCGTATAAACCTCCTTTATTCGGTTCAAAATTATTTTTTTAACTGAAAAGTGAACTATTTCATTTTTGGTTACCAATTTTTTTAGTTGAAAATTCTTTTGATTGAAATTGAACTATTTTATTGATTTTGTTGTTGTTGAAAATTAATTTTTGAACTTATAAATGAGGTATTTCTTTTAAAATTCGTCTTTTTTTGTTTAAATTCAGTTGTGTTGTATTGAATATAAAAATCTTTTTTAGTTGGAATATCAGCTATTCCATTTTTCGATGAAAATTCATCTTTTTGGGATTAAAATTACACTACTTTGTTAAAAAGTAATTTTTTTGGTTGAAGATTCATTACTTTAGTTGAAAATTCATCTTTATGGCTGAAAATTCAACTATTCCATTTTCGGTTAAAAATGTTTTCTTTTTTAGTTGCAAATTGTATATATTGTTGGAAATTCAATTTTTTTCTGAAAATTTCACTATTCCATTTTTGATTGAAATTTTTTTTTTCTTAGTTGAAAATTTAACAATTTTGTTTAAAATTCGTTTTCTTTCAGTAGAAAATTTAACTTTTAAAGTTAGAACTTCAAATATTTAGTTGGAAATTTATGTATTTTGTTGAAAATTTGTCTTTCTAGTAGAAACTTAATCTTCTTGTTTGAAAACTCATAATTTCGGTTGAAAATTTAAATATTTCATTTTCGGTTCAAAATTTATTTTTATTCATTAAAAATTCTAGTATTTGGTGAAAAATAGAGAATGTTATCAAAACACGTACTTTTAATTTTTTTTAGTAGACAATCATGTTATGTTTGTAAAATTCAGAACTACACAAGAAAAAAAGGCCAGTAATTAAAATATTAAATTTTTTCTCGTCAAACTGAATGACATACTCTTTTGATTTATTTTACAAATAAACTTTTATTAATAATTTGTATAAAAAAGCTATTATTCATTTATTAAATGTAAATTTTCGCAAAACTAAGACCCGAACAGATAGTGCACTTTGGTGAGTGGTAAACTCCCCCATTACAAAAACCATTGTCAAACTCATTGTTTTTTGTAAATAAATTTTTTTTTATTAAAATAATAATTATTTTGATTTGAAATAATTATGTTGATTCTTAAAATGATAGAAATATTATTTTTTTTAGAGATCTGATTTTGGGCACAACTACCTTAATAACAACAGCCAAGTTCATGCTTCAACCGATTTGATCTCTTTTCCAGGTGGTAACTTCAGCCGTTCAAATGGTGCTCACCGGTGCTATGGAGCGACGGATTAAGCTAAAAACATTAAATAGTCATATAACCTGCAAAATATGTCGCGGGTATTTAATCGACGCAACCACTGTGACCGAGTGCCTACACACCTTCTGCAAGAGTTGTTTGGTCAAGCATCTGGAAGAAAAACACACTTGCCCAACATGCCAAATAGTTATTCACCAATCGCATCCTCTGCAATATATCAGTTTCGACAGAACGATGCAAGATATTGTTTACAAGCTGGTTCCTGATCTTCAAGAAAGTAAGTCGCATCAAAAAAGCTCAACTGATGTAGATTAACGTGTCCAGCGTGCGGGTAAAGCGGGATTTTATTTGTGAAGCGGGGCTTTTTTTATATTTCAACCAGGAAACTTTCTTTATTTTTGAAAATAACGTATTTTGTTAACTACATTTTCTATCAAAAAGTACAAAATGGCTTGGCAGGGTGACAGGAGGTCAGGGAAAACCTGGAAAAGTCAGGGAATTTCTGTAAAAAGCACTTTAAGTAACTGTCAAGAATTATTCAATTCAATTATTCAATAATTATTATTAATCAGAGATGCCACACAGTGACTTTTATCAACTTTTTTTCTCAAATCACTCTTTAGTCACTTTCAAGATAAAGTCACTGTGTTGTCACTTTTTTAAAGGAAAATATCACTTTAGTCACTTCTTTTAATAAATTAAAACAGAAAACACAAAGATTTCTCAATTTTATTGATTTTTCTTTAATTGCTTTTAATTATTTTGAATTCAATCCGAACTCTTTGAAATTCTGTTGAAATCCACTGAATTCCAAGGATCTTTTTTGGATTTAACACTTTTTCAATTCACCCTGAAGACTTTCAAATTCATTTAGAATTTTTATGGCTTTTATCGGATTTTTATTTACTCCTATTTACCTAAATTCAGTGGAATTTTTTGGATTCCCATAATTTTGTTCTATTAAATTAAATTATTCTTAATTCATATTGATTTCGAATGGATTTCATACAAAATTGTCTTCAGTTCCCTTGAATTCTTCGAAATTCCCTCCAATTTCACTGAAATAAATAGAATGTTTTGGATTTTTCGAAATTTTTGCTAATTCATTTGAATTCACTTAGAATTCACCCTGCATTCTTATTAATTTATCCTTAATTATTTTAAATTATTTTGAATTCCTTCGTATGTTTCACAACTTATTCCAATTTTAATTAATTCAATGATTAAAAAAAAATATTTGTTTTCCATTCACTTGAAATTTGTTTAATTCACCTTGAATTTGAATAAATTTCATCAAATTCGCCGAATTTCTCTACATTCACTTGAATTTTATGTCATTCGTTGGTTTTTTTTTTCATTTCTCTTAAATTCTGCTAAATTCGCCCTAAATTCTGTTCATTCCCAAATTACTCAATCAGATGAATTTTTTTTTTTTAATTCGAATTCTTCTAAACTGTGTACAACTTTTTTCAGTAATCAGTGGAATATTTTGGATTTTCGGATTTTTGTTTTCAATTCATTTACATTCGTTTGGAATCCAACCCGAATTCTCATTAATTTATCCTGAATTAATTTTTAAAAATTGGAATTCTTTGGAGTTCTTTTGATTTTTTAGCTCTTGCTGAATTCTTTTGAATTCACTTGAATTCTGTTGAATTCTTTTGAATTCACTTCTAAATTCTCAATTAAATGGGTTAAACATTTATTTGCATTAATTCACCCTGCAGTATTTAATACTCACCCTAAATTCTTAGGCATTTTATCCAATTCTTTTGATTTCCCTTGAATTTTTCTAAATTCAGTCCAATGTTACTGAAATCAGTGGCATATTTGGGATTTTTCGAATTCATTCGAATTTTTTAATAATTCACCTTCACTTTTTTTATGAATTTCATCGAATTCTTTTCTTTTCCATTAAATTCCTCTAAATTTACTTGAGTTTTATCACCTATTCCTGAATTTTCTTGAAATCTTTTAGATTAGAGTATATAAAAAGATTCCAACTCATTTTGAATAGATTTCAATAATTTAAAGAGATTTCAAATGATTTTAGGGTATTTTTAAAAATCCCAAGAACTTTGAGAAGTTTCAAGGGATTTAAAAATATTTCAAAGGATTTTAAATATTTTCGAGCATTTTAAAAGATTCCAAGGAATTTTTAATTTAGTTCTGTAATGTAATGGGATTTCAAAGGATTTTAAATATTTTATGGTATTTTAAAAGATTCCAATGAATTTTCCATTTATTTCTGTAATTTAATGGGATTTCAAAGGAAGTAAAATATTTTAGGGTATTGATAAGGGATTTTAAAGCGCTTAAGGTATTTTAACAAATCTTCAAGGGTGTCGAGGAATATCAGATTTTGCGGAATTTTACGGTATTTCATAATATTTTAATGAATTTCAAAGGATTTATTCTCAAGTAGGGAGGGATTTCGTAGGGCTTAAAAGATTTGAAGAGATTTTCAAATATGAATTCATGAAAAAAAATGAATTCTTTGAAATTCTCTTGCATTTTTTCAATTCGCGTGAATTCTTCTAGATTCAGTAAATTCTACGACATTCAAGGGATTTTTAAAAAAATTTTACAAGTTTTTGTTTAATTCATATTGCAGTCTTTTAAACTCACCTTGAATTATTAGACATTTCATACAATTCTTGAGAATTCCCTTGAATTTTTCTGAAAAAATGTCAAATTTAATTAATTTAATTAATTTTTTCATGATTCTTAATTTTTTTCAATTCACTTAGAGATTTTTTTTTAATTCACCTTAAATTTTTAATGAATTTCCTTGAATTTTTCTCATTTCCCTTTAATTCCTTAAAATTAGAGTTTAACAAAAAATTCCAGTTCATTTGAATTTAACTTGAATTATTTTGAAGTCTTCTGAATCAAATTCTCTTGAATTATTTTAAATTTAAAAGAAAACGAGTGGCATCATTAATGAACATTAGTAACCTTTAGTCATTTAAAACAAAATTATACTATGACAGCCCTCAGAAGAATAAATTCAAAATTTAGGAACTTAAATTAAAAAATTTTTCATTCCATCTATGAAAGATTCTATATTAAGAATATTACAAGATTAGAATTTTGTTCTTGAAATATTAATGGTCAGGCAAAATGAAAAATTGGTCAGGGAAAACTCAGGGATTTTGAAAATGAAGTTCTTTGGCCACCCTGCTTTGGAATGTTCAAACAATTCAGAGACATAAAGCATAAGCTTCATAATAAAAAAGGAAAGTTTCGGCAAAAAAATTGAAACTAAAAAGAAAGTATTGCAAAAATACGATATTTATTTAGCTGTTCCTGATAAAATGATCATTTTTATAATTTTATAGTTATTCTCATAAATGATGATTTTTTTATTGTTTCGGGAGGTTAGAAGTTTTTCCAAAAAATTATTTTTATACACGGCGCCATAAAAGACGTTTTTAATACATTTGTGAATTTTTGTTGATAAAAAGTCGCTAAAAAATTGGATATGTCTAGAGAATAAAAAATGTAAAGGCAGCAAATTTTTATTTTACAGAGGTGTATGAATTAAAAAAATATATATTTATCCATTTCAGCTTACAAAGATATTTTGGACACCTGAAAATTTGTTAATACTTATTATACGCTAGAATAAATTGACATGTTTAAGCAAATCAAAAACGGAAAGGAAACATATTTTCCACATAGTTATTTTTATGGAATTCTGAATAATTTTTTTCTAGCTATAAACTTACAAATTTTTTTTAATATGTTTTGAAACTTCGTACTGATGAAAGAAAAAAAAATATAAAAAAGAAATCACTATAAACGAAATTTACAATCCCAAGGCCTGAGAAGCGCAAAAGAAGTCAGTATTCCATATATAATTTTCAGTTTTTTTAAATATTTTTTTTAACTATAAGTGTTAAAAAATCTTTTATATATCTCAGAATTTCAACTTATGAGATTACTCGAAAAAGGTTATGAAGTTGAAGGAAGAAAGTGGCATTTTTTAATTTTTTGTTAAAAACGGGGGTCTGTTAAACAGGAATTATCTTTCATGGAGCAGTAATATATATATCGTTCAAAATTTGAGTTAATTTAATTTGCTAACAAAAGACGGAGGATAACAGTTGAACTCTTGAGTTTAAATATACGATATACATATACTTATTTGGTGTATATTATTAACCTTTTTTTTGAAACACAATAATTTGTCACGAAAATCACTCATTTTGGAAAAAAATGTTTAAAACCGATTTGTGTAGGATTTTTCAAAAGGCCTGCGAGAATTTTATCTTAGGTCTGCGCTGGACACCTTGATTAATTTAAATTTGAACTCCAATTTAAATCTACTATTTGCAGATGAGATCAAAAGAGAAAGAGAATTCTACAGAGCTCGAGGCTTGCCTTGTCCCAAAGACATTTTGCCAAATGCTGGTGAAATGGAAGAAGAAAAATCCGCGGCAGATACACATGCTGAAGCTGATTATCATAGAGCGGATGAACAAGTATGTACTTTCAAGCTTTTTTTTGTGAATTGATAAGCACTTTGCGAAACTAAATTGAATTTATTTATTCCCAGGTCAATGTATGTCTGGAATGCATAAATGCAAGCTTGAAGACTCTGAGACGAAGATTTATCAGGTGTTCAGCACAAGCTACTATTACTCATCTAAAGAAATTTATAGCGAAAAAAGTTCTAAATGGAATGGAAAAGTATCGTGATGTAAGTACTATTTGAAATTACAATTAACTTAAAAAAATTAAGCTTTTTTCTGTAATTTTATGAATTCAGTGGTTTACAACTGATTAATTTTAACTTTAAAACATTTAGAAAATAATTAAGAACTTTAAAGTGTTCAAGGTTGTAACTACATAGTTAATTTTTTATATTTTTGAGTCATAAATGGCAAGCTATTGGAAATTTAAAGCATTTACAATTTGCACCAAGATTTGAAAACAAATATTTTAATTTCTTCTTTCAACGTGAAGAGAAGAGTAACTTTTTTTATCAGCAAATCTCAACCAGAAACATTACTTTCATGTTATTTCAACGGTCAGCTTCACGATGAGATAAAATGCTGACCGAAAAACAAAAACAAAATGAACTTCCTTCCATGGAACGTAATAATAATGTGTTGAAAATGTTACATTATTTGAGTAAATTAAAAGCTTTTCAAATTTGAAAGTTTTAGATTCAAATTGGAATCTGAAAGAAAATTTAAAATTTTGTTAGGTTAACTTCTATAAATTTCGTGACTTTCAGAAATATTGGAATTTTTATCATTAGGACAACAAGGGGTTGACTACTCCGTTTTTGAGTGTCCACCAGATTTCAAGATTTTAAATAATTTCACAAAGATATCAAAGGTTTTACAATGACTCCAAAAGATTTACAGAAGAGTTCAAGGATAAAATATTTCAAAGTATTCCGGAAATATTTCAAGGATTTCCCAAGAATTTCATAGATTTCACAAATATTAAAAAAGATTTCAGAAGATTTACAAAACGTCACATATATTTAAAAAATTTCGCAAAGATTTCAATGATTTAAACAAAAATTGCAAATATTTCAAAATATTTCAAAATTTTTTAATATATTTCAAATATCTCATAAAAATTAAAAAAAATTTGCAAATATTTAGGAAATTTCCAAAGATTCCGCAATGTTTCAAACGATTTCACAAAGATTTTCCAATTACTTCAAAAGATTTCAGAAGATTTCGCAAAAGTTTTAAAGATTTCGCATAGGTTTCACAAAGGTTTCAAAGATGAAATGTTTTAAAAGATTTCAGAAATATTTCAACCATTTTGTAAAAATTTCACAGATTTCAAAAGATTTCACAAAGATTTCAGAAGATTTCACAAAGATTTCAGAAGATTTCAGATATACATATTTTAAAGATTTTGCAAAAGTTTAAAACATTTCAAAGATTTCGCAAAGATTTTAAAATTTCGCAAAGATTTCAGAGATTTTAAAAGATTTCGGGTTTCAACAATATTTCATAGATTTCCCAAAGTTTCTAAAGATTTCAATGATTCCAAAAAATTTCTAAGATTTGAGGATGACTTCAAAAGATTTTAAATATTTAATAGATTTCACAAAGATTCTGCAATGATTTCAAAGATTTTGGAAATGTTTCAAAGATTTCGTAAAGGTTTTAAAGATTTGAAAAATATTTCGAAAATTTTACAAATATTTTTAATTTTTCGCAAATGTTTCAAAAAATTTTAAAATATTTCAAACATTTTGTAAATATTTTAAAGGTTTCTCAAAGGTTTCCCAAATAATTCTGAAGATTTTAAAGATTTTGCAAACATTTCTGAGGTTTCACAAAGATTTTAATGATTACAAAAGATTTCAAAAATTTCACAAAGATTTCAAAATTTCACGAAGATTTTAAAATCTTTTAAAGATTTCAATGA
>CAKNXH010002168.1:362406-384491 GCA_932178445.1 Andricus quercusramuli | reverse complement strand
TTTCAAAAGATTTCAAAGCTTTCAAAATTTCACGAAGATTTTAAAATATTTTAAAGATTTCAACGATTTCAATGATTTCACAAAGATTTTAGAAATATTTAAAAGATTTTGCAAAGGTTTCAAAGATTTCTCAAAGATTTTAAGGATAACAAAGGATTACAAAATTTCAAAATATTTCACGAAGATTTTTTTAAAGATTTCAAAGATTCTAAAAGATTGCACAAATATTTCAAAGATTGACTTTAAACAATGAAACGATGACTTCAAAAGATTTCAGAAACATTCACAAAAAGTTTCAAAAGATTTCATAGATTTTAAAATTTTCACAAAGGTTTCAAAAGATTTGTCAAAGTTCCTAAAGATTTCAAAGATGCCACAAAGATTTCAAAGATTTTACAATGACTTTAAAATACTTCAAAAGATTTCAAAAAATTTGAAAGGTTTCACAAATATTCCAAAATCTTTGCGAAGGTTTTAAAGATTTCAGACATTACAAAGATGTTGCAAACATTTCAGAAATATTTTAAAGATTTCGCAAAGTTCCAAAAGATTTCAAAGATTCTAAAAGATATCACAAAGATTTCAAACATTTTACAATGTCTTCAAAAAATTTCGAAATACTTCAAAAGATTTCACAAAGATTTCACAGATTTCAAAAGATTTGAGAAGGTTTCAAAGATTACGCAAAAATTTCAAAGATTTCACAAGAATGATAAATATTGCAAAGATTTTAAAATATTTCAACGATTTCAATGATTTTACAAAGATTTCAATGATTAAAAAAAGATTTCAGAAGATTCAAATGTTTTCAGAAATATTTCAAAGATTTCGCAAAGATTTTAAAGCGTGCAAAGGTTTTAAAATATTTCGCAAAGATTTTAAAGATTTCAAAAGATTGCAAAATATCGCAAAATATCTCAAAGAATCCGAAAGTTTCAAAGATTTCACGAAGGCTTGTACACCAGACTTCAAGAATGATCAACCCCTCGGAACAATTATTCATTTTTCATTTCAATGTAGAAGCCTTTCACGTTTTTCTTTTAACTAAAAACTTGGAGAACCTCGCTAAGAAAAATTTCAATCTTACTCTAGAGAAAACTTACAATAATAATTTGTGTTTTAAATTTCTAGATTGATATTTTGTGCAATGACGAGCTCCTAGGGAAAGACCACACGTTGAAGTTCGTGTACGTAACAAGATGGAGGTTCCGGGACCCACCTTTAAGGTTACAATATCGACCTCGAATAGATATATAGAGGAACTCTTAAATAACAGGACAAGTGACGAGAAGAAAAATCTCCTGTCGCGTTTTACCTTATCTTTAATTCCATTCTTCTGTCATTTCGTAGTACTTATATATGTGTTCTGTGCATATATCACACCCCCAATCAACTGTAAGATAGAGAATCCTGATTCAGCAGATTTAAGGAAAAAACGACTTTAGACACCGACTTTGGATTTGAGTACCAAAAGTGAACCGATGTCATCAGAATATTTTAGCACAAGTATACAGTAGAAATGTTTTCGAACCAGCCATTGCGTTACTGGTTCGAAAAATGTCTGATTGTATAAGCAATAGCTTGGATAGCTCATAGCTTAATATATTTATACTCGAGTGATTTGCTACTCTCGTCTCAATCTGATTTTTGAAGACTGAGATTGCCAGGATCAATCTTGGCAGTTTATCCTCACGAGCGACTTAGTCGTTTTGCTATCGCGAGTTCTAGTGAGGAAAAGTAATATACTTTATATTTTATCTACACTTTTTACAATTAAAAGGTGGCTCTTTTTTTTAACGATTTTAATTAAAAAGAGTGTAATTAACATTTATTTTCGAGATATTTCGACGCGTTACTTCTTTTTTTTTTAGTAATCAATTGTCTTCGATTTTTCGTGCTTTCATGTGATTCTCAATGAATTTAATCATCGAAGATTTGACCTGCAGCTCTCGAGAAGCTCTAAAAAAATGCGGCGTCAAAAGTCATCTCATTATTGTATTATTCTTATATCTTACATTATCATATCTTAAATTATTGTATTATATTCCAATGTCTCGTCTATTACTCTAGTAAAGAAATGAATAAGTTTACATAATTATAGCGATTAATTATGTAAATGTGGCTGGTGCAGGGAAACATTGAGACATAATTTGTCTATGTCAGCAACTTTTTTTTTAATAAGAGTATATTAAAAAGTGGTGGACATAGCATAACGCTATTCATTTAATTTTAGTGAACAAAGTGACTTAGCACTGGCATTAGATATTTTTTTAAGTGTAGGTTCTGTCTGATTTGCTTGATTAATAATTCTTGTGTTCGAAAGTAAAAAGAAATCTTCCCTTTTCTTCCACTAATTATTGAGCGTTAACTCGTACATTTAATATGACAAAGACTAAATGACCTTCATGCTTGTAACATATTCGTGTAAATTTGATTTCATCAACTACTGTATTGTATATAGAATATTTTTGACAGAATTTTGAATCTAGATACTCGTTTCGACACTTGAAAAGATTGTTGCTAGGCCTGAGAGTTATGAGCTGAATATTTTTACCTGTATATTATACACCGTTAGATCGATGGACTTTCGAGATATAAAATTTTCTTTTTATTTAAACTAAAAGCTGATAAGATTAGACAAAGTCTGATGTAATTAAAAATGTGATTTAATTACAATTTGATTGATTCTAGATTTAAAAGTTAATTTTATACTTGCGGAACGAAAAAGTAATAATATTATAGAGAATATTGTTCAGGGGAAACATTTTGTGAACGGGAGGGAATTATTTGATATTATACTGAAGGTCCATCGATCGGAGATTTCAGCTTGATATTTTGCTCAGACGATTTTGCCGCACAAGGGAGATATTTTAGAGAGTAAATTGGAAAAAAGGATGAATTATATTATTATTGCAAATGGAACTTTGAGCAAAATTCAAGACAGAATTTATCGCTTGTAGTGAATAAATAATGAGATGTTAAAAATAAAGTGTGATTGTATATAATATTAGAGAAATCGAAATCAGTTTGCAAGTAGCAGCATACGGAAAAAGCTTGTACTATGTGCACTATGTGTGTATCGCTCTAAATTATTCAATAAATATGTTTTGTACAGTAAAATAAGTCATGTCTTTATGAATAGTTAGTTAGGGCTTTCAATTTATTTTTTAGATAAGGTAGTAGAATTAAAAATTACCTCAAATCGAAAATTATTTAATAGTTAATTTTGAAAAAAAGTAACTATCGTTACATTTTTAGTTACTTTTGTATTTTATAAATATATACTGAGGAGGATAATTACTTAATTAATTAATTAATTATAATAATCTGTATTCTTGGTTTATTGTTAACATCAATAATTTTTTGAAAACATCGTCGTTCAATCTGCCCCTTTTCGAATGAAAAGATATACACTTTTTCGATCCTAAACAGTGAAGATGAACAAATTCAAAATGTTGGCATTTGACGTGGAAAAAAATCAGCTTTTAAATTAAAATAATCTGAGACTGAGTTTTTAATGAATGAATAATAACACTGCATGCTAATATTTTATAATTAAGAACTATGATAAATTTTGCATAAAAATATTCCATTATTTATTAATACATTTTTATCAATATTTGTCATTAATTTTCTCATATGCCAAAATTTTGAATTAGTTTATCTTAACTGCTTACAAATTATTTAAATTGTTATATTTCACTAAATATTGTTAAAGATATATTATTTTTAGGGATATCTGTAACAGTTCCGGCGATTAAAGGAAATTATAACCAGAAAACCCTCAAATTTAAATATTTTATCACAAGAATTATTTATAACAATGTTTATTTTGAATTTTTAAAAAAATTGTGTAACTAGCAGTCATTCCTACAATAATTTAAAATAGTTTCAGTGAAAAAAAACTTTTCTACCAGAAAGAGTCAAAGAATTTAAAAGGATTCAGGGTTAATTAAAAAATAAAAAAATTTCAAGTCTTTGAAAACCCAATAATTTATAACCAAAAACGAATTCAAATGAATTAGAAATAATTTTAAAAATCGAAAAAAGTTCCATTAGTTTCAGTAAAATTTGAGTGAATTTAGAGCAATTTAAAAAAAATGAGAAGAATTCAAAGAACTTTATAAAAAATCAAGCTGAATTTAAAATTCAATCAAGTAAATTGAAAACAATTAAAAAATATGGAAAAAATCATTGAGTAAGTTTGAAATGAGTTTAGAAAAATTAAAAAGAATTTCAAAGAATTGGATGAAATGCCTAAGAATTTAAGGTCAGTTTTAAAAACTTCAAGAGAAATGAAATAAAAGCTTTTTTAAAATCCATAGAATTGAGTGAATTTAGAAGAATTCGAAAGAATTCAGGATAAATTAATACGAATTTCAAATGAATTGCAAAACATATTTGGAAATCTTTTCAAATCTATGAAACCCCAATAATTTCTAACAAAAAAATGACTGCAAAAAAAAGTAATTTAAATGATTTGGAAATAATTGTTAAAATCTCTCAAAATTATTAAAATCCTCGGAAATCCCTCAAAACTTTATAAATCTTTTGAAAATGCCTTGGAATCTTTAAAAATACTCTAAAATATTTCAAAGTTTTTTAAATCCCTTCAAATTATTGAAATAAATAAAACATTTCTGGGAATCTTTTACAATGTTCCAAAAAATATTTCGAATCCTTTAAAATGTTTTGAAATCCCTTGAAATTTGTTGAAGCTCTTGCAAATGACAAGGAGTTACAAAAATAACTCAAAATATTTCAGATACTTGGATCGTTTCATGAAATGAATTAAAAAGAATTCCAAAGAATTTAAATTAAATCAGGATAAATTAAAAAGAATTCGCGGTGAATTACAAAAACTAATTCAAAAACTCTTCAAATCTTACAAATCTTACAAAATACTCACTTCTCTTGAATAAATTCTTTTTTCCCTCAAATCATGGATTTATTGAAATACCTTGAGAGCTTCAAAATCCCTTAATATTATTGAAATCCTCGGAAATCTTATAAAATTCTGTAAAATCTTCCGAAATTGAAAAAATTCTTTATCCTAAAATATTTCAAACGCCTTAAAATCCCTTCAAATTAATGAAATTAATAAAACTTTCTTTGGTATCTTTAAAATATTTTAAATTATAAGTTGTTGAAAATGCCTTAGAATTTTCAAGAATACCCTAAAATCTTTAAAACCTCTTCAAATTATTGCAATCTAATGAAATTTTTTTAGAATCTTTGAAAATACTCTAAAATATTTCGAAAGAATTCCACACAATTCAGAAGTAGGGGAAACCTCCCTACAGTGGATAGTGCAACTTACAGTGTATAATCATTGATTAAAAATACTAGTCTATATAAAATAATTTATTTAAATAATTGAATAGTTAAGGCACTAAACGTGTTGATAAATAAAAATTAATATTAATTATTTTTCTTTTATTTGCGCTCTTAATTATAGATTATCCATTGAAGGTTGCATTATCCACTGTAGGGAGGTTTCCCCTAGGTGTAGACTGTAGACCCGAATTGAATAAATAACCCATGAGTTAATTTATTGAAAGAAAAGTAATATTATTAAATGTTACATTATGGGCTGCAAATTGGGACCAAATCTTGAAAATAGGATACTTAAGGGACCTCGACCAAATATAGGGGATATAGGGACCGGTCTGTGAGGCCTGAAAATATTATATGATTAGTAATTTCAAAAACTTCCCGCTCATTTTCGATTAATCGATATATCGAGGAGTTCTCGAACATGCGCAAAGAGATTTCTTCCACCCCTCTTAAACTATTTGCATCATTGTGCTTGCCAGTGTTTACGTTTCATTTGCGGTGCAGCAGTGAGTTTAAGGATGTGTTTTGTATATATATGCATAGTACTTCACATTGCATACTACACACACCATCGCAAAAGCGTTTTATGAAACAGTTTTGGAGTGAAGAAGGTGGACGAGGAATGCAAAAATAACATAACCGAATCCCGACTCCTCCATCCGATGGAATTTGTACATTTAGTATTTTTATTGTGCATAATTGATAAGAAAACGTAGCAATAGATGAGTTTGCAAGATAGTTTATTCTCCGAGGATGTGGAGAACGACATAACACTCTTTTCTAAAGACGAGAGACGAAAAAGGTAAGCGAAACTGAGTACGATCACGTTTCTTGCTATGATGTTCGTTGACGTAACCTTACAATTAAGATTCACCATGTAATTTTGCCCTTGCTTTTGCTCAAATAGCCTATTTTTTCATTCAAGGCTGACCGTTCACTTGATTCATTTGCAGCTGTACTCGTTTTTCATGTTTGTTTATTCTGTGTGCGATTAAATGATTAAATTGCTGTAGCGTCTTCCCGAAAATCATTAAGTAATCTCGCATCCCTTAGAAAACACACACGCATAGTATAAAAATCGATGCAACAAATTACGCCTGGTTGAAATGAACTATGATGAGACCTTGATCCAATTCTTTAACTTATTGCTTGTCAGCTTTTCAAAGATGATTTTAAATTAACGTCAAATTGAGCAGGTTTTTATTTCGCGCGCTTATATTCATTAATTCATTAATTATAACAAATTTCTGTTGTTCATGAATGATTTAATTATTTCACATAACATTTTTTCAGTTTATTTGTTTTTAAGGTTTTATAGATATCATTTTCCTAAGTTGCCTTTAAAAATTCAAAAAGGTTTTTGAAAAGTACGGATGTGTAAAATCAAAATTTCATCAAAAAAGTTAATTTTCAACCGAAAACGAATTTAATTTAAACTAAAACACATTTGAACCGATTTAGAAAATACGAATTTTTAACGAAAAAATTAAATTCTCATAAAAAAATTAACTTTTCAACCAGTTGTGTTTTCAACCAAAAACGATGCAAATTTTATCATAAATCAAGAAAATTTTAAAAGTAGAGTTAATTTTCGACCAAAAATGATTTTGATTCAAAATAATACAAAGTTGAACTTATTAAAAAAGGACGGATTTTGAACAAAAGAGTTGAATCCTCAACCGAAAAGATTATTTTTCAACCAGTTGCATTTTTAACAAAAAAGACAACATTTTCATCATAAAAGACAAATTTTCTACAAAAGTAGTTTACTTTCAACCAAATAATTGAATTTTCTACCAAAAAGACGAATTTTCAACGAAATTGTTAAATTCTCAACCAAAGATATTAATTTTCAACTTAAATGATGAATCTTCAACCAAAAAGTGAATTTTTAACTAAGAGGTTCAACTCTTAACCAACTAGTTTAATTTTCAACCAAAAAAGATGAATTCTCCACGAAAAATATAAAAGATGATATTACAATAAAAAAAGATCAATTTTCGACATAGAAGGTTAATTTTCTGCCAAAAAATACAAATTTTCAACAAAATATTTTTATTTTCAACCAGAGAGATTAATTTGCAACCAAACAGTTGCATTTCTATGAATAAAAATTGTAGCAAAAGGGATGAATTTTTAAACATCGTTCAAACTGATTCTCAAATTATACCTAAAATTATTTAAAAATTTTCTAAATGGCTCAATATCTTCCAGATTTTTTTTAGAAATTTTCCGTTATCTTTTTAAATTTTCTTTGAAAATTATTATTACAGAATGAGAAAAATCATTTAAAAAATTTCCAAGGTATCTTAAGAAAATTTTTTTATATTCTTGAAACCTTTCAAAATTCTTAATCTGCATTTTGTTTTAAATTATGAAATCTTCTCAAGATTGAAATTAGTTTCGAATCTTTTCAAAACTCCTAAAAATTTGTAATATCTTTTGAAATACTTCAAAGTTTTCTTTAAAAAATTTCAAATACTGAAAAGTTAAAAAAATGGCTTAAAATCTGCGACATTATTTTTCAACACATTTTGAAAATTTTTTAACTTACAGTTAATCTTTTGAAATAAAACCTAAATCATTAAAAGTTTTCCCAGAAATCTTATTAAAGGTACTGATTGTTTTTGTTGATAATTTTAATTTTCTTATCTCTTTAAAAGTGTGAAAAGTTTAGAAATTATAGTTCGGTAGCCAAATGTTAAGAACAGAATTATTCCTTAATATTAAAAAATCATTTACAAGAAAAATCTTCTTTTCTAAAATTAAATTAAAATTTTATCGTAAAATTATATTACTTATTTGGAAATTTTGATTTACAAAGTTGATGGTGTAGGAAATTCATAATCTTTATTAATAGATTAACAAACTGAAAAAAGCCACTAAATGCAACTAAAAAAAGTTTATTCTTTGTAAAATATAGTTTTCTTTACATAAATCTTAAGAACTGAACTTTTATTTATAAATGTTGACTAATTTTCTTGCCCATTGGACCTTTCTAATAATTAAACAAAAATATTAATAGTAAAGTGAGAGAGAATGAAAAAAACCAAGCAATTGTAAATAAATTCAATAAAATCGTTTACACTTAATAAATCAATTTTAATTAATACGTGGATGAAATAATCTACTTATTTAGCCCACTTACATCTTTTTTGCTTTATTATTATTTTTTATGTTGTCGCATATCTGGTTTAGTGGTTGGCACTCCATTTTTATTTAAAATTATACATTTTAAGACTATGAAAAAATGTTTTTCAATATTAATGTTCACAATCTCGCTAGTGATGTTTAAGTAATGTTCACCGAAATAAGTATTTTCTTAGTACCAACGACTATCCCGTTATCCTTTTATCCTTGTTCACTTTACTGGTTCTTCAGAGTTCAACGACCGAATCATTTTGCGACCAACTAGTATCGGCTATTAGCGCGAATTATTGCGCAAGCAATTAATGTGTGATCAAACTAGTTCCAATTTCCTTAACACTATTTATCTAATTGCTTAATTACAAGTTGCATACGGATAATTAGAGAATAACTGAATAGTAAGTTTATAAATCTGCGCAAGATCCAACTTTCGAAGCAAAGAAAATACTAAAAAGTAATCACTTATCTGCACGCTCGATTCCACTTTAGTATATTGTAATTAGTACTTGAAATTACAAAGATAATTTAATAGATCGCATGATAAAATTATAGACCTAGTATGAACATTTTTGACTTTGGAGTTAAACAATGATGAACTTTCCTTCCTTTTTCATATGCATCGAACATTCCACATTCCAGGCTTGTTAATAACTTCATCAAAGTATAAATGCAATAACTAAAATTAATAACTAATTATAATGTCTCGTCTCTGTCTAAAAGAATCGTTTTCTCAGTAGTTTATCCGTGCTCAGTATTAGTTTTTAGAACTTTTTAGGAAAATTAGGATTATAAGAAAATAAGTTCTCGTATTCAGAAAATATTTTCGAAGGGTTATGATAGAATTTCATACATTTCAAAGAAGACTCATAATAAGCAAGTTGGCTTCATAAGGGTGACTAATGACTCGGGAAAGAATGCCTCTTAAGTAATTTAAAAACATACAAATATCTGAACAATTTAACAAATCAAAGTTCTTAGGGTTAAGTGCCAAATCCGGAAATTCGTTTTATTGACTTGAACTAATTGTTTGGGCCTAACTCGCGTCTTTAAAAAATTATGGCCCAGTTCAATTTAGAGGTGGTCATATTCCATGTTTGGTAATTAAAAAAAAGGGATTACTTATTTTCGCCTTTT
The DNA here is from genome assembly GCA_932178445.1 of Andricus quercusramuli. Lineage (NCBI taxonomy): Eukaryota > Metazoa > Arthropoda > Insecta > Hymenoptera > Cynipidae > Andricus > Andricus quercusramuli. The sequence continues at coordinate 374,873 of CAKNXH010002168.1, read as the reverse complement.
TTCACGATTCGATAGAGATCGAAAGTACTTTCTTATTTTGGTTTTAACTTAAAACATAAAACAGTTATGCAACTCTTTGTGCGTCAATATTGTGTTTTTTTTTTGGGACGCGGCGTACTTTCGACACGATTCAATAGAGCAAAGTAATAGCTCGAAAGAAATTTCTTTTTTTTTAATTGAATGCGTTAAGGATAAACAATTTTTTGTATCTCCTGAAAAATTCCAAGTTTGGTACTTACGCCCTTATGTCCCAGGACCCTTCAAATGTATTTACAAAGAAGTTTTTTATCAATATTTTGGTGTCAATTTATCAGGGTATGCTGCAGGCCAGGGAAGTCTTTTGTCAGGAAAATCAGGGACTTTTTTTTCAGGGAAATCAGGGATTTAACAAAAAATGAGAAAAGTCAGGGAATTCCTATGAAAACCACACACTAACTTTTAGTCACATTTTAAAATCAAATCACTTTTTAGCCACTTGAAGATAAAGTCACTTTAGTCCCTTTTTTAAGATGGTCACTATAATTACTTTTTAAAATGAAAATATCACTTTAGTCACTTTTCTTTTAATAAATTAACGAATGTTTTAACCACTATTGAATTCAAGTTCATACCTATTTCTAAATTTTCTTAAATTATTTTTAAATGTTTTAGGATATTCCAAGTAATTATGTTAAGATTTCAATAATTTGGTAGGTTTTAAATAATTTGAAGGGATTTCAAAGGATTCTAAAGATTTGAAGGTATTTTTAAAACTTCCAAAGAATTTTCAAGAGCTTTAAAAAAAGGATTTGAAGTATTTTAGGGTATTTTAAAAGATTCCAAGCCATTTTCAAGAAGTAAAAAATTTCAAAGGATTTTTATAATTTAATGGAATTTAAACCCATTTTCATTGGGGGTTTAAAGCATTTCCTAGAATTTCAGAAGATTTGGAATAATTCTATAAGACCTATATGGTTTTAAGATATTTTAAAAGATTCCAAGGGATTCCGGAGGATTTCAATGTTTTAAAGACATTTTAAAGCTCTCAAGGTATTTTAATAAATTTTCCAGGATTTCAGGAAATATTTCATGTGATTTCACGGGATTTTATAATATTTTAGTGGATTTCAAAGAATTTCTTTATAAGAATTGAGCGTTTTCGCAGAATTTCAAAGATTTTCAAATATTTCAAGGTGTTTCCAATTATTTTTAATAATTTAAAGGGATTTCAAAGAAATTGAAAGATTTAAGGGTATTTTAAAAAATTCAAAGAAATTTTCAATAGCTCTAACAAATTTCAAAAGTTTTAAAGTTTTTGAAATATTTAAGAATATTCTAAAAGATTGCAAGGAATTTTCGAGGGATTTAAAACATTTCAAGGGATTTTCAAGGGTTAGAATGATTTGAAAAAAATGTGTGTGTGTGGTCGTAAAGAATTTCGGAAGATTTGTAATGATTTTAAGCTATTTAAAAATATTCCAAGGGATTTTATGAGATTTCTGAGGATTTTAATATTTTTAAAGGATTTTAAAAGCTCTTAAGATATTTCAATTTTTCCAGGATTTCAAAAAATATCAGATTTTACAGAATTTATTCACGAGAAGTGAGAGATTTCGCAGTTTCAAAGATTTCAGGAGGATTTCAAAGATTTTTTGCAATTCATTTTTGTAATCGATCCTAAACCTTATTACTTTATCCTGCATTCTTCTCAATTTATGCAATTTTACTCAATTCAATGGGGGGTTTTAGTTTTTTTTTTTAATTTTTGTTTAACGCGTCCTGAAGTATTTTAAACTCACATTGACTTATTAGACATTTCATCAAATTCTTTTCAATTCCCTTGATTTCCAAACTCATTTCAAGCTGACTGAATTCAATTAATTTTGTTTATATCTTCGCATTTTTTCATTTCACTTGATTTTTTTAATTTACCTAGAATGCTATGAATTTCATCTAATTCTTATTAATTTTTTTAATTAAATTTTGATTAAATTAGTCACTTTTTCCTTTTTAAATAGGTAGTTTTCTTACATTTTTCAAGTAAAGTAGGCTGTTGCAGCTCTGAGAATAATGAATTAAAAAATTATAAATTTATCATTGTTTTATCTCATTTGTAATATATTCTTGATCAAAAATGTTACAAGATTAGAATTTTTGTGTTAAAAATTTTTATGGTTTGGAAAAATAAAAAATTAGTGAAGGAAAATTTAGAGTTTTGAAAATGAAGTTTTGTGGCCAACCTGAGTTATGTAATTAGTTAATTAGCAGCTAATTATGTAGCACATTTGTTATGCACGACCGGTAAAATTTCGGGGGTAAAGGATTGCCGAAACAAAACAATGACGAGGAAGACGATGAAAGTGAAAGTGAAGTTATGTAAACGTTAACTGATGTTTAATAGCTGGTGGGACCTCACGACAGCCGCCAGCAAGCTTCTTTCAGTTACATTCACCTCTTCCAGTTTAGTTTTACTTTCAGTCGCGGTTAGACGACGGTGTCAAGCAATCTTTTCACTTTCAGAGTGCTCGTGTTTCCACCGGTAAACAACTATAGAAGATTTCTTATACACCAGCTCGTTCAAGATCGGTTCGTCGACCTGTTGTGCACGTTCTCCATCGGTCAGGGCGTCGCGAGGAGAACCGTCGTGTGCTTTAAGACCGATGTGATAAGGTGAATAATTAAGTGCAAATAGAATTAAACTTTTGCAAAATGATTCATCGTGTGTGAGATCAAATCATTCATTTCTCCCCTTTCATTTATTTTGTTCTACGCACTGTTGCCTAATTATGATCGAATCTTCAATGGAGATTGAAGGGGTTTCTAAAGGTGGTTCTGCTTTATTTTTAATGCTTTGTGTTCTTTTGTGTCATTCTTTTGAAGGAAACCCTTGTAGTGCTCTGTACAATTAAATTAATCGGGTAGGCGAACGGGAAAAGTTGTCCGTACTGCCAGTATTTTTAATTAACTGTAATTGCTTTGGAGAAAACAAATATTTGAGATATTTTTTTCTTTTTCTTTAATGTCCTCTTTAAATTATAGTTTGGTAATCGATAATAGAGATAGTAAATTGTATATTTCGTGCAGTAATTTTCTTAATCGAGGTGTTGCTAATTTTAAATAAAATCGATAGTCGATGAAAGTAATGTATGGCGATGAATGTAATCCTTGAGACGTAGATTGCACAATATCCGTATTAAAAGTGAAAATACGAGGCATACCATACTTCGCAGAAACCAGTCTCAAGCATTGCAATATTTCAAGTACTATTTCCTGATTGAAAAATTGTTGATCCAAACGGAATAAAATAGAAAGGAAACCTCCCAAGTTATAATAAAATCTGCAAATCCTGGTCAACCAAATTATTTATTTTCATAATAATAAATCAAAAGATTTCAATATTTTTTGTCGCATCTTGTCTAGTTCAAAAATTGAGTTCCAAGTTTCACAATTTCATACGTTTTTCAATTCCCATTTTCTCATATTATCTATTTTGTTTTCGTCAGTAATCATTACACCTGAATTGAAGAAGTCTCACACCCGATGAATCATCATGTGAGAAAATAAAATAAGCAAACTTTGCGTTGATCCATGATGTGTAAAACATATTTTGTTCGAAAGGGACCCGAAATTGAATGTTTCAACGTTCAGAACGAGTTGTGACACTAAAACGAGTACGATGGGTGTTCAAGGACAATGTTCACCTCCATCTACGCCAGAGTATGGCGTACAAAAGCAAAGACCAGGTGTGTGAAAATAATTGTACAACGTTTGGTTTTTATCAGACAGAAAACGTGAGAGATAAGTGTTTTTTTTCGGTGTCGTGTTTTAGTAAAGACAGTTCCTACCGTCGAGATCTACCGACCACCGGCTGCCAGAAAACCAAGAAGCGTGGCTGTAACTTCAGATTCCTCGACCGATCAGCCAATACCGGAATCTTGTGTCTCCTCTAGGTAAGGGCAATTGATTTAATAATTATTTTAAAAAAAGGGAAGGAAGAAGTTGGCGATTAATCGATCAACGACTAAATTTTGTTTCAAGATGTTTTGAGGTTCAATGAGTTTCGCGCTTTTCTCAAAAAATATATCTGTATTCATGAATTTAAAAAATAACTCCAAAGTAAATCGCTTACGCCTTCAAGTGTACAATTGTTAACAGTTTTCTACTAGTCTGAATAAATTCACCAAATCTGAACATAATTGAATAACTGATGTTATTTTGTCGACCAGGGTTATCAATTAATTAATTTCTGATCTTAGCTATTGCCGATTACTGGTCAAATAATTTTCCGGAGAAACCAGAAAAAAATCTGAAAAAATTTTGTTCAAAAATGAGCCCATAAAAGTTAAATAATGTCCATCACTTTAAGAGACATTATTTCTGCAATCTGGTTTCATTTCTGTGACCTCTCATCAAATTAAAAACTTGTAAAGTTTTCATTTACAATTTTTTGTCCTGAATTATTGATTTTCTTATAATTACAAACTTATAAATTTCAATGCTTTTTTGCGAAGAGAGGCTCTTTGTCAAAATCTTCAATTATATATCTTTGTTTTTGTAATTTGAACATGCAGATCAATAATTCGAAAGAAAATTATCGAAAAAAATGGACAGTTTTTACTCAAACAATTGCACAATTTCCAATTTTTACATGTATATATTCTAATAGAAAAATTCGTGTATTTTTGAAATGTTATCCTCCTTAACAACTTTTTGTTAGATTTGGGTAAATCCCTCATATATTTTGTAGATCGGACCAAGGTGGCCGCTCAAACTTTTAAAAAAATTCCAGGCTATTCCTCGGTTTTCGCGGTTAAAAATTACATTTTTCCAGGTTGACTTTCAAGCGTTTATGATAATAATTATTCTGATAATAATAATGATTAAAAACAGGAAAAATAGTTTTGGATCTGGAATTGTTTGCATATTGTAAAAAGACAAATGTTAGAAAAAAAACAGTTGAATTATTGATAAAAAAAGATGACCTTTTAAGGAAATAATACAATTTCCCACCAAATAATCGAATTTTTTAATCAAAAGAGATGAATTCTGAACCAGAAATATAATAGTAGACTTTACAAATAAAAAGAATTAGCTTTTAACGAAAAAAGATAACTTTTCAACAAAATAGTTGAATTTTCAACAAAATAATTCAATTTTCAACCATATAGTAGAATGTTTGATAAAAAATGATTAACTTTCAAATATAAAAAATAAATTTTTAACCAAAAATTATGACTTTTCTGTCCAAAAAGACGAATTTTCACCAAAACAGTTGAATTTTCGACCAAAAAATATGACATTTTATGAAAATAGTGAAATTTTCCACCAAATAGTAGAATTTTTAACTATAAGAGATGAATTATGAAACCAAAATATAATAGTAAACTTTTTAAATAAAAAGAGTTAAGTTTTAACGAAAAAAGATAACTTTTTAAGAACATAGTTGAATTTTAAACCAAATAGTTATATTTTCAACCAAATAGTAGAATTTTAAACCAAAAGGAAAGAATTTTGGACCAAAAATATGATAGTAGGCTGACGAGAATAGGTAGTAAATAGGTTTTCTTCAGACGTACAACAAAACTTGTATGATCCAGAGAAATCTAAGACTTTTTCGTAACGTGAGAAATCCCATCATTTTGTTGTTAGGAAATGTTAATTTCCTGACTTGAATCTTTAAGGGATGTTACAACAACCCTTAAAAATAGATTCAACGAACTTTTCTGTTAGAGGACTTTTCTCACATTTATTTTGAAGTGATCCGCGGTTACTAAAAAGTTACTTATTTTATGAAAAGGGTACTTTTGGTAACACTTTCCGACCGAAATAACGGAATGAATTAATTCATTAATCGCATTATTTACAAATTTGTGAAGAATAAAAAAATTCAAATTTTTTCAGTAAATTTGGCACTTAAGAGCCAAGTAAATTAGGGAATAACAATAAAATAATAATTAGTTCCTATGTAAAATGTATAAAAAAGGCTATCAATTGAATTATCATGAACCCTGATAAACATTGCAATTTATCTAAAATTGCTAGTTTTTAATTTTAAATATAAATCTTTTTTGTTGAAATATCGAACTATGTATTATATTTTTCTATGAGAATTTATCTTCTTTGGTTGAAAATTCAGTTAGAAGTTGAACATTTTTTGTTAAAACTTTATTTTGTTTTTGAAAATTCATAATTCTAGTTGAAAATTCGACTTTTTTGGTAGAAAATTAATCTTCTTGTCTGAAAATCACCCTTTTGTTTAAAAATACATAATTTTATTTGAAAATTCATCTTTTTGATTCGAAATTTACTTATTTTGTTTATAATTCGTCTTTTTCGGTTGAAGATTTCCCTGTTTTCATAGCGAGTTCAACTATTTGGTTGACAGATAACTCTTTGTTCAAAAATCCATATTTACTGGTTTAAAATTCAACTGTTTTAAAATTCAAATGTTTTGTAAAAATTCATCTTTTTAGCTTAAAAGGTCAATAATTTGGTGGAAAAATAACCTATTTTGTTGAAAAATCGTCTTTTTTGAATGTTTCAATCTCGAAGTGTATGATTCTAAACGCTTTTCATTTAGAGAGCTTATACTTTTGAAGATTTCGAATTTAGAAGCCCTTGGAATTAAACATAATCAACTTTGAATTGAAAGTCTTACAATATTGAACGTTTTGAATACTTTCAATCTAAAAATCTTCAGTTTAGAAGGCTTTAATTTGAAAATTGTAATGACCAAGAGTTTTCTTCAACTTTGATTAAAACCTTGATTCAAAATTCAGGGTTCTCTGACACTTGCTTTCGGACATTTGAAGATGTATTTTTGCAATTTGCCCTAAACAAACGTTTAGAAATAGGAATTTTAACACACCATGCATATACAAAACCACCTGTTTATGGTTGAGAGCTTACATTTTTTTTGTTAATTATATATGAGAGTTAAATTTTGCCAATTTCAATCTTTTCTTAAAATTCTCTATTATTGTTCAAATTTGTTATGCATGGTGCAACATGTGAAACAAAAATATTTGAAAAATTTTAATATTTTTTTCTGTTGAAAGAAATAATTTTGTCAGTTACATGAAATACGTATTCTAGAGGTTTTTTTTCAGATTAAAAAATATCTATTCACTTTATTCTTATTATTGTTTTCCTAAATATGAGATGTCTTAACATTTTTTCAACTTTTTGTGTAAACTTTGTAAAATGTTTATCATATCGAATTTTATTCTAATTTGAAGGAAATCTTGCAATTTGCACTATTTTTGCAATATCTACTTAAACAATTGCCTGTCTTCATCCTGGCTTCTTTTATAGATAATTCTGATATGTTCCAACCTATTTAAGAGAACAAATTTTAACTCTCATTAAATAAAATTTTCCTTTCTCTGATTCTCGAGTAAACAATGAAGAGATGATAAATTAGAAAAAAGTCGATAATGCGATAGAAGTAAAAAAATTCCGATCCTAAATAAAATTTTCATGGTTTTTCCTACTTCCCGGTCCGCTAGACACCCTGAAATTATACTAATTTCTTAATATCTCTTTACAGACTTGACTAACAGAAATGACTTACTGAATTGACGCAGACAATTCACCTTGTGCTCATTTAACGTTAAAAACCTGATAGGTTTTGAGCTATTTTGAAGGCAAATGTTCATTCATTACAAGTTATCAAAGATAACAGAAATTAAGCATGTGATGACACGTAAGTCGACTGGTACTAATTGACACTGGAATGTCCAAAACGACACGCAATTACTTAACAAACTTAGTGTTTAAAATTTAAAAAAGTAAGTTTAAAATTTAAAAAGTAGTTTAAAATTGGTCGCTTATATGGTGGAGATTTTCTTAGCAAAACTAACTTTGTCATTCAAACTTTTAGGAGAAGCTTTCCCCTAATATTTTATAAATCTCCTCCTTTCCATGATTATTTCTACATCGCTTGTATACAATTAATATTTAAATACTTTGCAGTAAAACTTCTTTCATTTGCCGGAAAAGTAGTGTTCTCTTTAGCTAAAATTTAGGGATTTCAATACGTAAATTACAAGAAATAAAAATTTAAAATAGGTAGAAATAAAAGATGTTTTACTGTACAACTTTTTGAAATACCTGTACCTGATGAGGTAGGCAGAATAAATTGTGCTGCTTAGTTTAAATATAAAGAATTAATTTTTAAAAAGAAGATCTAACTTACATTTACATTTGTTTCTTTGAAAAGAAGAACAGCCCAATTTTGTTTTCGAAGGACATTTTTAAAATTTCACTAGCATTATCAATTCTGCACTTCTCGATTTAAGGGGCAAATTAATTTGAAATACAAGATACAAATTAAGAATAACTATTTTTTAATGATTGAAAATTTCGGATATATTAAATCAAAATTTTAACAAAAAAGTTACTTTACCAAAAAACATGAAATATTTTCCAACAGAGAGGAGTTTTCCACAAAACAGATAATTTTTTTAACCTGAAAATATAAATTTTCCACACAAAAAAAGTTCATTTTCAACCAAATAATTGAATTTTCTACCAAGAGGATTAACTTTATAACAAAAAAGATCAATGTTCAACTAAAATCATGAATCTTCAACCAAAAAAATGACTTTTTAACTTTTAATTTTAAATAAAAAACAGTTGAATTCATAAAAAATGTCAACAAGTATTTGAATGCTCAACCACAAAAATGAATTTTCAACTAAGAAGATTAATTTCCTGCCAAAAAAAGACAAATTTTCGACAAAATGGTTACATTTTCAATCAGGGATGAATTTTTAACCAAAAAAGATGAATCATCAACGAAAAATGTAATAGTTTATAAGTAAACTAAAAAAGATTTATAATTTTTATTCAAAAAGATTTCATTTCATAAAAAAACAACGATTTTTCATCAAAATAGTTAACTGCTCAGCCTAAAATGATTTTAATCAAATTATAACTTGAAGGAAAAAATAATTTTTAATACAAAATAAAAATTTCGAATAACTATTTTTTTAATTTCCTTTGTTTGTTTGCTTTAAATATATAAAAATATAACTTGCATAGGTTTCTCGAGAAAATTCAAGAAGATTTTTTAAGATTTCAGATATCCCGAAAAATTTTCTATAAAATTTCTACGAATGTTTTATATTACAGGATTTTACAAAATTGTAGGAAAAATTTGAAAGATATTTAAGACTTTTTGACAGTTGGAAAAAATTTAAGAATATTTTATAATTGTTGGTTAATCTTTCAATGTTTTAAAATATTTTTAATCTCTTCAAAATTCCAAAAATTCCTCAATATCTTTGAAACTGACTCGAATTATTCCTGATATTGTTTAAAAATATTCCGGAATTATTTTTGATACTTTTGTAACTCTTTTGTAATGTTTTCTAATCTTTTTAAATATTTATTTGCACAGTGAACAGGCTATGGCCCTTTAGGTACATTTCAAATTATTTTTGATTTTTTTTTTTAATTCTAAATATCGTTCAAAATGATTTGAACTTTACCTGAAATTTTGAAAAAATTCTGCAAAATAAAAAAAATTGCCTTCAAATCTTCAGATCCTTCCGTGATAATTTGGAAATCTTTTGGAATGTCTTAAATTCTCATTAAATATTCTCTTAAAATAAATGTTGTAAAATAAAACATCAAAAACAATTTTTTGAGGAATCTTAGGAAATTTTCTTATTCTCTTGAAACATTTCAAAATTCTTACAAAGCTTCCAAATTTTTTGTTCAAAATCATCAAAAATCTACATTTTGTTTTAAATAAAATTACCTCTGTATCCTTTCAAAACTTTTTAAAGTTTCTTAAACTTAATCGAATTTTTTCGAAAATTTTGTAATCTTGCGAAATTTAACAATTTTGCTTGGTAATTTTCTACATTCTTTTCCGAAATTTTAGGAAATCATTTGAAATATTTTAAAGTATTTTCTTTCAATTAATTTTAAAATAAATTACTTTAAATTTTCCCTGGAATCTCAAGAAAAAATTTCATTATCTTAAAATCTTTGAATAACTTCAAAGTTTTATTTCAATATCTTCAAAAATATACACTTTGTTTAAAATTTATCGGGACCGGCAATTGTTTGGTTATCGGTACCGAAATTTTTCTTATCGTTACCTACAACCTGTACATTTCGTAAACTGAAATATTCTAAATTTTTGTCCATCAATTCATTTTTCTCACCCCTTTGAACGTGTGAAAAAGTTTACAAATTATAGTCTGGTAGCAAAATTTTGAGAACAGATTTATTTCCTAATATTAAAAAATAATTACAATTAAAATGTTTTCTTTGATCAATTATGTTTAGAAGCATTCAGAAATAATTTTCATCATAAAATAGAGTTATGTATTTGGACCTTTTGATTTACTAAATTGGTGGTGCAGAAAATTCTTAATCTTTATTAATCTCATTTAATATGGTCAATGGGTTATGGATAGAATCCTTTTATCAATATTAAAACATTTGGTCAAAACTTTATGAACAGAATATCGTTGCGTTTAACTATTAAAGAATCATTTACAGCAGAAAGTTTCTGTCTTCGAAATAAATTCCTCATTTGGAAATTGCGATTTAAAAAATTCGAGAATATTCATAAGAACAAAATGAAAACAGCCACTTAAAGTTATGTTCACGTAGTATGCAACCAAGCAGGTAGTCAACAACAATGACTGCGAGATTTTCGATAATTTCGTTCCACCTTTTTTTTTAGATAGGACACAGATTTTTTGATTTGTATGGATAAAAACTGATTTCTGAAAATGGACTTTAGCTGTCTTTGATTTCAATGCTTTGTTTGTTGAAAAGGATCGAAGAAAGTGGTTTATTTGAGTTATTTCTACTTTTTTTCAGAACTAGTCGACAAAAGCGACCAGATCGCGCCGTTTACGTGCCAAGGCACCGACGAAGTTTAGAGGCAGAAGGCAGTCCCGTACGACAGGAAAAGAGTCGATCAGATCGACCACGAGACCGTGATTCAGTGAGCTCTCCAGTTCACACTGCAAAAACCTCTCGCAATCCTGTTATGTGCATACTGGAAGCCAACAACGAGGAATTAAATTCAGAATCTCAGTCGGAAGAACCAAACACCTGCAATTTCATAGAAAGCCAGCAACCTGATACAACTAATAGTTCAAAATATGACTCCTTGTGGAGGAATCCTGATAATTCTCTAGATGGCGAGTCTTCCAATTCAAGCGATTTCATTCTGAAGCCTTCTAAGTTGGACGATAATTTCGACAATGCCGTTGGCAGACAAGCACCCACAAGAGATGAAAGTCAATCTTTAGAAACAGAAGATGACTCGAGTAGATCAGCTTCTGATAGTTTAGCGTTTAACATTAATATTACAGTAAATAATAGAGTTGAAGAGAATAATCGAGTCTGTAAAAACAAAAGTGATTCATCGCCAATAGATAGAAGAAAAAGGTGCGAGCTTGAGGTTAAAGACAATCCAGTTTCCGCGTCAAATGAAGAAAATTGTGATATCGAAATGTCGACAGCGCAGAATTGTCCCAAGGTCGAGGATGATGCTTCCAGGCGGGATAAGGCAGCGAATCAGAAGAATAAGAGAGTTAGCCATAATTCAGTGTCGGATGTACTCATTATTTCCAGTCAGAGAAAGAGAGAAGATGCAGTTCATCAGGAAGTGTCTGTCACTCCCATGACACCACCTGAGAAGAAAGTGAAGAAAATCGAGAGACCAAAAAGCAAACCTGCAGCACCTCCTTCACCTCATGTCAAAGTTAACAGGGAAGAATGCGACTGGGATAGTATTTTTGATGACAACGGAGATTGCCTAGATCCAACTCTTATAGACGAAGTATGATTCTAAGTATATTAATAAAATTAGTAATCCCCCTTTGTCCCCTTAAATTTGAAAAATCACCTGAAAGACCTAAAAACGAGAATTTTGACCCAATTTTCTTATTTTCTCCCATTATTTACAAGGTTTCGATTCATTTTTTAAGAATCGTAAACAGAAATTCAAGACATTAGACAAAAAAAGCTTTTAAAGAGATTCTTTTTGAGTTTTTGATGATGCCAATTTCAAATGTTTCCTGAATTATTTATTTTCTAGAATTATAGAAGAACGTCGACAGCGATATAATCGCTAACATTTAAATCGAGAAAGTAAATATGAAAGATAAATTGATTCTGTAGTTGCAACTTAAAAACGTCTTTATTGAGGTAACGGGCTTCACAGGCCAAAATGCTCTAAAACCTACATTTAATGTTGATACTAATATTAAATTCAAATTGAAACGCTTCAAATTCCTAGTACTTCAAGTAAAAGTATTGCTTTCTCAACAAAATAGATGATTTTTTAACCAAATAGTTGAATTTTCAACAAAACAGATGAATATTCAACCAAGAAGATTAATTTTCTAACAAAAAAAGACGAATATTAATCAAAAAGATGAATTTCAACTAAAATGTTGAATCTACAAAAAAAAGAAGTTTTACCAAAGTGGTTCAACTTTTATTAACAAATA
>CAKNXH010002168.1:338314-359542 GCA_932178445.1 Andricus quercusramuli | reverse complement strand
AAATATATTTTTCGTTGAGAATTCATCTATTTTGGTTGAAAATTCATGCTTTTGTTAAAAAATCAACTATTTTATTTTGTTGAAAAGTAACTTTTTTGTGAAAATTAATTTGTTCCATTTGTAAATACAACTGTTTTGTAGAAAATTCGTCTTCTTGTCTTGCAAATGTAACAAATCAGTGGACAATTTTTCTTTCTCATTTCAAAATTCGACTTTTTCGTTTCAAAATTGATCTCTTCTGGTAAAAAAAGTATAATTTATTTTGGTTGAAAATGTAACTATTTTGATAGAAAATCAACTTTACTTGGTTGAGGATTCAACTATTTGGCTGAAAATTCGTCTTTTTTTTAGTTGAATTAAACTATGTTAGTAGAAAGTTCAACTAGTTGGTTGAAAAATAACAAACATTTTTGTTGAAAATTTAACTATTTTTTGTAAAATGTTGATTTTGGTTGGGAAATTCATCTCTTTTGGTAAAAAAAATTCTAAAGACGGTTCGGCTAGTTTTTTTTTTCATTTGTATTGTCTGGTGGAAAATGTTTGAAGGTTTACTTACTTTGTTAAAAATTCAGTTTTTTGGTTGAAGATTCATATTTTTTAGTTGAAAATTCATCCCTCGTTGAAAATTTAACTACTATTTTCTTTCAAACTCGATTTTTTTGGAGGTTGGAAAATTTAAATATTTTGCTGAAAATTTAACTATTTGATTGAAAATTAACTTTTTTGTTGGGAATTCAACTGTTTTGTTGGAAATTAATCTCTTTGGTTTGAAAATGGTAGAAAATTAAACTATTTATTCAAAAATTAAATTTTTGGATGAAAATTAATATTTTCGGTGTGAAAATTCAGCCACTTGGTTGAAAATTCATATATTTTGTTGAAAATTTGAATAGTTTGGTAGAAAGTCCAAATTTGGTCGAAATTTAATTTTGTCGGAAATTTAACTCTTTTGTAAAGAATTCATATTTTTGGTTTGAAAATACTAGAGAATTCAAGTATTTAGTTGAAAAATAACTTCTTTTTTTAAAATTAATGCTTTCGATATGAAAATTCAACCATTTGGTTGAAAATTCATGTATTTTATTGAAAATTTAAGTATTTTGGTAGAATGTCCAAATTTTGCCGAAAATTAACTCTTTGGTAGAAAATTCGTCTTTTTGGTTTTAAAATTGCTAGAAAATTAAACTATTTGGTTGAAAATTAACTTTTTTGTTGGAAATTAGTCTTTTTGGTTTGAAGGAAGTTCAACTATTTGATTAAAAATTATTTTTGTTGATGGAAATTAATACTTTTGGTATGAAAATTTAATCATTTGGTTAAAAATTCATGTATTTTTTTGAAAATTTAAGTCTTTTGGTAGAAAGTCCAAATTTGGTCGAAAACTAACTTCTTTGTTCTAATTCGTCCATTTGGCTTCAAAATTTATTTTTTCCGGTAAAAATGTTTACTATTTTTTGGGTGAAAATACAAATGTGACTAAAAAAATCTTACTTTATCTAATACCTATTTTCTTTTCAATTAAGTTTTTATGTAGTATCGTCTTAGTTATTTTGATTTTTATACTGTAAAATTAAGGAAGTGAAAAAGTAACTTTTTAGGTAACTTGAAGTTACTTTATACATATAGTAACTGTAACTAGTTACCTTTTTCCGCCAAGTAACGTAACTAACTAGTTACTCAAAAAAAGTAACTTACGCAACACTGGTGAGTTATTTTAGTTTTTTTTATCCCATATAGCAATATTTTTCTGATTCTTTGCTCACAAAAAATTCTAATAGTAAAATTTTTGTATAATATCGATTACTTAACGGATTCGTGTAGGTCAAGGTTGGAAGTAGAACAGAATGCTTCGAAGGAAGCCTTCGGTCACAACTTTCTATAGTCGAGCCACTGATTATGTAACGGTTTTACGCGCTCAATCAACTTAGTGAAATGAAAATCTCCATACACTTCTAGAACTTTCGTTTATTTGCTTATTATGGCATGTCTGTTAGAAACGTTACGATTTTGTGATCTACGTGCGTACTCTCACTAAAATATTAATAACTTTATGACTGCTCAAATCGAAGAAAAAATTCACTGTAAACTCGCGGTTTATTTGGGAGTATCAAAATTTCATCCTAGTTATTTAATCAAAAAAACATATTTTATTTTTATATATTGGACCAACAACCAAACATTTTTTCCCCAATAAAAATTGGCGTGGAGTGAAAAAATCTAATTCTTTACCAAAAAATTCGAATAGTGTGGAAACGAACAAAATTTTAAAAATCAGATAATGTCCTTAGCTTCCCATTATGATGGACTCTATATTAGCATACGTCAAAAATGAGAAATTAATAAAATACATGATCAAAAAAACGTTGTTCAGACTTTAAATGATTTTTGATCGTTTCATCAATGTTAATTAAAGAAATAGGCCAACACACATTTTATTTATTTATTTTTTTGTAAATAAATGGAAAAATACGCAAAGTGAACATAACAGTTCATTTTAGTCATCTTCGTAAAATTATTTACTTTGAATAAAATTTTTGTTTGTTTTCACTCTGCTTATTCGCAGACAAAAACATACGTAAAAAATTCCCTATAATTTGTTCACTCATCCAGCAAAATTTTATAAAATCTCATAATTGGGATTTTTATTTGGGATATTTATATCTGATATCTGGAATGCCCTTGATAAAGCTATTGGCCATAAAAAGACGATAAAAATTTTGATTTAAAACATATTTCGATTATTGTTCGGCATAGCAGGATTCATTCTTATTGTTCACATTTTTTTCAATGATACACATTTTTAAAACTAGTGTTATGAAAAGAAAGAGAAATTCTGTGCAAAGTTTTCGGGATAGAATTAATAACAGCATAAGATAAAAACAGTTTACATATGATCAGTGCAAAATTCTTGATTACTTTATGCAGATCGAATATAATTTTTAAGTTTTAAAACACTTTAAAATATAAAAAATAACTGTCTAAAGTAAGGAATTTTGAAGACAAAAATTGAAAAGTAATTTGATTTCTGTCAAGAATAATCACTTTTTAAATATAAAGTCACTAGAATTTTCTTGAACTCTTTCAGGGCATTTAAAAAGATTCCAAGCAATTCTTGAATTAACTCAATAATTTGAGGACATTCCACAGGGTTTTAAAGATTTTAGTTTTTTTTTTAATTTTGAAGAATTTTCCATAGCTTTTGAAAGTTTTAAGGAATTTCAAAAGATTTCCACGGAATTTTAAAGAATTTTCAAATAATTTAAAGGGATTGGAAAGGATCACAAAGATTTTAGAGTATTTTTGAAACAACCAGGACATTCTAAAGAGCAAGGGATTTCAAAGGTTTTGAAATATTTTACGGTATTTTTAAAGATTCCAAGTCATTTTCAACAGAAAAAATTTGTTCAAGGAATTTCCCAAGGATTTGAATAATTTTAAGGGATTTTAAAAGCTCTCAGAATATTTTAATAAATTTTCCAGGATTTCAGGAATGATCAGATTTTATAAAATTTCACAGGATTTTATAATATTTTAATGGGTTTCAAAGCATTTATTCACAAGAATGGAGGGATTTCGTAGGATTTCAAAGATTTTCAAATATTTCAGGGTATAATGAAAGATTTCAAAGAATTTCAAACAGTTTACGATACTTTGAAAGATTCCAAAGAATTTGCAATTGATTTCAATAATTTCAAGCGAATTAAAAAATATATATTAAAGACCTGAGGGTATTCTTAAAAAGTCCAAGGAATTTTCAAGAGTTTTAATATATTCCAAGATATTTTTTATTGAACTCAGAAATTTGCATGGGTTTCAAAGAATTTAAAAGTTTTTGGGATATTTGAATAGATTACAATGCATTTTCAAGAGAATTAAAACATTAGGAGGGATTTCCAAGGATTTTAATGATTTTAGGGGATTCAAAAAATTGCTTGGGATTTTAAAGAATTTCCTACAATTTCATAGAATTTCACGGAATTTTATAATATTTTGATGGATTTCAAAGAATTTATTCACCAGAAGTGAGGGATTTCGTTGGGTGTCAAAGATTTAAAGAAATTTTCAAATATTTTTTGCAATTCATTTGAAATTCACCCTGAATTCTTATTAATTTCTCCTTAATTCTTTTTCATTTTTTTGAATTTCCTGAAATTCTTAGGCTTTTCATCAAATCCTTTTAAATTTTTCTGAATTCATTCCAAACTTACTCATTTCTCTGAAATTCCACTAAATTCGCTCCAATTTTCATTCGATTTTTTTTTTAAATTTAACTTCAATTGTTTTGAAGTTTTATGAATCGAATTATTTTCAATTCATTTCAATCTAAAAGAACATTGGTCACATTATTAATGCACATTAGTCACTTTTAGTCGCTTTTGTTGCTAGAAATTAGTTACTTTCGGTGACTTTTTCAAAGTAAATTAGACTGTGGCAGCCCTGAGAATAAGAAGTGAAAAATTTATGAATTTAAACTTAAAATGGTTTTATTTAATTTATCAGGGCGGTTCGTGGACCCGGAAACGACCGTGACTTTCATGAGACCGAGAGAAACCGGGAAATGAAAGTGAATTTATTTTTTGACCGGGAATTTTACAAATTTTTAGAAAAAAATCTGTCCAACTTGGATTTTAAACATTTTTAAATAACTAGTTAAATTGTTATCTTTTTCAATTATGATATCATTCAATTCAGAATGCGCAATTAGAAAATATTTCACCTTAAAAATTTTTCATTTTAGATATTAATTTTTAAACGTACATTTTAATTAAAATTATTTTAAAATGCAGTTTTAAAGACTTAAACAATTAAAATTTAGAAGCGTTTGAAATCGAAGATTTGTGATAAAAAATATTTTTAGTTGAACAACTGTGAACATAAATTAATTAATGATTTTAAAAATTTAACTGTTCTTTCAGGATTAAAAAGTGAATAATAATTGATTTTACAAGTCGATTCGGAATCAGATCCAAATTTTAGAATTTACAGATTTTAACGTTAAAAATTAAATTGTTTCAATTGGAAAGTCTTATTAGTCAAACAAATTTGAAATTTTTTAATTAAGAAAAATAACAATGACTTTTTATTTAGAAATACCTGACTTCGTTTAAAATCAGTAATTATAAATCAAATATTCAAAACTAAAAAAAAAGAAACTAAACTTTGAACGTTACATTTCTAATTATTCTATTAAAAAAAAACCTAATTTGTAAGTCAAATTGTTGAATTTTGATTTATAAATAATAATTGAACACCTATGATTCTTAGAAAAAATTCGAGTAAGTTGAACAAATTTCAAACATAATTTAAAATGTGAAAAATTTAAAGTAACATGTAGATTTTTCAACATTTTGAAGCATTTTAAAGATTTTCAAACTATTAAAAATAAAAATAACTTAAATTATAATTTAAGAAGTGTTCAACTTATAAAAAATGTAACTGTTCAATGTTTAATATTTCTAGCTTAAATTGCTTAAAATAATAAAATTAAAAAAAATTAATTCAGTGATTAATTCTTTAATTTAGAGCATTGAAAATAATAAAGTGGATTTATATTTTTGGAACCGAATTTGCCTCTTTGAATTCTACAATTTATAAAAGCTTACAATTTTAATTTGGCAGTTTTACTGCATTTAATTTAGCATTCAGTTTAAAAGTGCTAGTAGCTTTCATTTTGTACGTGTAAATTATCGAGCATTTGAATACAAGATTTTTGAATTAAAAAACTTTTAAACATCATTAAAATTTTAAAAGTCTAAAATTCAAGAGTTCCACTTTGGGGTTGCTTTAATTTGTAGCTCAGTTCTTATTGCTTCAAATGGACAAATTTTAGCTTTAGAGTTCGAATTTTTTAATTTCGTTGACCGTGAAAAATGTTTGCGAACCGGGAAATGACCGGGAATTTTTTTCTTTGATTAAAAGGACCATCCTGGTTTATAAAAGATTTTATAACAATAACGATACAAAATTAGAATTTCTGTCTTTAAATAATAATGGTCATGGAAAATGAAAACCAAAATTATCATTTTGTTTTTAAGCTATTCTGTAGATCAAACGGGAAAGTCACTGCGAATGTTCCGTAATAAAAATGTAACATATTTCTTTTATTATATCCAACGAAAGTACTTGAAAGTAGTAGAAAGTTTATAACAAGTCGTGCCTAAAAATAATCTTCTAAAGTGGAATGTGTTTTGTATTTTGATTTGCAGCTGCGGAGGTGCTGGCTTCGGATCATCCGTTCGTAAAAACACGGCCGCTCAGCGAAGCCACTGCCCTGAGTAAAACAAAAGCGAAAAAAGGCTCGGAATTTTTACAGCCTTATAGAAATCGACCAGAAACTTGCGCCGCTTTGGCCAGACGTTTGGTCACGGGTGCTCTGGGAGTTAGGCTAGCAACCGCTAGACAAGAGCGAGAGCGCGAGAAGATTGTGTTGCGTGAAGCTAAAGGTACTCGAATTATTATATCCGTACATATGATCAGATTTCACACTCTTTCTCCCATTTCCCTCTTCCCCGATTTTAAAAAATTCCTCTTTTTTCTCCTGTTTTCAAGAAACTTCCCCTTTTTCATGGGTTTTCTTTTCGTTTAAATGCGAAGTGAATTATTAGAACTAAATAAAAAAATCCAGTTAGTTCTTTTTGCTTGCAAAGTCTACTATTATATTCTTTAGGGTGTCCAGTAACCTTGAAAACCTGGAATTCTCCTTGCATTTTTTAAACCTTGAAAACATAGAAATCTCCTTAAATTTTGCACAAAAAAATTCAATTAAAAAATGTTGTTGCCCTTTTAAAACAGTTATATGGTGGCGACTTGACTGGGAAACCGTGAAATGACCGGGAACTTTATTGACCGGGAAAATCCGGGAATTTACTTTTGATCGCAGAAAAATTCAAGTTTTCATTATTTTAATAATGTTGTTAAATTTAGACAAGTGATTTCTACTTTATCTACAGTCGCATATTGTTCAGATTATCTCAGTGTACTGTAATTAAATTATAATTTATTATTTTCATTATAAGAAAAAACTTTCGCAATTTTTTGTTCTGTGAGATTTTTTTCGCTGACTTTAGTTTGATAATCGAATTGATGATAGTTCAAACATACAGAAACAATCATTTTCTCAATTTGAAAAAAAATTGATTTATCATTTTTTATTCGCGTACCCCTAATTTATCCTGACTTGTAACAGGCAATTTTAAAAAATATTTATCATTTTCATTTTAGGACAGGTATTTTTTGTAAAGAAATATAATTTCACTTGAAACAGGGAATTTTTGACATGGAACGGGAATTTTTAAAAAGAATTATAAGTTCGGATTTAGAAGAAAGGAATTTAAAAGAATCCCTATTCGAAGTCAGAATTTGTCACAATTTGAAAGTTCTCTCTTCCAAATTTTAGATAAAGAAAGTACTTCAAGTAGTTTTTAGAGTAGAAGTAGTATTTCAAAGAAGAAATATTGCTGAATTATAATAAAACATTTTAACATTGTTCGTTGCGAATTCATCTTTCTATAGTTAAAAATTCAATTACTTGGTTTAAAGTTAAACTCTTTTGTTAAAAATTATTTTTTTTTTGGGTTGAAGATTCAGCATTTTAATTGAAAATTTATCTCTGGTTGAAAATGTAACTACTTTGTTGAAATTAATTTTTTAAACTGAAAATTTAACTATTCCAGTAGAAAATTGAACTATTTTGCTGGAAGTCCGTTCTTTTTTGGTTCAGAATTAGATTTTTAACAGAAAATTTCATTTAATTGAAAGTTAAAATCGTTTTTTAAAAATTAATTTTTTTGACCATAATTTTAGTTAAAGATTTATTCCTTTGGTTGAACATTCATTTTTTGACTAAAAATTTAATTATTCAATTTTTGGTTGAAAAATGATCTTTTTTCGTTGAAAATTCACCTTTTTTGGTAGAAATGAATCTTCTCGGTTGAAAATTCTTCTTTTTGGTCAAAAATTCAATTATTTTGGTTAGAGATTCATCATTTTAGTTGAAAATTCATCATTCTGGTTTAAAATTGAACTGTTCCAGTTAAAGATTTCAAGTTTTAGTTGAAAACTCATCATTTTGGTTTAAAATCCAACTAATCCAGTTCAAGAGTCATCATTTTAATTGAAAATTCATCACTTAGGTTTAAAATTGAACAAGAATTAAAAAAAACATGTTTTAAAGATTTCAACACATTTAGAAGATTTTTAACGATTTCAAAAGGTTTCAAAAAATTTGAGAAGATTTCGAAAGATTTCAATGGTTTCAAACAAACAAAAGAGATTTCACAAACAAATATTTCACAGATTTCATAAAAATGTCAAAAGATTTAAAAAATGTTCACAAGGATTTCAAGTATTTCAAAGATTTTACAAAATGTTTACAAGATTCCAAAACATTTTAAATATTTCAAAAGATTTCAACGAATTCACGAAGGTTTCAAAAGATTTCAAATATTTCACGAAGATTGCAAAGATTTCAAGGATGTCAATGTCTTCATAAAGATTTAAAAATATTCTCAAAGATTTCACAAAAACTTATGTTGCCAAAAAATTAAGAATTTGTTTATTTATGTTTCTGCTTCTTTAAAAATCGTTGGAAAATAAAAAATAAAATGGCTCATATTTTTACATGTATAACAAACGTTTATTTCAATATGTGATGTAAAAAAAGAAGACCTGAAAACACTTGATTTCTTGACCTGGAAAACCTGGAAAAGACCTTGCATTTTTGTCTAAGAATCACTGGACACCCTGTTCTTGCTCGTATTTTTGACTCAAAATTCATTTTTTTTTTGTTAAAATTCTACTATTCAATTGAAAATTTAATTATTTTGTTAAAAATTTCTCTTTTTGGATAAAAAATGCATCTTTTTGTTACAAAATTCATCTTTTTTGGTTGAAAATTCAACTATTCGGTTGAAAATAAAACTGTTTCTGTTGAAATTTGATCTTTGTGTTTAACAATTCTTTTTCTTAGGTTAAAAATTTAACTGTTTAGTTAAAAAGTAATCTTTTTTGGTCGAAAATTCAACTATTTTGTTAAACATTTCTCTTCTTGGCTAGAAAATTCGTCTCTTGAATTACAAATTTATGTTTTGATTGGCATATTATCTTTCTTGGTAAAAAATGAACTTTTTTGTTGAAAAATAAACTTTCGGGGTTGAAAATTCAACTCTGTTCTAAAAAAGTAGTCTTTTTGGCTTGAAAGTTTGAATATTTTTTTCTAAATTCATTTCGTTTTTTCGAAAGTTCAACTGTTTGCTTGAAAATTATTATTTTTTTAAAATTAATTTACACTGCCCTGGGAAACTTTTGGTCCGCCTATTCTTTGATGACTGATTCAGTTCTCTTAATTTTAATTATGTCATAGCTAAGAAATTTTCTCTTTAAAGGGTTGAAATTCTCTCAAAATTATGTATAAAATAAGCCCAAGGTGAAGCCAATTTGTTTATTTTTGAAGTAGATAGTGTAGTAATAATGTAAATTTCAATGCCCGGATCATTATAACGCTAAAAACTACGCTACTTTCACTACTCATAGTGACTCAGGTTTTGGAGATAGATCAATTCTGACTTTTCCACGAAAAAGAGCAGGTCAAAAACTGTAAAGAACACTGAAAAACTTAAAACATGTATTTTTCTATTAAACGTCCCTTTTTATCGCGCGGGGTCACATATATATTATAAATATTTGTTTTCACCACAAAAAATATTGCAATGTATCCAACTTGTTTGTTACTTTAAGTTCTTGTACTGTAATAGATTTTTTTTAAATTTATGCTCATCAGCTATTGCGATACTGTGGAAAAACAGCTTTAAGATGAGCCCATGAACATGAAAAAATATTGATTATTACGAAAGTTATTGAAAATGTCAGAAAACATTGAAATTTACACTATTTTTGCGACGTCTTCTTAAAAAATAGAAAAATTGGCTTCATTCTGGGCTTATTTTATACAGAATTTTGAGAGCATTCAACCCTTTGAAGAGACATTTTTTTAGCTTTGACCTAATTACAATTAAGAGAACTTAGTCGTCAAAAAAGAGTTGGTCAGAAAGTTTTGCACGTGTATTTGATTGAAAATTGGTCATTCTTGGTTGAAAATTCATGTTTTAAATAAAAAATTTAATAACGATATAATTTTTTGGCAGAAAATTATCTTCTGGGTTAAAATTCGTCTTTTTGGTTTGATAATTCAACTGTTTTGGATTTAAAATAAAAATATTTTTTGGTTGAAATTTGAACTAACTGGTTGAAACTCGAACTACTTTGTTAAAAATTCATTTTAGTGGTTGAATTAATTCGTCTCTTTCGTTAAAAATTCATTTATTTGGTTAAAAATTTATTTTTTTAATTGAAAATTTAACTATTCCATTGTTGTTAAGTGCTTGTTTTGGTAGAAAATTCATGCATGTCGTTAAAAATTCGTCTTTCGGGCAGAAAATTAATCTTCTTGGCTGAAATTCACCTTTTTGGTTGAAAATTCAAATACTTGGTTGAAAATTGAACTACTTTATTACATTTTTGTTGTTGTTAAAGATTCATCTCTTGGGTTAAAAATTATTATTTTTTTAAATGAAAATTTAACTACTCCATTCTTGGTTAAAATGTATTTATTTTTGTTGAAATTTCATGTATATTGTTAAAAATTCTCCTGTTTGGTTGAAAATTCAACTAATTGGTTGAAAGTCTAACTACTTTGTTAAAAATTCATTCTTGTAGTTGAAAATTCATCTCTTTGGTTGAAAATTCGTTTTATGTTGTTTGAAAATTAATTTGTTTTTCTACTGAAAATTTAATTATTCCAATTTTGGTTAAAAATTAAAAAAATGTTAAAAAAATTAAAAAATGCATTTTTTTCAATTGTACTTGGAACAATATTTGTAGATAAAATGGAATTGGGAAAAAATATTTCGTTCTTTTGAACGTACAGAACTTTTGGTACGTTAAAAATTGATCTTTTTTTTTAAATGCATATATCTTGTTAAAAATTCGTATTTTTTGGTAAAAAATTAGTTTTTGTTGAAAATTCAGCTTTTCGTCAGTTGAAACTTAATTTTTTTGTTAACTAAAAAGTTAACTATTCCATTTTTGATCTTTTGGTTTTATTTTTAGTTTGGTCTGTTAGTTTTAGTTGTAAATTTAGTTGAAAATTCAATTCTATTTTCAAAAATTCGTCTTTTGTGGTAGAAAATTAATCTTGGTGGAAAATATTTTGGTTGAAAATCCCACTATTTGGTTCAAAGTTGAACTACTTTGTTAAAAATTCATTTTTTTGGTTGAAGATTCAACTAATTTGATGGAAATACAATATAGTTGGATTAGAAATCTCAGGAATTTAAAGCGTTCCAGATTTAATTCAATGTTGTATCTACTTTAATCTTATTTAAAAGAATTTATTCCCCTATTTTCTTTAAAAAATTACCCTATTTCCCTTGTTTGGAGAGCATTTTGGGCTGTGAAGTCTGTAAGATTCATATTTAAATATCCATTCCTTAAAAACTAGTACTCTAATACTTCTATTTTTGAATTTGAATTTTCTTTTATGTCTATTTGTTTTTTCTGAATTTTGATTGTTACTTTCAGAAAAGAAAAAATTGGCGAATAAGCAACGGGACGATGCCTGGGAAGGCGTGATTGGCGAGAAGTAACCTGCGATGGAACATTTTTTTTTATAAGTAACTTTTTGTGTGCATAACAATTGCTCATGCGTGCCTTACTCATCTACGTTACACTTATTCATTTAGTTATAACCTTCGAAAATATTAGTAATTTCTGTTGATAGATGAGTTAGACAGTGAGTCAAGACGTCATTTTGTATGGATCTTTATGGAAGAACTCTCTGAACTAGGGAGAAGAAAGTAAAGCATCAGAACGGAGAATATTCTAAATGTCATCTCATATCATTTTATAGAAGAAATATCTATTTTCATGGATTATATTTCATGCTAGAAAATGTGTGGGCCAACCTCAACCAGTGTATGTGTTTTAATGCATTAGACTACGACGATGAAACTGTTAAAAGATATTAATTTTCGTACCTCAGTGGCTGCCTCTGTTACATATTACTATGTATTGTTGTAAAGATTTGCGATGTGCAATTACCGGACAATAAGGAATCATTGTTGAGCAATGTCAATTCGTGTACGAAAACATCGATGCAATTTTATGAGTGAAATTGAATATTTATAGAGTTATATGTATTCTTGTAAAATGAGAGAAAGATAACATTTAAGTGATAAAACATTTCTAACGAAATCGTGGCATTATTCATGTTTTTGTCGTGTAGCTGTGCATAATGTGTATTCTTCTAGATCCGTTATAACATTTTTTAGTAGTAATCGACGCACAATCTTCTAGAGATCGATGATAAAACGACAGCTTTTGACTGTTTACAAGTATACAAATTGAAGACAAATTGTATTTTTTATATACAATTGTTATCCATGAAAAATAAAAGTGTGTATCGACAGACCTAGTCACTGTACGAGAAATACGTTACCTATATTGAATGTTACTTTGCAATATGTAATGCTTGATTGGAAAACGCTATCTGTCGAGATTAATAAAAGTATTTTCTGAACTGTAATTGCAATTGCATTCATCTCATTTCATATTCTCAGTTGGACCGAGGCAACAATCAATTAAATTTAATAAAAATCATTTTTTTAACTATGTATTATTATTTATAACGAAATTCTATGAGAATAATTCTAGAAAGTTGCAGTTTTTTCTGAAATTTTTCACTTTTTGTCTGCTTTTCGCTTAGAGTGAGTTAATAATTAATGTTATTCAACAAACATAATTATTTAAACAAGCTATTATTATTTATAATCATCTATCCTATAGGATAAGATGATTATAAATAATAATAACTACTGACAGCAGTATTTAGGTATTTTAGGTATATTTTTATATTTTATTTTTACTAGGTATATTTTTGAGGTATTTTAGGCATTTAGATAGTACTGCCAGATAGTTGAGGTTTTTCTGAAATTTTAACATAATTATTTAAAAAATGGCTTATCGTTTATAATTTTTTTTCTGCTTTTTACTTAATATTGATGTTTATAACTGTCTACTCTTAGAGTAACGCTAGAAAGTCGCGTTTTTCTGAATTTTTGAACTTGCTTTCAACTTTTCAGTTAAAGTGAGGTAATAATTAATGCAATTCAGTAAATATTATAATGTTTAGACAATTTTTTATTGCTTATGGCTATCTTCTTCTATAGTAATTCCAGATAAATTTGAGGTTTTTTCTAAAAATGTTCACTTTTTGCCCACTTTCAACTAGAGTGAGGTAATTATCAATTTAAATTTAAAAAAATAAGAGTTAAAACAATTTTTATTTTCAATAATATTCCCTTTGAATAATTCCAGAAAGTTCCGGTTTTTTTCTGAAATTTCCAATTTCTCAGCTTTTCACTTTCAGAGTAAAGTAATAAGTAATCAAGATTATCAAAAATAACTGTTTACACAATTAATTATTTTTCGAAACTATTTTTTCTTAGAGTAATGTTAGAAATTCGCCGTTTTCTTATAAATTTCCAACTTTTCAACCTTTTAGTCAGAGTGATGTTTTATAATTAATATGAGTTGATAAAGTATTCGTTTAAACAATGAGGATATTTTTTTGAAATGAAAAGGCAAAAATGATTCATTTACCTCATAAAATTTTTCATTTTCCAGCATAAGCATTTCAGAGTAAAATGTAGAAATTTCTCACTTATTTCAACAGAAAATACGTCTTTTCTACAATGAAAGATGATTTTTCAACAAATTAAACACATTTTTAACCAAATAATTAATATTTCTACCTACAAAGATGAATTTTCAAACAAACAAATGCAACTTCAACCAATAGCTGTTGCGTTTTCAACCAAATAGTTGAATTTTCAAGCCAAAAAGTCGAATCTTTTAGAGCACGGTTGATTTTTAAACTCGACTAGTTGAATTTTCAACAAAAAGATGGAATGCCAACAAAAATTATAATAGTCGATATTTCAATAAACAAAAAAAAAACGAATTTTCAACAAAATAGCTACATTTTCAATCAAGGAGTTCAATAAATAAATATACTTTCAATAAAAAAAATGAATTTTCAAATAAAAAGCTGAATTTTCCAACCAGAAAGACGAATTTTTAACAAATAAAGATTTTTCGGTCAAGAAAGAAAAAATTATCATTTAGATTGTTAAAACTTCAAGAAGTGAACTTTCAACCCAAAAATATGAAATTTTAACAAAAATGAAAAATTTTCAACCAAACATTTGCATTTTTAATAAAAAAAGAGGAAATTTCAAACCAATAAGATTATTTTTTCTACAAAATAATACGAATTTTCGAATAAAAATGATCAACTTTCAACAAAAAACTGGAAACAAACTTTCAATAAAGTAGTTGAATTTTCAAATTAAATAGGGAATCTTTAACTGCAATAGTTTCATTTTCGGTTAAAAAAAATAAATTTTCAAACAAAAAAGTATAATTTTCGACCAAAGAGATACACTTTTAACTAAAATGATGCATATTTAACAAAAAAATTATTTTTTAACAGAGTAATTTAACCTTCAACCAAGTATTTCAATTTTAATCCATAAAAGATGATCTTTCAAGTAATAGTATAAGAATAGATATTTCAACCTAAAAAGTTTTTAATTTTGAATGAAAAACAGTTTTATTTTTATCCAAAAAAGATAAAATGTCTACTTAAATAGAAGAATTTTTTAACCCAAAAGACGAATTTTCAAAAAATAGTTAAATTTTTTTCAACCGAAAAGACGCATTTAAAACAAAACAGATGAATTTTCAACCCAATAATATGGTTTTAAACAAAATTGTATGAATTTTCAACTGAACAATAAAATTTGCAATTAAAAATATAATCGTCAGGAAAAAGCAAATTAAAAAATATAGAAATAGAAATACAAGGAAAATAAATTACTGGCAAGAATATTATATCAGAGGATACCCCATAAGTTAATTTTTAAAATTCCACAATTTTTCCTTGACCATTAATATTCAACGACCAAAATCTTAATCTTCCCTGACAGCAAGGGATATCGGTGGAATATCCCATTTATCTCCCACGATATCGCAGGTATATCCCAGGAGATTCCAGGGACATCACGAATGATATCCTACGGGGCGGAAATCTCGATATCCTTGGAATGTCCCAAAGATATCTCAGAATATGCTGAGGATATCCCATTAATGTCCCAAATTTTAAAATCCGGGATATCTCAAATTCCGTAATTCGGGACATCCTAGGATATTCTTACGACGTCCCGTATTTAAAATGCAGGATATGCCAAGGATGTCCCCAAGATGTCCCAAGATATCCTGATAATATAATTTATTATAATATTATTAAAAAATGCATATATGTACCCTTTGCAAATAATTTATACTCACTGTGCTTTGAATAAACAAACTCAGCATTATTTAAAAAATATATATATTTCCCCGAAGCTACAAAAAATAAGAATCGAAGATAGTATGTCGAGCCATCTTTATAACTTTCCAGTCTAGTCTTTTTCAACACTTATGACATGTGGTTGACCGCATAATCAAAATTTGGCAAAATCATAAAAAAGGTAAACAAATTTTACATTAGTAGGTATATCAAATTCAATGAATCATGCATGCAAGCAGTGCAAGCTGCAGGTTTAAAAAGATCAGAAGTTGCGAAAAGCCGACCGGCTTTTTCTTCATTACAGTTAACTTAACCTCAAAGTGCACAAAATCTATAAATGTATATACTTTAATGAATTTAATTAGTTTACAGTGGAAATCAGATCATTAGTCACAAAAGTAATGAACAAAAATTTTTATTCAGTAAAATGGAAAATAAAAGTAATTAGTTAAAACATCAAATTTTTCATGAGTTTTATCCATTACCACGCAGATATATCTAACCTCCAGGGAGCCTCCATATACCTAATACATGTAAAATATACATACAAAATTTATTAAAAGCAATAAAATAGTTGTTCTTTTACGTATATTCCTTTTTATTTCTTGAATTTTTAATCCCCTAGTAATTAATTAAAATATCAGCAGAATTTTTTATTATAATATCGGGATATTCGTGGGACATTTTACTATGGTATTGTGATATCCTGTGGACATTCTTGCGGGATATCGTTAGGATATTCTGTCACGATATCCTCAGGAGCGGAAATCTCGATATCCCTGGAATATGCCACGGATATCCCGGGAGATTTATGGGACATTATTCAGGATATCACATATCCTGCCGAGATATCCTAGGGATATGCCAAGGATATCATTTTGTTGTGAGGGTTATAACATTTTTAACATAGAATCTTTTACAAACGGAATAAAACAATTTCAAATTGGAATTCAAACATTTCAAATTTATTTATTTATTTACTTGGCAGTTAATTAAAGTGCCTCTTATAGAAATTCCCTGAATCTCTGACTTTCTCTGACCAATAAAATTCCCTGACTTTTTCCTGATTTCGAGGTTTTCCCTGACCTACGACCACCCTGATTAATGAAAACAGGGTACGAAAAGTCAATTTTCAATTTTTCAAAGCAGAAACCTCACCCAGGAGGATAATTTCTGTTTGAAAAAAGTGGTTAAAATATCTTGAAAGAAAATAAAAATAACAAAAAGACCCAGGTTGCTGATCAATCTCTCTAGCGATCACCCCAAGTGAAGAGCCTCACAAAATTTGTATGTTTGGTTCCCCACTTGGGCCCATTTGTATCCAAGGTTTTTGCTTCAGGCGTCAATCATTAATTTAATTTCTTTCTAATCCGTCCACAAAATGCGTGCACTTACATGATTTCTATTCCTCCGTGTTTTGTCATGATTATTTTTAATTTTCGATTATACTTCATTACCTCGTTCTCGAGATTATAACTTGTAGTACCATTTTGGACTACGTAAAATTCACACTTTTAGCGCTGTAGGAAGAAAGAAAAGTCACGTGATCCCCTCCCTTACTCATATTCATCATTCATTGTGTGTGTGCGTGAAAGTTAACACCTCGTAAGAGTCAAAGCGTAAATTTTCCTTAATAATCACGAATTGTCAAAGAAAAATGAATAAGAATAGGAAGAGAGATGTGCGTGAAGACGACAGCAACGAAGAAGACGACGTATCGCAAAAGACTAAGAGGTTTCACGAGAGTGCAACAGTTCTCGGAATTAACCTCCCAGCACCTCGTGGTGACGAGTCTGAAGAAGACTTTCTCCGTAGATTACAAGCCCCATTTATCAGCAAAAGAAAAAATCTTGGTAAGTAAAAAATAAAATAAAAATAATAAGAAAGGAAAAACAAAAAAGACAAAGAACAAAAAAAAATTATTTGACATAACCTCAAATTGATGAGCTTGCACGAGAGGCAAGTCAAGTCAAAAGTTACCTGGTGATCTTGCACGAGAGGCAAGGCAAGCCAGAGTTCAATCGATAAGCTTGCACGATAGGCAAGATATCGTTAATAAATATATAAATAAACCAATAATAAACAGAACAAAATTTACCCCCTTCCTTTCTTTCATTGTCCGTAGACGACAACGACCGTGGCACTGCGTCACAGGGGGAGTCTCAAAATGTAGAAACACCCATTATACAAGAAAACGAGGAAAATGGGAAAACTACCATTTTACAAGGAAACGAGGAAAATGTCGAATTAGGCGACGAAATCCTCGAAGCCTTGGGCGACGACCCTGAAAAGTGTCCTAAGCAAAGGTGGACACCCACCCCAGCCTAATGAAAAGGTGGGTGGCTATTAATGAAAAAGGCCTCGACGAAGAGCTCGCAGAAAAATTGAAAAAAAAATACCCGGACACCGGCATGTTGGAGACACCAGCCTGAAAAGCAGAAATCAAATTTACCCTATCTGATTCGGGACAAAAGAGAGATGAGTATTTCGTGGGATACCAGAAAAGACTAGCTTCCGCGGTAGTCGCCTTAGGTACCGCACTCTGCACCGTGTTGAATCACCCCGCGGGTGATTTCGATGTGCGAGAGGCCAACGAGCTGTTCAGTGATGCCGGGAGATTGATGGCGGGACTACACCACCAACTAACAGAAGCCAGGATTGCGTTTATTCAACCAGGCCTTACCAAACCCGTGAAGAATGTCATCAAAAAGAATAAAACTGGGAAATTCCTATTTGGCTAAAAACTATCAGAGCAATTCAAAGAGGTTAGGTCGACAGAAAAGATCGCCCAAACACTCAAGAAGCCCCCGATAAACATGTTCAAGACATACAAGTGGCCTGCGAGACAGATGAATTCAAACTGGCGAAGCCAATACCAGAAAGGCAACAACTGGCACTCGCAATCGAGAGGTCAAGCGAGACGACAACCATCGAGAGCAGGGTACTCGAACTGAGCTTACAACCACGGACTTCAACCCTAACACAGCTAAACCAAGAGGGGAACCACCAACAAGAAGTATTAAATGTAAGTACAGTAGCGGGAAATTTAAAGCGTTTCGTAACACAGTGTCACAAGATTTCGAACGATCGCTTTGTATTGGATGCCATATCGGGGTTCAAAATCAGTTTTCACGAGAAACCTATCCAAAAAATTCGCCCTAAAATTAAAAATCTTTCAACGAAAGAAAGAACGTCAATGGAAAAAGAGATTGGAAAATTGTTACAGAAAAAAGCTATTCGGAAATGTAATCCGGTTCAAGGTCAATTTCTTTCTCCGTTCTTCCTCGTACCAAAGTCAGACGGTATAAATCGTTTTATTATTAATTTAAAAGAGTTCTGTTTCTTCCGGTTTCTGTACATTTTTAATCTTGATTCGCGTTTGTTTATTTTTTTTGTTCTCTTTCTTCTCCATCCCCGCCCTAAGTTTATTTTGGAGACTAGAAGGTAATGATAAGTATTGCATTTGGAAACCTTCATGACTCTTGCATCTTTTACTAGTTCTCTTAGTCCTTGATCCGCAATATCGAAGTTAATCATACTGCGGTTATTTCCTTTACACCTGGTGTACGTGTGGATCATTTTATGTCGAAACCAAGTATTTGTAATAAATAAGCCCTTTTCTGAGCATAAGCTAACTAATTTTTCTCCGTTATAATTTTTCCTTGTTGGATCCCCAAACTTACCTAGCACCCTTTCTGCATCTGTATCCTGACGTTGGACGCCGACCCATCCGTTCATATCTTCTAACAGAATTATGTTTTCACCTTGATCGCAAGTACTTATTGTATCATGTAAAGCGTCCCAGAAGGCGTCTTTGAATTCTCTCGGATCGCTATCAACTGAGGCGTAGCACGCTATGATAAATAATCTTCTGATTCCTACCTACATTCTAGCACAAAACAATCTGGGAGATAACAAATCATGATCTTTGAGATGCTGTCTTGCTTTTTCATTCACTCCTCCAGCATTGCAAACACCCAGTCTTCATTCATCGCCTGAAACTCGACCTTTACGTTTACCGTGTGTATGCATTTCTTCAATCAAAGTTTCAGTCCATTCCAAGGCTATTCCATTGTTTGTATCATTCATTGTTTAGATTGTACACCCAACTACCACCTTGATGCGCGAAATTTGTTTTGCGAGCCGAAATCATGTCCAAGTTAAGTAGTGATTCGTCGTATGGTGGAGAGTCTAGTTATAACGTCAGTCCCACCAAAAATTCTTTTACTGGGTGGACTCTCGGATACAGGGCGACCTCTCAGAGTATGCAGCCTTATCCTTGCACGCGGGTCTCTACAAGCATGGACGAACCCTTTCCCTAGCTGCTCGTGGGAACAACAATGACACCACCAAAACACCAGAAAGTTGTACACCAGAGCTTCGTTATATGCTCGCGCGACTGCAGGCGATATTAGCAATTCCTAGAATTGCTCGTGCCTACAGTTTCTCAGGGGGCAGGGTGAGAGACGGTTGCGACTCCGCCTATGAAGGGACGCACTGCATTACTTCGCAGTCAAGTAGATTGCGCAATGTCATAGAAACGGTTTAGGCGGCCCTGCTTGTTTACGCTTCGCTGCCGGCGATATATGCACAAGGCCATGTTCAGGCAACCCCCGAGATTGAGCATATAACGAAGCTCTGGTGTATATGCGGTTCAAAACGATCGAACGCGTAGAGCACCCGACAATGGGTCGGCAAACAATGCCAATCATCCTAGACTTCGGGGTGCTAAAAATAATTTAGATGGAAATACGACGACGAAGCGGCGAATCGCCCATATTGAGTGGACGGATCAACTCAAGGATGTCTTGCTAGACTGCTACGATACCAGCATTATCTCTGTTCACCGAGACTTTATGACGCGTATGCACACTCTGTGGTGCCAGAAACACCCAGAGCTTCAGCGCGTTTTGCATCAGTCTTTGCGAAGTCAAGCCGAATACCTCCGGAAAAATGGATATGTACGCGGAGCGCTTGCCCAAGCGCTGTTTGATCAAGCTGCAGACGAAGATGAGGAAGCGACATTAAGACCAATCGCGGAAAGCAGGCACCTTCTGAGAGATGATCGCGATCTCTAGACAAGGAGGAACATTAACATGCAAGTTCCTGCTAAGCCCCAAGATCTGGCTGAAACGGATGCGTCTCTTTGTGGGGATATTTTGCAAGAGTCTGACCTCTAATCCATCAATTATTGCTCAGTTTATGGTGCTGCGAGAGCTTTGGCTAATTCAAATCGAAGGCTAAAACTGACGATGGATCAAAAGACCAAAAGACGCTTTCATCAACTGTACAAGAAGATTGGATGGGCAAGACAGAATGCGTCCCGTGTTCAAAGTGTGGTTGACTACATAACGTCTGGTAGACCGTTCACAGGAAGGATTTGAAAGTTCACCCAAGAAGTAAGGATTTTGAAACACACACTGAACAAGTCAAAGCTGCTAACAATCAAGCAGCAAATTGTTGGCAAAATACGTATGTTATCTGACGTAGGAAGGAGAATACAGAAGAGGGAGGGATCCCGAAAACACTAGAGTTGAAAGAAGATACTGACAATATCATCCGCTTCAAGGAGTTTTGCGACCTCATAAAATCTGAGGAGTCAATGAGTCAATCAATGTCCATCAGTCACTGCCGAAGAGGTGAAAAAAGCACTCCCAGCGGACACGTTCTGTAAATGTTACATAACAAAAAGGGAACATTTATACATAACATTGTTACAATCGTGTGCCATAACAATTACAGAACATAAGGGTCACACTGTTCTGTAACGCTGTTACTGTAAGGATCTGTAACAGTTCTAGAATTCTGTGATGTAACTAATA
>CAKNXH010002168.1:285171-330063 GCA_932178445.1 Andricus quercusramuli | reverse complement strand
ATACTGCACTTCCTCTCAAACCTTGGCTTGTCAAAGAACCTGAATCACATACTCCACTTCCGCTCAAACCTTGGCTTGTCAAAGAACTTCTGAAGCAAATACTGCACTTCCTTTCAAACCTTGGAATATAAAAGAACCTGAATCAAATGCTGCACTTCCTTTCAAACCATTATTTAACTCATTAGACATTATTATTATTTATTTAAACAATTGTCATAAACAAATTAAGAGCTCGGCCATTTTTCAATGAATAGGAACAATTAGTTTAGGGAATCAAGAAAAAATGTATTTCCATTCAATCTTTTTTGCGATACTTCGCAAGTATACAATAATTATTAATTATTGTAACAATTTTCCTAAACATATTCAGAGTTTGTCTATTTTTTAAGCAATAGGCACAATTTGCTTACGGGGTCAACTAAGAATGTCTTTTCGATGACTCTTGCATGCACTGCTTTGTAAACTTATAAGAATTATTAATTATTAAAACAATTTTCAGAAATAAATTCAGAGTTTTGTTGTTTTTTACCTGACTTGAAAACATACATGCAGCTATAACCTTTTTAATAATAAGTCCAACAAGTTCATTTTTATAAGAAAATATATGCTCTATGTAAATAATAAGAATTAAAAAAGCATACAAATTTTATAATTGTAAAAACTTTCCTTTCAATTAATTTCAGTCTTTTTTCTTTTTGTTAATTTTTTCAAGTAATTTAATAATCACTTCAATTAAATGATATTGTACTTTATCAAGATTTAATAAATATGTTTTTGCTTGAAAAATTAACTATTCAATTCAAAATGTATCTTTTTGGTAAAAAATATAACTAATTAGTTGAAAGTTGAACTAATTTGTTAAAAATTCATTTTATTTGTAATATTCACCTTTTCAGTTGAGAATTGAACTATTTTGTTGAAAATTTAACTATGTTGTTAAAGTTATTATTTTTTGTGGAAAATTTAAATGTTTATATGAAAATTCGTCCTTTTTTCTAAAAAATTCGTCTCCTTAGCTTCACGGTTAGAAACAATAGTCGCTGACTTCATATACAATATAAGTATATGTAAATGACTTTACACACATGTAAATTAAATTTAATATAAACTTTACTATTTTAATATACAAAGTATATTAATTTTGAAATAAATTTTTTATTATTAATATATACACTGAAAAAGTATTTGGAACCAATTCTTTCGCAGTAGTAATTTTTATTCGAACCAAACATATGTTTTGTTGTTCTAAGTGAATAAATTCTTCGGCTGTACTTTCTTTGCTAAAATAAATATCACGAATATTTAATTGAATGATTTCTTCGACTCAATGGGTCTAGATTCGTTGACATCTGATATGTCCTTCAAAGAAATATTTACATATTTCATTCATAATGAGTTCGATTATTTGAATTGATCAGGACGCATATAAATCAATTATTATTTTTCCACAACTAAATCAAATCTTTAGGTTTCTTCGAATCAAAGAAATAATTATTTAATTCAAAAGAAAATTAATTAAGTTGAAAATATATTTATCTGATGCAAAAAGTTGCTGCGTTTATACCATTGCAGCAATTCCTTAGGTTAATAAAATATTGTGTTTACATGAATATTTATTTCTCAATATCAAGGAAATGTTTCATTTGATTAGTAAAATTGAATAATTTATAACAAATGAACATTTATTCATTAGATTGGAAGAAATTTTGTTTTCAAAACGAAGTGACCACTCCAAAGAAATATTTCTTTTGCATAAGGAAAAAAGCTATACAAATAAAGTAACCTATTTTAGGCACTTAATTGCATAAATATTCTGGTTGATGCTCATTCGAGGCAAATAATTTTCACTAAGCTTGCTAAATAATTGCGATTTTAGATGTAGAATAAGGAAAATATACCACCGAAAATAATTTTAAAAA
Organism: Andricus quercusramuli; assembly: GCA_932178445.1. Classification (NCBI taxonomy): domain Eukaryota; kingdom Metazoa; phylum Arthropoda; class Insecta; order Hymenoptera; family Cynipidae; genus Andricus; species Andricus quercusramuli. The sequence goes on along the minus strand of CAKNXH010002168.1, from coordinate 328,144 downwards.
TCGAAAACAGAATTCTGTTTAAAAGTATTGCATAAAGACCCTGAATAAATATAAGTAATTTCGAGTCCATTGATCCATAGTAATTTAAAAAGTCTAAAAAATTCTCATTTTTCTTAAATTTGTTTAAACGATTAGAAGACAATACTTATAAATTCAGGTAGTTCACGTTACGTTTACCATGTTAGAAAATGACCTTCTTATTATTTCAATAGAGATAAGAATGGAATACAATCGCGTCGTATTAGTTAACTTTTCCATGTTTTTAACTTATTTTAAGTTATTACATACGGTCCTAAATAATTTTTTTTACCAAGCAATTAGTTTTTCACTATTAAATTAGCAAATCTCTCGACTAGTTTAATTGGTAATTTTCTACTAATCTTTAGTGGATCACTTTTCGCTAATCAAATCTGTTAAATTTCACTAGTAATTAGTTAAATTTTACCAAGTTTGGTTCAGAGAGAGTATGTTACATTCCGAGTAATGCATATTATCTTTTAAAAATTCGTGTTTCGGTACATGTAGAGTGGGTTGAAACACGATGCTTCAACCCGCTCTTCAGGAATCGAAACTCGAAGATTATTTTGAAAAAATTTTATTAAACTCTGACACAAAATAAACAAATACAAAAATAATGGCACAAATATTACAAATAAAAAAAATATTATAGTGATGTACTAGCGATAAGAAAAAGCTGGCACAAGTAGCGTGCTACTACCATAAGAAAAAAAGACGTTTTTGTACATTTTATTCAGAATCATCAATATTAAGTTAATCGAGCTGAAACTCAGCATTTCTCTCCACAATTATAATTTTAAAAAATTGTGATAGTCAAAGCAGGTTTCAAGTACCATATTTGAGAAAAATTAATTAGATAGAGGAAACTTACGTAATAAATTATTTAAACATCACCCTTCGGGGGTCCCTCCCTCTCAAAAAAATCCTCATGTTAAAAATGGACGCTCCCTAACAAAAGGGATAAATTCTGAAGCGAGCATAGTTATTTGAAAATGAATTTCAAAAAATTCGAAGTGCAAAAAAGAAGTTCTTATATAGAACTATGCGCATATAATAATTTTACTTTTGGCCTTTATTCGTTTCGCGCATATTAAAAAAAAAGCATTTTCAGGTAAATTTTGTTACTACAAAATTATTAAAAATTATTGATTCGAATAGCAAAAATATAGCAGAAATATTGAATAATTCGATTAAATTTGAATCGGGTCAATATGAAAGTTTAATAAAAGTACAGGGTTGTGTAACCTTTTGAACTCTAGATATAAAAAGGCTATAATATCGACAAAAATTGTAAATATAGGGCACGTTACCTCCACCAATATATATGTTCACACAAATTATTTCTTAAAAATGGAAAACAAGAATCATTTAAACAATTACTCTATTCACGCTGAAAAAAAAGTAAAAGCTCGGTGTTATACACTTTATTTTCATTTTATAATATATTTTCATTTTTTCAAACCGTTTTATATATTGAAATGATCAGTCGATAAGAAAAATTAACTAATTGATTAATACTGCAATCACAGAAGAATTAGTCAATATATGTTCACAGCTGGACGTCCGTCAAATAAACTTATGTTTTTTCAATGTTCCATGCTGAAATATTACTATTTCATTATTCAAACACTAAGTTGCGCTTAAAAAATCAAATTTTTTACAAAAATCTGGCTTAAGAAATATTGAAGCGAATAGAACAATATTGAATATACCGATACTGAAGGCAATCAGAAAAGAAATTCTTTGATTTACAGAAAATTTGTTTTGATCAAAGAAAAATATTTATTCGAAGAAAAGTTTATATGGTCCTACGATTTTTTCTTAATTTAAAGAAAATAAAAATTTTCTTCAAAGAATTTTTTTTTTCAATGAGAACTTTTCTTCAATTTGAAATCATTTTCTTTAATCAGCAGTTGTTTTTAATAAAATGAAAAAACTACGTTAAGGAAACGTTTTCTTTAATTCAAGACACATATTTCTCTGAGTGGTAATTAGCAGATAACGCGTATTTTTAACGCACATTTTTAATGCTTTTCCTTCTTCAGTGCTCATGTTGTCAACTTTTAAAAAAATAATTAATATGCTTCAATTTTTGGTGAACCATCAGTGTAGTAAAAGTTCCTTCTTGCACTTTTTTTCACGCCTGTTTTTGGCCAATATCATGCACTAGAACTACTTTTTCATTGTTGCCTTATAAATTATATATATTTTTTTTCAAATCTTCACCGTGAAACATATTCAGAAATTCCTTTATACTACTTGTAAACGTTTTCAATCCGTGATTTTTCTGCTTCGAAAATTTGTAGGTATCTTCAAAGTATCTTATTTTTTTCGGATATAGCGCTAATCTAAAATTATTATAAGATCTTTTGTTGAAGTAGTGAGTGGGGGGGGGGGCGAGATCTGATCACAACTAAAACTCTTGACAAACTATTTAAAAACAATTTTTAAACTATCCAATTTTTGTGACCTTTTGTTTTTGAGTTTTTTGATTGCATTGTTGTAGACCTCAAAGGTCTATTAGAACTAACGATTATGCAAAGAAACTCAAATTTCTAAAAAGTGGAGGATGGCTATTTTTTTAAAGTATACGTGTTTTTAAACTTCAGGAAGCTGGAGCAGAATTTTATACGCATCGCTTCTTATTATTTTCTGGAAAGAAATTCTCTTATCATATATGTAAAATCATTTATGATAAGAAATAACAGAATGAAAATCCCGACGAACATATTTTTTCAAGTTTTTTGTCATGGTTTTTGCAATCATACCGAATTTTCTGTGCTTATAAATGCGAAATAATAGAATTTGTTCAAAATAGTTATATGTAGTACTAGACTCCACCTCATACGGCTGAATTAATTTGTAAAATTTAGCAAAAATGTTACATTCTTCAAATTAGAAGAAAAGGCGGATAGACTTCTTCAAACATTATGTAGTGATAAACGACTATTTGTTCCGTAATAACGCAATGTTTGTTTGTTCTTCTCCGTTTGTCTTCAACGTAAAAGAAGACAAACAATTTCATAACTTATCGAGACGAAAATTAATAGTTTCTATACCATCACGCTTTAATTGTATATATCTACTCATAATTTTGTTACTTAGTAACTGTATTTATCCAAAAATTAAAATAAGGAAAGTTAAAAGTGAGAAAATCATACCTGGATAAGGACGATTATTTTAGTTTTTCCTACTAACAAATAAAAAATTATTGAAAATTTTTCACCTTGCTATAGCATTGGAAATAATGGCAATATACTTATATAGCTTTGGCTGCATTTTGCATTATATTGTCTAATACATTTTTTTCAATTTCTCCCTGTTGATTTCTTAGATTTAAAGATATTCCAATGAAGCTTCTTTTAATAATTGACAAAGAATAAATATTATGACGATGTAAATTGAAATATTAAAGAAAAATATTGATTATTTTAGTACTTCTAAGCATTTATCTATTAATTTGAATAATAGTATTCTAATAATTACAAAAGAGCCGTAGGACAACCTGTAAATCTAAATGATTTAAAATTTACTAATATATAATATATATATAATATATAATAATATATCATTATAATTATAATAATACTAATTTTTATTGTTCATTAATGAATCATTTTATTAACTCTCTTATATGATTAAATGTCAATGGAGTGAGTGCATTTAACAATAATATAATGTAGGTTCACGTACAATTTTATGGGATTTAAAAGATTTCATGCTTCACGGGTGATTCTCCTACATATAAAATTGTCCATTTTTAATTAAATTTGAAGTTATATTAACTTTGTCGAAAACATTATGGCATTATGGGAAAGACGTAACGATGGATTGAATTTTGCTGTTTTTCTAGTTATTGCTGGTAGAATTAGGCAGGGTGACCGAAAAATTCATTTTCGAAATTTTTCGATTTTTCCTTGACCAATTTTCCATTTTCCCGGACCATTAATAATCATAAACCAGCATTTCAATTTTGCGATATTTTCAATATAGGATATTTTATAAACGAAATAAAACAATATTCCAGATACAAATTTAAAATGTACAAAAAAATTCATTTATTTTGAATGAAAAAATACTTATGTGCTATAAAAGATGACTTTTTGAAAATTACTTGAATTTTCAACAAGATAGCTGAATTTTCAACCTAAAAAGATAAATTCTTTACAAAAAAGTGTAATAGTTAATATTGGGTTTGAAGTTAATATTGCATGTTTTTGAATATTGTTGATAAGATATAATTACTATTTGTTATTAGTCACGTAAAAATTGACGTCAGGTCGGGTATCGGGTTCGAAACCCGGCCCGAAAACACGAAAGCTCAGACTAGATTGAAAACCCAAATCAGGCCGAAAGTTCAATTTGAGAATTTAAAAAATGTCCGTACAATTTATTCTAACTCAGGTTGCGTTTTCAAACATTTTTGGCATTCTATTAGACCCATACTTTTTTCTGTAATATACCAATTTGTTCGTAATCAAAAATAGCATTTCGTAAGATTTTTGTAAAACGAAAAAAACTAAAAAAACTTAAAATATACTACTATCAATAAATATGATTATTATGGGAAATTATATTTTCAATTTTTCATAAGATATGGAAGGAAGGTACCAAAAGTCTCATTTCTTGTTTGACATGCGACATTTTCAAGATCCATCAAACCTGATTTACTATTTGGCGATTTAAAAAAGGAAGTTTATTAGTCATTTATATTTTTCGGACATAAGTCCTTCTAAATTCGACTCTCAAAATGTAAGTGTGACACGCTCCGAAGAAAGGGCCCTAAGCATAAAAAATTGATTTTCTGATTATGAGCCTTTTATATCAATTAAAATCTTTCTTCTAAGCGCGTTACAAGTATGTTCTTAGAATTATTTTTAAATTCGAAGTTTTTAACGGTAAGAGTGAAAATGTGATCAATTTCTGAACAATAAAAGTTGAGAATTTTACAAATTCAATCTTTATGTGTTCGAAACTCAATAAATCAAAATTTTTAGGCGGAAGGTGAAGGCGAGCATTACTGTTACATTTTTAATTATTTTTTTATCCTTATCTTGAATTTGATTTGATAATATGGATATATAAAAAAATCTTAATTCCATCTGCTCTATTTGTCGAACTCAAACGTATTGTATGCTAAATTCATTTTTGAATGTACACCTTACCTTATCTGGTGAAGCGAATATCGACATTGACAAACTATCACATTCTTTCTCATGCTTACTTTTAGAAAAATATGCGTAATATTTCAAGCTATTTGTCAAAAAGGGGCCTAAGTATAGTGTTTTGGTCGAAATAAAACTAAATATGCGAAAAGGAAAAACATGTCCTCTCATGGATTGTACAATAAAAAGTATATAAATAATTTCTAATTATTCTTAAATTTTTTTACAAAATATGAAAAATAAGTAAGAAAAAATACCAGCTAAATCATGAGCTGTATCTCACTGCCGAAAACAAATCTTAATAATGATAAAAACAACAATTTTCGATAAACTACGCTCAGAAAAGAGGTTAAACAAGGATAAAAAAGTTTCATATTACTTTATTCTCGTCTATAGTTTTTAAATAATGAGCCTTAAGTTAAAAAGATATTAGAGGAAATAAATCAGTATTAGAGACTACGGGAAACTATGCTTAACTTCCCGAAAAGAATATAGAATATATATTGTGGGAGAGGGATCTTAGCAGAAAAAATATTTAGATCCCTTATCCTCTATAACGGATATTTTTCTCAATTTCATTGCAAATAAAGCTAAACATTCAGTAAATGCGATCTATAAGAGTTTCTCAACTTTCATTGTGGCCTCAGTTACACAATCTTCAAGACCATGGATTCTGACAGAAAAAAAATAACTTGATTTTTTCACCTTATCTAGTATTTATTCGGGTGTGATATACAGTTTTGCAATGTCGTCAGAAATGAAAGCATAAAACTTGTTTTGATCGTATTTTTATACATTTTCTCCTTTGTGTAAGTTACATCAAATAGGTGTATAAACGGTTCTAAAAAATAGGAAGTCAGTTGCAAGGAAATTAAATCATTTTGCTCTGTTTACTGAGGAATTCTCGCTTTTACTAACGAGGACAAAAAAAAATGAAGCTCGAAATTCCTCTGTTGTCGTTATTTATTATTTGTGAGTAGAAATTATTTTCATTTAAAATTATCGTCGGTCAGCCTGTCCGACTTCTAGTGCGAACGTCATTTTGGCAGTGATTCTTAAGTCGGACGATTAAGATCAGGAGATTAATAAAACGTAGTCATTAGTTTTTTTTTAAATAGAATTAATTATTTACTTGTTTTTAGTTTAATTATTTCAAATAGTAAAAAAAATGGCTTGCGTATTCGACATTATAAAAATGTAAACATTATTTGTCTTGAAATCGTAACCTGTCTAGCCTCGACTTAGATACATTAATTTTATTTTTATCCAATTTTGTTGTCAAATTTCGATAGATGGAGAAAAATAACTGAATTTTTGATAACGAATTGGAATGAAATTGTTTATAATATTTTAAATGAAACAATAGCATTTTATGAAACATTCAGTGAAAAGATTTAAATTTTTAATATCTAAAATTTGATATCCTAAATTCAATTAGTATTTTCTTCTCTTTTGAGATACAAAATTGAATACGAATTTGTATAATGGGATTTTTGAGGTCCCTGATTTTCAATTTTAAATCAAATGTCACCGAAATTCGAAATTTGCAGATGTAGTTTTGTATTTCAATACAAATGAAGGAACATTTAATAATTTCGGACAATAAATGTTGTGGAATCATAGTTTTTTTCGATCTTTCTTATACATTTTCGATTTTTTTTTCTACTTGATGGTGATTCGCTTTAGAAATCTTGATTTTCAAAACAAAAGTCAGAATCTCTGTCATTTAATATAAATGAATGTGATTGTCTGCAATCATGTTAGGCGCAATCATATTGGTTATTTCATCGTTCATGCCCTAATTTTATAATCAACAGGTTTTCCTGGCAACATTTTCGGTGTTGTACTAGTAAACATATCGGAACCTGTTCAATCTGTGCTTTCTTCAAAATCGTACGAATCATTTTGCCATTTCAAAGGTTTCTATGATGAAATGAAGAAAAATGTAGATTATTTTGTCAATGAGGCCCGCAAAATTGGCCCCAAAGTAACGGATCATAAATCAAAAGTAAGCGATCTTTTAATCCCGATGTGCCAAAAAGACAGCAAACTTAAATCATCTGTGGAAAGTTTGATCAAAAAAATGTGCAATTCGAAAGCACCACAATCAAAAATTGTACAAAAAATTATGGACAAGACTTGTAATGACTTGGTTCCCAGAGTGTAAGTTTCCTCACAATTCTATCTGTACCCATAAAAACAAAACTTTTGACATTTCACTTTCAAAGTTACAATTTACTTTTTAAAGTGAAATTTTAATAACAATTCTATTTTTTCCAGGCTTAAAATCTGGTGGGAAGGTAAGGGCGTAAATATTAATATACGCTACGTTTAAGTGAAATTATTGTCAGTATCGATGAAACTTGAGGCAGCGAGTAGCGATTCCAAAAATGATAGAGCTTATGAGCTTATGTGTTTAGTTTTGTCAAATTAAGATAAGGTGAAAACAAATTTTTTGCATTTATTTGAACATTGTTTTAAGACAATACAAGCTTTTGGGAGATTCAAATGTGAGCTCAATAGTAGTTTATATTTTTCGAGCTGAAGTCCTTTTAAATTTAACTTTCGAAAATGTAGAATGATTCTAGAAACTTGGAAGTTTTTCATGATAATAGTGAAAATGTGAATCAATTTAAAATAATAAAAGTTTATAATTTTATATTTGTGTTTTCTGTCAAAAATCCCACATGAGAAAAGTGAAGAAGGGAATTTTACGAGGTATAGGTGTATATTAGGGTGGTCCAAAAATTTTTTTTTTTAATTTCTATGGGGCACGCCCCAAATTTGTTCGAATCCACCCAAAAATAAATCCATTTTTTTTGTTTTGGAAAAAAATGATATTTAGGGGTGGCGCAAGCCCCATGAAGTTTAACATGTACTTCCTATAGGAAAAAAAGACGTTTTTGTAAATCTTATTCGAATAAATACGAATAAAATATCACTTTTCAAAAACCAGCACCCTAAGTCTATTTTATAGGGTTCCAAAGAAACCCCATAAGTGAAAAAATGGGTTTTGAAAGTTTTTTGCGCTAATTATGATTTTTTTGCGGTTTTTTTTTAATGCGAATTGTTTCTAATACATGAAATATTACTTACCCAGATAACAATACGTGCCGGCACGCGATCGGCCCGACGGGCTGAAGACCAGCGTGCCTGCTAAATGCACGCGACAGGCCGGCAGAGTCGGAATGCAACCGAAAGGCGGACAACGGCAGGCAACGGTCCGGCACATTAAATGCCCGTCGGGCTTGCAAGCGGCGAGGAACGACGGGCCTGCGATTTACACGACCGCTGCAGGCTGATAGTGCGAGTAGTTTGGGATCAAAAACGCGCATGCGCGTTTTGGATCAGCTGTTCTTGTCGTGTTTCATCTTTCATCTCGTGTAGCATTCACACCCGTGAATTTTCGCTCGGATGTGTGCGATTTGCAAACAATAATTGTTTTTCGTTCCAGATAAAATAGAAGAATAAGTAATCCACTTGTAAATGGAGTAATCCACTTGGAAAACGAAGTAAAGTGTGTGGAACAAAAAATTTGTTAGCAATTTTTTGCTGTCGGTGTCCTTCAAATCAACAAAATTAGCAAATAGCACGAAAGGTAATGAAATTCTGCGTATAATAATATAAAGTTCAAGCTGAAAGAAAAATGTCAATATTATAAAAAGATATTTTTATGATATTTACATTTTTCTTTCAACTTGGACTTATTATACGCAGAATATCGTCATTACCTTTCGTGATATTTGGAAATTTTTATTTTATTCACATAAGAAAAGATTTTTTTAATTTTAATCTACTCGCACACTCAGCATGCATTTCACCGGACCGTCGGGCATGCAGTTCTCTGGACAGCGTCGCTCCTGTCTGTCGGGCGGGCATATAGACATCAATGGTGTGCACATTAAGGTGCATATCTGCCGGCAAGTCGGTCCGATCGATCGGACCGCGGGCCGGCAGATCGCTTGCAATCGGCGGGCATTTTGCTATCTGGGATTTATACTAAAAATTAGATATTTTCATGAATTGTTTAAACCATTTATTATTGTTTCTAGCAATTTTCTCACAGAATGGAGTTAGAAAGACGCGGTTTTTTTCACAAATTTTCCATTTGTTGTCCAATTTTCAATTAAAGGGAAGTGATAGTTCATCAATGTTAACAATAGTGATTGTTCAAACAATTTATCATAATTATTGATAATATTATATTTGAGTAATACTAGAAAGATGCGGATTTTTTTTAATTCCTGACTTTTTGTCCAATTTTCATTTGTAGTGAAGTAATAATAATTTCAAGTTGGGAGAATAATTGTTCAAACAATTTATTATAATTATTAATAATATTATATTTGAGTAATACTAGAAAGATGCGGATTTTTTTTAATTCCTGGCTTTTTGTCCAATTTTCATTTGTAGTGAAGTAATAATAATTTCAAGTTGAAAAAATAATTGTTTAAACAATTTATTATAATTATTAATAATATTATATTTGAATAATGCTGAAAAGATACGGTTTTTTTGAAATTTCTGGTTTTTTGTCCACTCTTCATTCGGAGTGAAGTAATAATGAATTAAAGTTAACAAAATAATTGTTTAAACAATTTAGATAATTATTAATAATATTATATTTGAATAATGCTAGAAAGAAGCGGTTTTTTTTTTTAAATTTCTGGCTTTTTGTCCAATTTTCATTTGGAGTGAAGTGATAATGAATTGAAGTTGACAAAATAATTGTTTAAACAATTTATTATCATTGTTAATAATATTCTATTTGCTTAATTGGTAGAATGTTGTGTTTTTTTCTGAAATTTTCAACTGTTTGTTAATTTTTTATTAGGCGTGACTTAATAATTGATCAGATTCAGTGCTAGAAAGTGGCGGTTTTTCTAAAAATTTTCACTTTGTTTCGCCTGATTAATTACTAACAATTAATAAATAAACATTAGAGAGAACTATATTTTAAATAATCTCTTCCCTTTTCGCGAATATATATTTTTCTGAAATAAAACAGATATTTAAAATTCTTTGTTTTTGCCTTTTGTGTAAAATAGCTTTTATTCTTTAAATTAATTCTTTTAAGCATTTGGAAAAGAGCAAAAAGAATTCACTTAAAACATCAATGCCTTTCGAAAAATCATTTTTGTTGTGGTTGACTTATTACTTGTTCATAAATAAAAAGGCGATGCAAAGTGAAAGATTTAAAAAAAAACCGCCACTTTCTAGCACTTATCTGAGAAAAGATAGTTATAAACAATATTAAATTGTTTAAACAACTCTTCTGTTAACTTTAATTAATTATTACCTCACTAAGTGAAAAAAGGACAGAAAGGTAAAAATTCCCAAGACCCGCAACTATCAGGCGCAATCGATATAGATGAAGATAGTCATAAACAATAATAATTTGTTTAAACAATTATATTTGCTAAATCTAATTAATTATCAAGTCACGCCTAATAAAAAATACACAAACAGTTGAAAATTTCCGAAAAAGCAACAACATTCTACTGATTAAGCGAAAAGAATATTATCAACAATGATGATAAATTGTTCAAACAATTATTTTGTTAACTTGAATTCATTATTACTTCACTCCAAATCAACATTAAAAAAAAGCCAAAAATTTCAACAAAAAAACCGCATCTTTTCAGCATTGTTCAAATATAATATTATTATTAATTGTAATAAATTGTTTAAACATTTATTTTGTTAACTTGAATTTATTATTACTTCACTACAGATGAAAATTGGACAAAAAGCCAGAAATTAAAAAAAAATCCGCATCTTTCTAGCATTATTCAAATATAACATTATTAATAATTATAATAAATTGTTTAAACAATCACTATTGTTAACATTGATCAACTATCACTTCCCTCTAATTAAAAATTGGACAAAAATGGAAAATTTGTGAATAAACCGCGTCTTTCTAACTCCATTCTGTGAGAAAATTGCTAAAAACAATAATAAATTGTTTAAACAATTCATTAAAATATCTAACTTTCATTATAAAGTCATATTTTATGTATTAGAAACAATTCGCATTAAAAAAACCGTAAAAAAATAATAATTAGCGCCAAAAACTCGCAAAACCCATTTTTTTACTTATGGGGTTTCTTGGGGACCCTATAAAACAGACTTATGGTGTTGGTTTTTGAAAAGTGATATTTTATTTGTATTCTATGGCTAATTGTGAAGAGAAATGTTGAGTTTCAACTCAATTGAGATAATATTGAGGATTCTGAATAAGATTTACAAAAACGTCTTTTTTTCTTATGGGAAATACATGTTAAACTTCATGGGGCTTGCGCCACCCCTAAATATCATTTTTTTCAACAACAAAAAATGGATTTATTTTTGGGTGGATTCGAACAATCCCCTGCGAGACAGCTTTTTGTAAATCTGATATATAAACACGATTATATTTTACAATTAATTCTGTATTTCAGTATATTGTTCAAAATTTGTCAGAAAATAAGAATCGATCATAAGTTTTGAGTGTAAATCAAAAGTAAGTAATTTAAGAATATCCAGTCATCTGTTAAATAATTTTCAATTGTTTAAACATTTGTTTGTTCAGGTAAGTCGCGAAATGAACTTATTTTCTAGTCGGTAGGAGTTCTTTAATCAATTATAACAGTGACATAATTTGTTTGAATAATTTTGAAATTATATTCATATGATATTATATTTAAACAGAATAAAATGTTTTAAATAAATTGAATTTGTGCCAACATTTACAAGTATTCTTAGAAAACAAATTAGCACTTCAAAATATTAAAGTCTGTCAAAAACTTGGTGAGATAAAATGTTTCTCCTGCTTTTTTTTTAGGTAAATTATATACTTGAACAAACACTTATTATTTAAATAATTGTAAAATTGAAAAGGAAAGTTCTATTGTTATATTCTATTATTGAGAAAAGCGGAAACAAGTCGATTAGTCGCATTAAAAAAAAAGTTGGAAGATCCGAGACCTGACCTTATTAAAACCGTCGCTGTCGAAAAAATTTTAACACTTGTATCTTAAAAGGAAAAGCTAAAGAATGATTGATAAATAATTTCAAAGCATTTTTCTGGAAGCAATTTATTTCAAGAAACCAGCTCTCTTCGTGTTTGTAACATATATACCACATATATATAAAAAATTGATTAGCAAGATTTACAGAATTTCTGTTAAAAACATAACAGTGAAATTACAGTAAATAAAAAATCGAATGTTTCGTATCTTTCGGAAACCTGGTGCACAATAATTTTCTCAGAATGTCTCAAATACCGTGTATTAGTACGGCAGTACAATTCTTGTGTCTGGCATGATCGAATTCTACGTAAATGTGTGATTCTTGCATTAGAAACTGCAATTACCACTTGCCACCTTTCTTCTTTTTCTTCTGTTGAACTTTGCGTTGTTGTTGCCTGGGTCCAGGAGTTTCAACAGCGGGACTGTGGCGTGGATTTGGAGAAGGTTTCGTGGTCGCCATTTTCGTAATATCACTGTAAAGATTCAAATGATAAATTGTTGCATACTTTATCACAGGGATCACAGCGCAAAAAGAGCTCGAGAAAGGGGAAATAGGGTAGTTTTCTCACGAAAAAGGGGAAAATAGGGGAAAGATTAAACATTTAGTTTCATATGTCGAAAAGAACAATCTTTTTGTAAGACATGTTACATTTTTAAATAATTTTTAATGATTTTTCAATGATTTCTGCCATTAAAGATTTATTTTTGAAAATTGGATATACTTAGATCGTTGGAAATCCATCCAGAGTGATATAAAAAAGTCAGAGGAAAAATAAAATTGGTTAAATGCAACATTTTGATATGTTTAACATCGTTCTCCTAAATATTTCTCTCCGAGATGTGTCATTTCATCCTTACTATAACTTTTTTTTCCAGAAAAAATCCGAATCATTTTTAAAGACACTGAGTAGGTGTCGAAGTTTTGAAATTATTCAAAATAAGGTTTCAAGAGAATGAAAAAATTGTCTTGAGATTTCTGGGAAAATATAAATTAATTTTCAACTTTTAAAATAAATTTTAAGAGAAAATTGAAAAAGATTTCAAAACTTTTCCAATAATTTCCTACGGTTTATGGTTTAGAAGTTTTGAACACATTTTATAACTTTTAAAGATTGCAGAGTGTTTAAAAAATGTAGATTATCAAAGATTTCGAAAAAAGAAGCTTTTCAAGATTTTTGATAGGTTTCAAGAAACCAAAAACAAATATCTTAAGATACCTAAGAAAATTTCAAATGATTTTTTATTTTGAAAAATAAATTTTGAGATAAAATTGAAAAAGATTTCGAAACATTTTGAATCATTTCCTACAATTTCGAAAAAGAATATAGAGGATTAAACCAAATTTAAGCTCGAATAAGTTTAAAAAAATGAAGATTTTTTTATTTTTTAAAATTAATTTCTAGAGAATATATTTTTTTAAATATTTCAAAACATTTCAAATCATGTCCCAAAGATTCGGAGAGTAGTTAAAAATCTTTTAAACGAATCTTTTTAATTTTGCAGGATAAAAAAAAAATTCAGGAAAAATTCGAATCATTTCAAAAGATAGATTTTTTAAGATTAAAAAAAAGTTTTTAAAAGAATTTTAATATGTTTCAATAGAATAAAAAAAAGACTCCTACGAAAACTTCACACGATTTATTATTTTAAAAAATAAATTTTAAGAGAAAATTGAAAAAGATTTCATAACATTTCAAATGATTTCCTAAAATTTCAAGAAAGAATAGATATAGAAGATTAATTTTGTATGAAATTCGTATATGTTTAAAACAAAATGAAGATTTTTAAAGAATTCGAAAAAAAAATGAGAAAAGTTTCAAGCGAACGAAATTTGTTTCTAAAAATGCATAGATTTTTTTATTTTGTAAAAATAATTTTGAGAGAATATTTTTTTAAATATTTCAAAACTTTTCCAATGATTTCCTAAAATTTCGGAGAGGAGTGTGTAACATTTCTTAATTTTGGAAGATTTTTTTTTTTTAATTTCAGGAAAAACTTGAATAATTTTAAAAGATACTTAATATATGTAAAAGTTTTAAAAAATATTCAGAAATAATTTAAACTTGAAAGATTTCAAAAAAATTAAAACAAAATGTAGATTCTTAAATATATCGAAACAAATATTGAAACTTTTTGAAAGATTTCAAGAGAACAAAATTGTCTTAAGATTTCTGGGAAAATATAAAATGATTTTCTATTCTGAAAATACACTTTAAGAGAAGATTGAAAAAAATTCGAAACATTTAAGAAATTTGAAAGATTTAAAGAGAATGCAAAAATTTTCTGAAGATTCCTAGCAAAATTTAAAAATTATTCTTTTATAAAATTAATTTTAAGAAAATATTTTTTTTTTCAAGATTTAAAAACATTTGAAATGGTTTCTTAAAATTTCGTCGAGAAGTGAAGTAGATTTTAGGCCCATTTTCAGAATTCAGTAGTTTTTTCTTTTAATAATAGGAAAAATTCTAACTATTTTCAAAAATGTTCCGAAGGTTTAGAAGTTTATGCAGGATTCAAAAGAAAATAAGGAAAAATTCGAATCTCAAACAAATATTTTTATGGTTTAGAAGTTATTAAAATATTTCAGAATAATTAAAAACTTTTGAAGATTGCAAAAAAAATTGAATGTATGTAGTTTCTTGATGATTTAAAAAAAGAAGCTTTTTAGGAATTTTGAAAGTTTCGAGAGAATACATTTTTTTTAAGATTCCTAGGAAAATGTTTAACAATTTTTATTATCAAAATGTACTTTGTACATTTTAACTAAAATTGATAATCTTCTGATACTTATTTAAAAAGTTCAACTTGCTTTAAAATGTTTCATCTTCAAATTTTTTTATAGAGTATTTATTTTAAATAGTCAGGACTTGAAACGTGCATCTTATTTATTCATAAACAATTTATTTAAGTGCTACAATTGCTTTAATTATTATTAAATAATAGTTAAAACTTCAAATATCGCATATTTAACAAGAAAAGGGGAAAAAGGGGAAGTGTTTTGAGAATAGGGGGAAAAAGGGGAATTTCAAGAAAAAAGGGAAAACTAAGGAAAAAAGGGGAAGACTGTGCACCCTGTCAAGGTGACCGCAAAACTTAATTTTCAAAATTCCCTGACTATAAAACAATTCCAAATTAAAATAAAAAATTTTCAAGCTCAT
Source organism: Andricus quercusramuli (assembly GCA_932178445.1). Lineage (NCBI taxonomy): Eukaryota > Metazoa > Arthropoda > Insecta > Hymenoptera > Cynipidae > Andricus > Andricus quercusramuli. The sequence continues at coordinate 312,790 of CAKNXH010002168.1, read as the reverse complement.
TTACTTCAACCAAAAAAGATGAATTTTCAACAAAACAGTTGAATTTTCGACCAAAAAAGATGATTTTTTGACAAAATAGTTAAACGTTCAACAAAATAGCTGAACTTACAAAACAATAATTTAATTTTCAACAAAATAGTGAAATTTTTTACAAAATTTTTGAATTTTCAACCTACAAAGTGGAATTTTCAACAAAATGCTCGAATTTTCATTAAAAAAAAAAAGAATAAACTTCAACCAAAAACACATGCATTCTCAACAAAATAATTGTATTTTTCAGAAGACAGTTTTTGCAATAAAAACATGAATTTTAAAACATATAGTTAAATTTTCTATTAAAATGATCAGTTTTCTGTAAAAAGTCGAATTTTCAACTAAAGAAATCAATTTTTAACAAAAAACGGAAAAGTTACATTTTCAGTTAAAAAATTAATTTTAAACCATAAAATATTTTAGAAATGTCTATATTTTAACAAAAAAATATTCTAATTTTACAGGAAAAATAGTTGAATTCAACCAAAAATGAATAATTTTCAACAAAATAGTTGAATACTCAAGCTAAGATTAATTTTCAACAAAACAGTTGCATTTTTATCGAAAAAAGATTAAGCTTCTAGAAACAAAAACTAATTTGTAAACCAAAAAGATGAATTTTCAACTAAAAAGATAAATTTTTAAACTAAAATGGAAAAGTTACATTTTCAGTTTGAAAAATTAATTTTGAACAAGAACAAACAAATTTTCAACAAATTGTTTAAATTTTAAATTAAAAAAAAAAAAATAAAAACAACTTTTAACCAAAGGGACGAATTACCAAATTAAATAATGAATTTTCGAATTGAACGGTTAAATTATCAGTCATAAATAGTATTACTATTCAACAAAAAAGCAAATTTTCAACCAAAGAGATTAATTTGAAACTAAAATGATGAGTCTTCAACGAAAAAATTATTTTTTAACAAGGTGTTAACCACCTTGTTATAAAATAATTAAATTAAAAATAATTAGTCATCTCTGGTTGAATTCAACTGCTTCTTATGCAAAATTAAACTATTTTTTGCTTGAAATATTTACTGTTACATTATTAGTTGAAAATTTAATTTTTCTTGGTTAATAATGCAACAGTAGATCTTCAAAGGAAAGAATAGTTTAATTTTACATAAGAAACAGTTGAATTCAATCAAAAATGACTAATTTTCAACAAAATAGTTGAATACTCAAGCTATGAATAATTTTCAACCAAACAGTTGCATTCTTATCAAAAAAAGATTAAAATACTACAAACACAAATTAAGTTTTAAACCAAAAAGATGAATTTTCATACTAAAATGAAAAAATTCCATTTTGAGTTTAAAAAATTAATTTTGAACAAGAACAAACGAATTTTCAAAAAAAAAAGTTGAATTTTCAACCAAAGAGATCAATTTCAAACTAAAATGATGAATTATCAACAACAAAAATAGATTTTTTATTAAAGTGGTTCAATTTTCAATCATAAAAGATAAATTTTTAACGAACAGTGTAACAGTAGATATTTCAACTAACACAGACTTTAATTTTAAATTAGAAACAGTTGAATTCAACCAAAAATGACGATATTTCAACAAAATAGTTGAATAATCAAGCTAAGATTAATTTTCCGCCAAACAGTTGCATTTTTATCTAAAATAGATGAAATTTCTACTGAAACAGATAGATTTTTAAACTTGAAAGACGATTTAAAAAAACAAGAACAATAGTTGAATATTCAACCCAAAAAGACGAGTTTTCAACAGAACAGTTGAATTTTCTTCAATTTTTTTTCATTTTTCAATCACATAATAAAACTTAAAAATAGAATCGTCAGAAGGAAGCAACTAAAAAAAAATAGCAATACAAGGCACATAAATTACTGACAATGATATTATATCAAGGTGGTCGCAAAACTTCATTTTCAACATTTATTAATTTTTACCCAGCCAATTTTTCATTTTTCCTGATAAATAATATTCATAGACCAGAATCTTAATTTCGTAACACTTTTAAAATAGAATCTTCTATAAACGGTATAAAACAATTGCAAATTAAAATTGAAAAATTTCAAATTTATTATCCGTGACAGTTATTTAAAGTCCTCCTTACAGAAATTTGCGGACTTTTGCATGATTTTTTACAAAATCCCTGACCCTTCCTTACTTATCCCTGATTTCTAGGGTTTTCGTGACCTAAGGTCACTCTGTTTATTTATTATGTGCAATTATTTATTATTGATAAACAAAAAAAAAAACACTTACTACTGATCACTGGCTCCCATAGCGGCTCCCTGGGTTCCTTTCATCGCAACATCTCTGTTTCTTCTATCTCTCTTTTTCCTAAATCCACTCCGCTCGTGTCTCGGCAACCATCTTTCTGGATCTGGGTCTGCGCTAGCATCATAATTTTTCGGTAGTTTTCCCTTGCGCTTACGTTTCTTGGTTTTCTTTTGCGTCAAGTCTGAGACAGGTGTTTTTCTAAACAAAAAATACAAAATTAGTACAACCTTTTTACAATCTACGGCAACAAAAGGATCAAACTGTTAATTCAAATTTAGGGTGCTTACAGAAGTCAGATTTCAAAATTCCAAGACATTTTTAGGCTTTCCAGGTCAAATTAAAAAAATTTCCAGGATAAATTAAAAAAAAATTATTCAAAATTTAAACCCAAATTAATTTCAAAGCATTGTACTTGTTTATAATATAATATCCAGAAAAATTCTTGTACGCTACATTTTTTTCTCATAAAAGCGCGAAAGAAATAAAATTCCGCATCTAAGAAGCCCCAAGTTCCAGACAAAATGTAAATTTTATAAAAAGATATTGCAAAATAACGTAAAATTAAGATTTTTTTTCACAAAATTGCAATAACTCTGGAAATAATGAACATTTTTTAAAGTTCATGGGATCATTTTAAAGGCAAGTCTCCGTGGTTGTTTATTTAATAATTAGGATGTTTTTACAATTTTGTGCCTAGATTTTGAGCTAGAGTAAAACTTGGTGTAAAAAGTAGCAAAATTTTAAAAATTTGTAAATACACAAATTTGTAAAAAATCGTTATTTATTAATTTGAAAAAATTCAATAATATTAAGAAAATATTGTTTTGAATTTGTATAAATTATGTGGCGAGTACAATTATGATTTGAAATTTTGTGACTTTTTTGCACCAAGTTGACCCTAGGGTAGAATCTAGGGAAAGAGTATCTTAACAATTTAGGAAAATACTATAGAGAGTTACGATCAAAATTAGCTGAAGAGCTTTACAAATCATGATTATTTCTAGAGTTATACCAACTTTACGAAAACATCTAAATTTGACGTCTTTTGCAATATCTTTTCATTAAATTAACATTATGAGGGAAAAATTCATGTTAATATTTAAAAAAATGAGGCACATTAGCAACAGTTTGAAAAATCAGGCTTTTGGACCATTATTTCATTTTAAAATAATGTTTTTTAATATAGTAAAATCTGAATTTGTAAAATAAGCAAAAAAGTACTGAAATAATTATTAAAACAATTCATTTTCCGATGTTAAACATTGTCGAATTACTGGTCAAATAATTGTATTAAATAATATTGTATAATATTATTGTTATATTATATTACATATTATATAATATTATATTAATATTATTAATATTGTATGACAAAATAACATCATTCATTTAATTATTAAAACTTCAAAAAGAAATGAGAATACAAATTGCCAGGCTCTTTTTAAAAGTTGCAGGACTTTCCCAAGATTTACAGGTTTGGTAGCGTCCAGACATTACGTGACACTCTAAAGGGTGGTTACATGACACTTCTTCGACAAAAAAATAAAATTTCAATCTGTGTCGATACATTAAAGTCCAATATTATCGACAAAAAAATTTAGTAGTTTAATTTCCAACCAAATAGTTGAATTTTCAAGCCGAAATGACAAATTCTTTAGAAGACAGTTGAATTTTTATCCCGAAGAGTTAAATCGTCGACAAAAAGATGATTTAAAAAAAATAGTTGAATTTTCAACAAAGCAATTAAACTTTTAACGAAATAGTTGAATTTTTAACCTACAAATGATGAATTTTCAACCAAGAAGATAAATTTTCTATCAAGACTAATTTTTAATCAACTAGTTGAATTTTCAACGGAAAAAGATAAGTTTTTAACCAAAAATGAAACAGTTAAATTTGCAGTTAAAAAACGAATTATCAACCAGTTGAATGCAACGAAAAAAGAATTTTTAACAAAATAGTTAAATCCTCAACCAATTATACATGAATTTTTAACATAATAGTTACGTTTTCAAGCTAAAAAGTCGGAAGTTTTGAAAAACGGTTGACTTTTAAATTGGAAAAGAAGGATTTTCAACAATTCAACCAAAAATGGAATCTTTAAATTTTTAGGTTTAAAGAACTAATTATCAAAAACAGAAAAAGAATTTTCCGTCACAGCTGAATTGAACTACAAAAGACGAATTTTTAACAAAATAGTTGAATTCTCAATCAAAATGATGAATTTTAGACAAGCAAGATTAATGTTCTACACCAATAGAGGATTTTTAAAACAAAATACATGAATTTCCTACCAAAGAGTTGCATTTTCAACTTATAAAAAATAAATTTTCAAATAAAAATGGAATATTCTACGTTTTCAGATAAAAAAATTAATTTTTAACAAAAAAACAAAAACGAAATTCCAACAGAAAAGTTAATTTTCAATTAAACAGTTTAAGTTTCTAACAAATTGTTGAATTTTCAAGCCAAAGTGAGAAATTCCCTACAAAACAGCAGAATTTTCAACTCTATCATATGAAGTTTTAATGCAAAATTTAATTTACGGCCAAATAGTCGAATTTACACCTAAAATTATAAATATTCAACAACAACAAAAAAATGTTTTACAAAGTAGTTTAACGTTTAAACAGGTTAATTTTCCATTTAAAATATCAATTTTTAACAACAACAACAAATAATTTTCAGCAGAATATTTGAATTTCAAAAAAAAAAAAATTAATGAATTGTCAACTAAATTTGTGAAACTTCACAAGAAGTTTATTTTCAAGAAAAGATTTCAACATTTGATGAAAGAGTTGAATTTTCAACAAAAAAGGTGATTGGAATTTTTTAACATTTTTTTAATGTTCTACAAAAGAAGATGAATTATAAACAAAGAACACGAATTTTCAAATAAAAAAGATGAATGTTTAATCAAATAGTTGAATTTTAAACTGAAAAATATAAATTTTCAACAAAAAATAATTATTATAATAATGAAATAATAATAATTTCACCCAAATACTAGAATCTTATTAACGAAATTTAAGAATTTTAAATTAGATTAAAATCAAATTCAAAATCTCATTTAACGTCCAATAATGACGTTAATGTATGGAATTCCTGAAAAAAAAAACAAGAATCCAACGATCAAATTTGGACAACTACCACAAAATGCTCCTATAGTAATTCCTAAAGAAAATAAAAATTTTTGTTCCTTCGGACAAAAATAAAAAAGAGGAAAGAAATAAAGAAAGAGAAGGAAGGGGATTTGATTGGTTGCCTTTTCATTTTTCTTTCCTCTTTTTTATTTCTGTCCAAAGAAACAAAAATTTTGTTTTGTTTTTAGGAATTACAATAGGAGCATTTTGTGGTGGTTGTCCAAATTTGATCGTTGAATTCTTGTTTTATTTTCAGGAATTGCATACATTATCTTATTATCATGATTATTAATTATTTAAGAGTAGAAGCAGTTTGTAATCTATAAAGTTGGATTTTCTTATTGGACTACATCAATTAAGGTCAAAATTAAGCGAAAAAAACGAGAAAAAGGCGAAGGTTCTTGAAATCGGGGGAAAATAAGAATTCTTTAAAAAAAGGGAAGACTTTTAAGGACGGCCCCTAATCTGTTAGGTTAATCTGTAATCTAACTTAATCTTTAAATTTAACAATTTTCTCCAATAAAAAAAAATATCTAAAGAATTGAATGAAAAATATTCTCATACTAGTATCAAATCGTTTTAACTCATTTTTCATTGTCCGATCGACGGTTATATAAAATAACATTTACACTGAAACTTGGATTTAAGAAGTCCGGATTTACGACGATCCGAGAATTGGTCTCCTCGGCAGTTTCGTGATGAAGGGAGCCGCGGGACCGAGAGAGAGGCAGTGCTCAGTCATGCGTGACAAACAGCTTGAGGGCAGTACCCTCAGCGCGTTAGTTGCGTCAGCTATTAGCATGCAATTTATAAGGAGAATAAAATTTTATTCTCTTACGTCTGGGAAAATTGAATAATTTATAAATTTAGGTAAGAGAACCTAAATTTATAAATTATTAGCATGCATCTAAATCCAACAGAAATGGATCATGAGGCCTTGACTCTTTACGCTTCGATTGTCTGGATTTACGATCAAGGCCACTAGAAGCCATGTCCCAAACCGGTCTTAAATCCAAGTTCCAGTGTATATTTCGTATTTAAAAATGAGAGGGAGGTCAGCTTCAATGTCACGTAATATGTGGACGCTCCCTTATCCTGGTTCTGCAGCAACCTTGAAATTATTTCATACCCTGGGGAAGGTTCCACTTTTCCTTTTACGACTTTGCTTCCAATGACCCAATTACTACTTTCCAAAGCATCGACATCCGTATTTTCCGCAAGATGATCGAGTGGTGGTAAACGTTTGGATAAAAGTTGAGCTCTTGTTGGATCGAATTGGGCGTAGGCAATAACCAATTGCGCTAGGGTTTTAGTGTCTGAGGGAGAAGCAGCGAGCAGCTCTTCCAAACTAGCAGCTGCAACCGTGACTTCTCCACCTCGTAAATGAAAATCTGCAGCCTGCCGCCAAAGAGTTCCTAGATTGCCAGTATTTTCCTGAAATTATGAAACGAAAATAAAAATTAAGCATTAGTTTGAAAAAGTCCTCGAATTATCTGGACTGCCACTGTCACTTCGGCCAATTTGAGTCACTTTCTTTTAAAAAGTCACTATCAGGGATCAAAGCGCGAAAAGAGCTCAAAAATATGAAATAGGGGAACTTTCTCAAGGAAGAGGAGAAGAATAGGGTAAAGATTACACATTTATTTTTACATTTAGAAAAGAAGAAACCACCTTTTTATAAGAAATTATATCGATTTGTATTTGTATTTTAGATTTAAACAAAAAAAAAACGATTATAAACTCCACAACAACAAATCTGTAAATATTAAAAGTTCTACCAAATTTTAAAACAAAATCCCTTGAAATACTTTGGAGTCTTTTAAACCGAGAGATGAATTTTAAATTAAAAAAGTATTATTCTTCAATCAAACAGTTGAATTTTTAGAAAAGTAGTTCAATTATCAACGAAGTAGTTACATTTCCAACAAAAAAACCTAATTTTCTACGAAAATATTTGAATTTTCTACAAAAAAAAAAACTAATTTAAAACAAAATAGTTAAATTTTCAACTAAACTCATAAATTGTCAACAAAACAGCTGACATTTTAACAAATTAGTCTACTTTCAATCAGGTAGTTGAATTTTCAACCAGAAAAAATGAGCAAGAAAGCTGAACCCTCTACTGAACTCTAGCTGAACCTTCTACCAAAATAGTTGAATTTTTCATAAAATACACGAATTTTCAATTATATTAGATAAATTCTCAATGAGAAATATAATAGTTGATATTATTTCTACCAAAAAAGATTTTATTTTGAAATCAAAAACAGTTGAATTAAAAAAGGGACGAATTTTCAATAAAATAGCTGAATCCTCAACAAAATCAGATTAATTTTCTACCAAAATAGTTGAATTTAAAAAAAATAAAAAAAGCAATATTTTTACCAAAAGAGATCAAGTTTAGAACGAAAATGCCGGATTTTCCAAAAAGAAAGACAAAAATTTCTATCAATTGTTAATTTTCAAGCCAAAAAGACAAATTTTCTGCAAAATAGTTGCATTTTCAAATCGAAAATATGAATTTTCAACCAAAAATATGAATTTTCTACCAAAATAGTTAGTTTTTTTTAAATAAATGAATTTTCAACCAAAATAGAAGAATTATTACAGAAAAATATAACAATTGGCATTATTTCAACCAAAAGAACCAAAATGAGATTGATTTTAAATTTAAAATGAATCACAGTTTGGTTGCTTTGGTTGAATTAAATTTAAGGTTTTAAATTTAAAATCAATCACAGTTGGATTTAAACAAGAAGACGAATTTTCGACAAAATAGCTGATTCCTCAATCAAGTTAGATTATTTTTCTACAAAAACAGTTGAATTTTCAACCAAAAAAGAAAAGAGATTTTTTTACAAGAGCTAAATTTTGAGAGAAAAAAACCGAGTTTTTAACAAGAAAGAAAAAAATGCCTATAAATTGTTGCATTTTCACGCCAAAAAGACCAATTTTCTGCAACACAGTTGCATTTTTAAACCGAAAATATGAATTTTCAACGAAAAAGTTAATTTTCAAGAAAATAGTTGAATTTTCTACCAAAAAAGTGGAATTTTTTTAAAAATACGTGAATTTAGAACCAATATAGATGAATTTTTAACGAAAAATATAATAGTTGATATTATTTCAACCAAAAATATTTTTATTTAAAATCAATCACGGTTGGATTTGAACAAAAAAGACGAATTTTCGACAAAATAGCTGATTCCTCAAGCAAATCAGATTAATTCTCTACTAAAACAGTTGAATTTTCAACCAAAAAAAGAAAAGAGATTTTTTTACCACAAGAGCTCAATTTTAAAAGGAAAAAGCCCAATTTTTAACAAGGAAAGAAGAAAATGCCTATAAATTGTTGCATTTTCAAGTAAAAAAGACGAATTTTCTACAACACAGTTGTATTTTTAAACCGAAAATATGAATTTTCAACGAAAAAGTTCATTTGTAAGCAAATAGTTGAATTTTCTACCAAAATAGTTGAATTTTGTTTAAATACATGAATTTTCGACCAAAATAGATGAATTCTTGACGTAAAATATAACAGTTTATATTATTTCAACCAACAAAATTTTAATTAAAAATCAATCACGGTTGAATTTAAACAAAAAAGACGAATTTTCGACAAAATAGCTGATTCCTTAAGCTAATCAGATTAATTTTCTACTAAAACAGTTGAATTTTAAACCAAAAAAGAAAAGATTTTTTTACCACAAAGAGCTACATTTCGAAAGGAAAAAACCGAATTTTCAACAAAACAGAGAAAAAAATTTCTATGAATTGTTGAATTTTCAAGCCAAAAAGATCAATTTTGTACAACACAGTTGCATTTTTAAATCGAAAATATGAATTTTCAACAAAAAAGTTAATTTTTTACCAAAGAAGATAAATTTTGAATCGAAAAAGCCGAAATTTGAACTGAAAAAGAACAAAAATTTCTATAAATTGTTTAATTTTCAAGCCGAAAAGATAAATTTTCTATAGAACAGTTGCATTTTCAAACCAAAAATGTGAATTGTCAAAAAAAAAAAGTTAATTTTCAAGCAAATAGTTGAATGTTCTACCAAAGTATTATTTTTTTGGAATACATGAATTTTCAACCAAAATAGATGAATTATTAAACGAAAAACATAACAGTTGATATTATTTGAACCAAAAATGATTTTAATTTAAAACCAATCACAGTTGGATTTAAGCAACAAAAAAAAGAATTTTCGATAAAACAGCTGATTCCTCAACCAAATCAGATTAATTCTCTACTAAAACAGTTGGATTTTCAACCAAAAAAGGAAAGAGTTTTTTTTTACCACAAGAGTTTAAATTTGAAAGGAAAAAGCGACATTTTGAATGAATTAAGAAAAAAATTCGTATAAACTGTTGCATCTTCAATGCAAAAAGACCAATTTTCTACAACACAGTTGTATTTTTAGACCGGAAATATGGATTATTAACAAAAAAGTTAATTTTTCAATCAAATAGTGAAACTTTTTAAAGAATACATGAATTTTCAAATCGTAACTAAGCTACGTCACAAGTTACTTTTTGAAATAGTATTGAATTTGTCCTAAAAGTTACAAATAACATAACTTTTCAGTAACTTAATTACTTTTAAAAAGTTACTACCCAACTCTGATCCTATCCAGGAAATCCGGGAATTCTAAAACAAAATTTGGCCAAAAACCTATTATTTATAAAATCAACCAACTGTACCTTATTTTTCTTATAATAGTTGACAGCATCCTTGAGAACCGCCGAAGCTTTTTCACGATTGTTCTCAGCCATATGCAATGTAACAAGAGCGCTCACAATCCCCGGCAAATATCTTTCTTTTTCGTTCAAATGTTCCAAGATTTCGATAGCTTCCTTTTTCTCATCCTGGCTCAACAATAATTGCACGCAAGCTAATTTCATGTGTAGCACATTCTGCCCAGCAGCATTCTCATTTAACAATTTCGCTGCTTCTTTCGCTTTACCCTCTTTACGCAATTGAACAGCTTTCACAAGCAGGGCACTGGAAGCCAATTCAGGATAATCCTTGATCAGTTTATTACACAGCTGCTGGCAATGTTCACCCTGGTTTGTAAATAAGGCAAGAAGGCACTGGTTATACGCGATGCTTCTTCTTTGAGGGACAGTAAGTTTGTGCTCTAATCCTTCATGAGTAGCGCTCTTCATTCTCTTCTTGCTGTCGAAAACATTCTGATCCTTGTTCAAGGTCACTAAATTATTGCTTGCCACTGCAACCAAGGCGATATCGCTAGGTTTGGCCTTCAAAACGTTCGTGTACAGAGTCTGAGCTTCTTTTTCACGACCTTGAAGTTGCAGACAGAACCCCAGCTGGACTTTTATAATGCCGAGCTCCTCCTCGATTTCTTCCTCGGCATTACCGTCTTCTTCGAGAAATTCACGGCACATCCTTTCTGCAGTTTTCAGCTTTTTTTCCGCTTCGGCTAGAATTACTCGATCTCCGGAATTTCCTTGCGCTACCATTTGACAAGCTGCATTGTAAGTCAACTCGTAGGTATGTTCTCTCAAAGAAGGAACTTCTATACTCTGCAAATTGAAATTTGAAATATTTCAGGTTGGATGATTAGTAAATCTAAAGAGTTTGAAAAGAGTAAGAAACATTTGAAGCCGTTAAAAAACTACGACACAATAGAGGGGGGGGGGGGGGGGGTGAGGAAGAATGTCGCATCAAGCATGGAAAACATAAATGTAAATAACAATTTTTTGAAATGCTTGAACAAACTTAATTAATGATTTTATTTTGCAAGTGAAGCATCTAAATACAGACTTCACACTCGCTCCTCTAATCCCCTCTTTACACCTTCTTTAAATAATTCCTCTTTTTACCCCTGTTTTCAAGAAACTTCCCCTTTTTCTCGTTTTTTCGTTCAATTACGAACTGAAATAATAGAAACCAATAAGAAAATGAAACTATTTTTCGTTGGAAGTTAATTCTTTTTTAATTAAAAAGTCTGCTATTATATTTTTTGTTCAGAATTCATCGCTTTTGGTTAAAAATTATACTATTTGTTTGAAGATTGAACTATTTTGTTGAGAATTTTTTTTTAGATGAAAATTAATTTTCTTAGCTGAAAATTTAACTGATCCATTTTTTGCTATAAATTGATGGTTTTTAGTTGAAAATTTGACTAATAAGTTTCCCATTGAGAATTCATATTTCTGGGTAGAAAATTCAACTATCTGGTTGCAAATGTACTCTTTTTAGTTGAAAATTAATGTATTTTGTTGAAAATTCGTTTTTATTTGTAAATTAATTTTCTTTAACTGAAAATTTAACTATTACATTTTTGGTTGAAAATGGATAGTTTTTTTTAGTGAAAATGCAACTTCTTAGTTGAAAAATGAACTACGTTGTTAAAAATTTATTTAATGGTTGAACTTTCAACTATTTCGTTCAAAATTCGATCTTCTTGATTAAAAATTAATTTTTTTCAACAAAAAATTGAACTATTCCATTATTGGTTAAAAATTGATCACTTTTAGTTTAAAATTCAACTATTAAAATTTTCATTGAAGATTCATATTTTTTGGTTGGAAATTCAACTACATAATTGGTTGAAGGTTGAAATAATTTGTGAAACATTCATTTTATTTGTTAAAGATTCAACTATTTTTTTGAAAATTCGTTTTTTTTATTGTAAAAAAAACATTCATTTTATTAGTTGAAAATCCATCTCTTTGGTTGGAAATTTAACTATTTTTTTGAAAATTGTTTTTTTTTTGGGTTGGAAATCAATTTTTTGAACTGCAACTTTAACTATTACATGTTTGGTTAAAAATTAAATTACTTGGTTGAAAATTCATATTTTCGGGTGAAAAAACAACTATTTTGTTGTAAAATGTTCTTTTTTGGTTGAATTCAACTGTTTATTATTGAAAGTTGAAACCTTCTTTGATTGAAACATCAACTATCATACTTTTCGTTGACAACTAATAATTTTTTATTGAAAATTCTACCGGCTTCTAAAAAGTTCGTCTTCTTGGCTTACAAATTCAACTATTTGCTTATAAATGCAACTATTTTTGATTGAAGTTTAATATTTTTTGTTTCAGAATTCGACCAGTTGGTTGAAAATTCATCTTTGTAGATTGAAAATTCAACTATTCTGCTGAAAATTTGTCCTTTTCACTTAAAAATGCAGCTGTTTGATTGTAAATGGGACGGTTTGGTCGAAAATTAATTTTTGTTGTTGAAAATTGAACTGTTTTGTAGAAAAATTGTCATTTGGCTTAAAAATTCAACTGTTTTATTTGAAAATTCGGCTTCTAGGGTTGAAAATTCCATTCTTTTGGTAAACAATTAAACTATTTGGTTGAAATGAACTTTTTGGTTAAAACTTCATATTTTCGCATAGAAAATTGAACTGTTTTGTTAAAAAATAATTTGTTAAAAAATTTTGTTAAAAAAAGTTTGTCTTTTTTAGCTTGACAATTCAACTGTTATTGGTTAAATTTTGATACGTTTTGTTTGAGAATTCGACCATTTTGTTAAAAATTCATCTTTGTAGGTTGAAAATTCAACTATTTTGATAAAAATTCGTCCCTTTTGTTAGAAAGTTGAACTATTTAAATGTAAATGCAACTGTTTGGTTAATAATTAATTTTTGCTCTTAAAACTTCAACTATTTGGTTGAAAATTCAGCTTTGTAGATTGAAAATTCAAGTATGTGGTTAAAAGTACAACTATTTTGTTAAAGTCATTTTTTTCGATAATTCAACTACTTGGTTAAAAATTCGTCTTTTTAGATATGAAATTCGTCCCTCTGGATTGAAATTTACCTTTTTTGGTCAAAAATTTATCTTTCTTTGTTGAAAATTTACTGTTTTCTAAAAAGTTCGTCTTTTTGGCTTGAAGATTCAACTATGTATTTCTTTATAAATGCAACTGTCTGTAGTTAAAGTTAATATTTCTTATTTAAAAATTCGACCATTTGGATGAAAATTCATCTTTTTTAGGTTGCAAATTCAACTATTTTTTTTTAATTTGTCCATCCTGATTGAAAATTCAACTATTTAATTGTGAATGTAACGGTTCGGTCTAAAATTAATTGATTTTTAAAAAACTTATTTATTTGGTTGAAAATTGATTTATTTGGTTAAAGCTCGAAGAATTAACTATTTTGTTAAGAATTCATCTCTTTTCGTACAAAATTAATCTTTTTTTATTGAAAATTCAACTATTTTCTTAAAAATGAAATATACTACGAGTTGCAATCTTAAGCGTTTCATATTGAATTCGATATGGTACCTACACATTAATTTTATTTTAAAGAATTTATTCTCCTATTTTCGTTAAAAAATTTCCCTATTTCCCCCATTTTTAGGGTTCAAGCTTTCTGTGCTAATCTGTGACGAAGAGAAAGGGTGAAAATGTTTTCAAAAAAGCGTAACGTAGTTTTTGAACAGCCCATTTTCTGTTAATTAATATACTAACCGATCCATCATAGGCTAAATTGACAATAACTGCAGCTAAGTTGGTTTCCCTTTCGTCCTCATAATCATCCGTAGAGTTCTTAATAATATCTCGATATACTGAAAAGCAGTCTTCATATTTTTCAAGGCGATATAGGATTTGAGCCTTTAGCTCCTTAATTTTTAGCGAAGGATTTTGAACTCCTTCGACAACTTTCAGGGCTTGCGGTACCTGGTTCATCCGGTACAAACAATATGCCTTTTCAAACTCCAAATTCCTGTGAATATCCCAATTCGGGTGGTTATTAAAAATTTTAAAATGTTGATATAACATTGATGTTGTTTAATAAATATTTATTGTACTGACCCTGCAAGTTTTGGATTCTTAACGATGAGCTGGAGTGCATCGTTGAATTTTGATAATTGCATGTAGCAAATAACCTTGCAGTGCAATGCAGCATCTTCATCTTGAGATATTCCCAAAACTAGAAACAAGATTACAAAAATTATTGCTCAGAAACATTTTACTTGGATTGTTTTAACTATTTGGATTTTGCTTTCAAGGTATGAACTGGAAGTATTAAAATAATAAGGTTTTCAAGAAGAATCTTTTCAAATTCAGTATTCCAGGCCATTATTCCATTATAAGAAATTCAAAAAAGTTTCAGTAGTAGCATAAATGTTGAAAAATAGTAGCAAAATAGTGTCATGCCATTTTAAAAATATTATATCGTGGGGTTAATTATTTGTGAAATCTGGTATAAAATATACATTAGATAGAGCAAGACATTTTATAAGACAAAAAAAAAGTTCCGTCAAATCTGATGGATGCTCTTAATTTATCGACATTACAAGCTTAATTGTTTGTTTTTTGGTTTAAATTACTATAATTTAAAATATATTACACTTTTTTACAATAATAATTTCCAATAATAATGATAAAAAAATAATTCCTAATTATTCTTAAATAGAGTTAAGATATTTGATTTACTTAATTTATTTGATAATTGGCAAATCTTAAGGCATATTATTATAGAAAAATGTGAAGCAAGATAAAATTATTTATTTACTTATAAAAGAGTTTTTAAATTGTCATTGAATTATGTACAATGATTCAGTTTCGAAAATCATTTTTACAGAATCGCATGAAATCCCTTCGAATCTTTTAAAATACCCTTTAAGCTTTAAAAACCCTTAAAATCCGCAAAAATCTCTTGAAATTTCTGAAATCCTTAGAAATCCCTTAAAATTTCATTACATATATTTCCTAAAGTTCTCTAGAAATCCCTTGGAATCCATTGTAATCGTTTAGATATCATTGATATCCTGGATACTTTTTCAAAATCCTTTGAAATTTTCTGAAATCCTACAAAAATTCTGTGAAATGTTCAAATCCTCTGAAATTCTATAAAATATAATAAAATCCTGTAGAATTCCTTTAAATCTGTGATATTTTCTGAAATTCCTTTTTTAATGTCTTTTAAAACACCTTTAAAGGTTTGAAATCCCTTAAAATTTTTGAAATCCGTTGAAATCAACTGTTTCCTATTAAAAATCCTTGAATTTTGTTGAAATCCTCTGAAATCCCTGGATTTTAATTGACAATTCAACAAGTTTGTTAATTAGCCATCCTTTTTGGTTCAAATTTCAACAGTTTTGTTCAAAATTCTACTTTATAGGTTGAAAATTGAAACATTTTGCGAAAATCGTCTTTTCGGTTTAAAAATGTAATATTTTGAGGTGAAAATGCAACTGTTTGGTTGAAATTGAACTTTTTTGTTGAAAATTCATATTTTCAGGTTGAAAATTTTACTGTTTCATGGAAATTTCGTCATTTGGCTGGAAAGTTCGACAAATTGGATGACAATATAACTGAAAAATCTGAATTTGCTGAAAATTCGTTTTTTTTTTGGTTGGAAAATTCATTATTTTAGTTGTAAATTCATCTCTTCGGTTAAAAATTAATTTTTGCTGTTGAGAATTAATTTTTTTTACTAAGGATTTAATTATTTGTGTGGAAATTGATGTATTTTGTTGAAAGTTCGCCTTCTGGATTTAAAAATTCATCTCTTTTAGTAGAAATTTTATATTTTTTTCGTTGAGATATACAAAATTACACTTTTTGTTCAAAATACATCTGTGTAGGTAGCAAATTCAACTATTTCCTTAAAATTTGAACTATTTTGTTGAAAACTTAATTATCATGTTGAAAATATGACTTTCGCTGAGAATCCATCTTTTGTTTGAAAATTCAGCTGTTTTTGCTTGAAGTTTAATCTACTTTAATAAAAGATTCGACCATTTGGTTGAAAATTCATCCCTGCAGTTTAAAAATTCGTCTCTTTTGCTTTAAAGTTCTACTATTTGGTCAAAAATTATTTTTGTTGTTGAAAATTCATCCTTCTTAATAAAAAATTACTTTTTCATGGAAAATTAATATTTTTGGGTTAAAAGACAACACTTTTCTAAAACATCAATATTTTTAGCTTAAAAATTTAACTTTTTTTTTTTTATTTTTGGAAAAAAACTCATTTTTGTAGGTTGAAAATTTAACAAATTTGTTTGAAATTTAAATATTTTGTAAAAACGTCATCTGTTTGTTCGAAAATACAACCACTCCGTTGAAAATTCGTCTTTTTGATTTAAAAATTCAAATATTTTGGTAAATATATTTTGGCGTTGAACATTCAACTAAAATCTTTCTTGGTCGAAAATTTAATTATTTTGTTTTAGTAGAAAATTAATTATTAAAAATATTAAAAATCTTTATTTGCTGAAAATTCATATTTTTGGTTGGAAAACTTATGCTTTTGGTTGTAGTAAGTTCATTGGTTAAAATATTCGTTTTTTTGTTGTTGAAAATGAATGTTTTTAATAAAAATTTAACTATTTGTTGAAAAATGTATGTTTTTATTGGAAATTTGTCTTTCGGCTTTTATAATTTATCTCTTATAGTAGAAATTTCATCTTTTTCCACTGAAATATAAATGATTATATCTTTTGTTCGGAATTCATCTTTGTAGGTTGAAAATTCCACTATTTTCTTAAAAATGTAACTACTCTGTTGAAAATAGAATTACTATGTTATAAATATAACTATTTTGTTGCCAATTTAGTAATTATTTTGAAAATATAACTATTTTTTTGAAATTTCCTTTTCTTGATTGAAATATTAACTGTTACATTTTTTGTTGTGAATCCATCTTTTCGTGGAAAGTTCAACTATTTTTGGTTGAAGTTTAATCTGTTTCAATAAAAGATTCGACCATTTGGTTGAAAATTCATCTATTTATTTTAAAAATTCATCCCTGTAGTTTGGAAATTCAACTGTTTAGTTAAAAGTTCAAATATTTGGTTGCAAATGCAACTGCTTGGTCAAAACTTAATTTTTTTGTTGAAAAAAATTAATCTTTCTTGATACAAATAAATTTTTTGTGGAAAATTAATCGTACAACTGTTTTCTGAAAAATTGGACTTTTTACTTTGGAATTTTAACTGTATGGTTGAAAATGCAATGGTATTTGTGTAAAAATTTGGTAGAGAACTTATATTTGTATGTTGAAAATTTAGCAATTTTTTTGAAAATTTAACAATTTTGTTACAAAGGCATCTTTTTTGTTCGAAAATTTAACCGTTTTGATCGAAATTCGTCCTTTTGTATTGAAAATTCATATTTTATGGTAGAAAGGTCATCTTTTTCGGTTGAAAAAAAATAATTTATTTTAATCTGAAATTGGTTGATTCCGGTTATGAAAGATTCTATTTTTAAAATTTTATAATAAGGTTTAAATGCTGGCCCTCAGCCTGAAAAATTAGGACAGCATAAAAAATTAGAAAATCAAGACATGGATTACAAATTAGGTCGTTTGTCACCAACGAAAACTTGGTGATAGTTTAAAATATACTTTTTCATGTTGACTTCTAAATTCTGTTCCTGAATAAAAAAGTAACTCAAAGATAAATCTAACGAAATATTACTTTTTCATTTTGTAACTGAATGTGTAACGAATTACTTTGTTATTTTGTAACTGCAACTATAATTAGTTCCTGTTTTACAGTAACACTGAAAATTCTTTAGCTTCTCGTATCAAAAGGATCAAAAGATAACATACGGTGCAAAAGTTAGGTTATGTTGATATCTGTCATCGAACGAATAAGATTTTGGATGTTATTGAGAATAAAAAAAGGTAATTATTTGAAATGTACATACTTCTGTTGGCAGTTTTCAGAGCTCTGTCATATTCTCCATTTTGTCCTTGTTTATTTAATTCTGCGTACAGTGAAGAGAGGTTAGTTTCTTTCGAAGCCATGTTGAACTGTGTTGAACTGTATGACGTTCATGACAGTTCATTGATGAAACGGAAATATGCGCGTAGCCATTTTGGACCATGCGCAATGGCGGAATGGCCTTGAACAGTATGTTTCGTTGTGTTTTGATGAAACATTGCCTGTCACAATTTTTATAAATTAGCAAAAATGCCAGGCCGATGCAGTGTCATAGGTTGCAAAACATCATTTAAAAAAGGTGGGACAAGATTATTTTACTTTCCGAGGCAACCAGAACGCAAGCAGGCTTGGATAGATATTTGCGGTCGAGAAATTGGATGGTCTCCATCATCAGGATCAAGATTGTGTGCGGTCAGTACAATTATTGTTTTCTACATCAAATGCACATTGACATATTAACTGAAAAATTCGGGAGAATAATTAATTAGCTTGTAGATGACACTGCATGATTCTTCAAAATATAACAACATAACCTAACTTTTCATATTTGTTTTGGTATAGCTGCATTTTGAAAGTCACAACTTTGAAGAAAACAGAGAAGATGGTTGGAGAAAGTTAAAATGGAACGCAATTCCTTCGATATTTGGAATGGATGAAACGAAAAAAGATACAAGAAATGGCTTCAACTTGGAAATCTACACCGCAGGTATGAACCTTGTTTTGATTTCTCCAATTATTTGTTAGATTACACCTTTATAGCTTCTTGAAAATTATTTTTATAAAATATTCGTGGACTGGATCGGCAAACCGGGATTTTTTTGTAACTAGAAAATGACAGTGATTTTTTTTCAGTCACAAATTTCATATAATGCAATTTAAAATAAGCTTGATTTCAAATTTTTTCAATCTAAAGTTTAATTGTTAAATTTTTCAATTATACAGTTTTGAAGTCTAAAAAATTAAAAGCGTTTATAATTTCAAATTTTTGATAAAAAACATTTGAAGTTGATCAACTGTAAATATAAATTAATTAATGATTTTCAAGACTGTACAATACTTGATTTTATAAGACGTTTCTGAATTTGCTCAAAATTAAACAATTTACAGATTTTAACATTAGAAATTGAACTGTTTCAATTCGAAAAAAAATTTAACATTTAATTGAAACTTTATAAACTATTTTCAATTTCCAAATAATTTCTAATTCATAGATTCCTAATTAAACGACTCTATTCATTTTCAAAATACTTTTCAAATATTGTTTCAGTCTAAAATATGCCATTTTTAACGCATTCAGTATGAAAATTTTAAATTAACAAATGCTATTTTTCCCATTTTTAGCAATATTTTATTATCCAAGTAAAATTAGAAACAGGGTGTCCAGCGACCTTGAAAACCTGGAATTCTCCTTGAATTTTGTTCGAACCTTGAAAACCTGGAAATCTCCTTGAATTTTTCACAAGAACCATGAATTAAATTTTTTTCTTCTAAATCAGCTCTTGCTACTGAAAAGTTTTTTTATTTACCAGGATATAATTTATCTTTTACTCGTTACAGAAAAAATAAAGAGATTTCTAGGCATTTTTTGTAGACTTTACCAATTACATATTTTATAGATTGCAAGTAAGGGTTACAGTATACTTTTTTATGATATTCAACTTACAAATTATAAAAATTATTAGTTGAAAATTTCGATGTTAATTCAGTATCAGAATTAGAATGAGTGTACCTCAGATTACAAAACATTACTAAAGATTTCAAAATATTTTAAAGACTTTAAAATATTTAAAAGAATTTTTAACATTTTACAAAGATTTCAAAGATTAAAAAAAGGCTTGTACACCAGATTTCAAAGATTTGAAAACATTTTGAAGATTTGAAACGATTTCAAAAAGTTTCAAAACATTTTAGAAGATTTGAAAAGATTTCACTGAGATTTAATAATTCAATGATTTCAACGAATAAAAAAGATTTCACAAATATTTAAGAAAATGTTCACAAATATTTCAAAAGATTTGTCAAAGTGTTTTAAGATTTCACACAAATTTCGAACATTTTAAAACTTTCAAAGGATTTCAAAGATTTTAAAAAGGTTATAGTAAACCAGATTTCAAAAGATTTCACACCGATTAAAAATATTTTAATGATTTCAAGTGAATACAAAAGATTTCACAAATATTTAAAAAGGGTTCATTACACGCCAATAAAAAATGAAATTGCTCATTTTTTACATCTCTGACGAACGGTTATTTCATTTTTTGATATAAAAAAAGGACACCTGGAAAAACTGGAAAAGACCTTGAATTTCGTTCCTGAGAATCGCCGGACTCACTGGAGCAATTATTAATCAAATATTCAAAACTAAAAAATTTTAAACTAAATTTTTTTAAATCGAGGTTTATAATTTAAAGAGTATTAAGTTTTAAACAAAATTTTAAATTGTTATTTTTTTAATGTTTCTTACTAAAAATTGATTCAAAATAATATAATTTTAAACATTTAGAAATTGATTTATTCATTCTTCAATTTCGAGAATTGAAAATGATAGCGTGGATTTTTATTTTTTAACCAGAAAGCTTTCTACTGTTAACTTAAAATTGTTCAGTTGAATAGTTTTAAGTTTTAATATTCAATATTTTATTTAATTATAGTTTTAAGAGACCGGAAATTAATTTCTTCCACTGTAGCAAGAATACGATCGAAAATTTACTAGAAAAAATGAAAAGGTCCGTTTTCAACCAATTTAAACGTCCAATTGAAACTTCATAAACTATATTCATTTTCAAAATACTTTCCAATTCATAGATTCATAATTAAACGATTCACAATTGAATTCATTTTTAAATCCTGTTCAAATATTGTTTCAGTCTAAAATGGTCCATTTTTAACGCATTTAATTTTAAAAAAATTATTTAAAAAAGGCCATTTTTCTAATATTTAGCAATTTTGGACGGTTTATTAAAAATGAGCAATTATTAATCCAATATTCACAACTAAGCAATTTGAATGTAAACAGTTTCAAATACAAATGTCAAATTTATAATGTGATTAATTTTAAACAAAATTTAAATTCGTAAAATTTGTAATGTTTCTTATTTAAAATTGCTTCAAACTAATATAATTTTAAACATTTATAAAGTTATTGATTTATTCTTCAATTTAGAGCTTTGAAAATGTCAGCCTGGTTTTTTATTTTTAAACCAGACATCTTTCAACTGTTCAATTTGTAAAAGTTACAAATTTCCAAATTTTGTAATTTAACGGCATTAAATTAAAAATTTTCAATGAATAGTGTCCAGAAATTGACCAGAAATTCATTTCTTCCTCTGTAGCTCGCCTTGCAAAAATTAAAGACAAGTATACGATCACAAATTTACTAGAAAAAATACAAAAATTCTTTTTTCCAATTGCCGTGTCTTTAAATAACAAATTAACGACAAGAAAAATCTGAATATTTTCAAAATTGAACAATTTACAGATTTTATGGTTGAAAATTGAACTGTTTCAATTCAATGACAAAAATTTTAATTAAAGAAATAGAACAACAATTTTTAATATGTATCAATATTTTTATTTTATTTTAAAATGAGCAATTGTAAATCAAATATTAAAAACTTAGGAGTTTGAACCTGAATTGTTTGAAATAGAAAACCTTCAATCCTAAAAATTTCATAGTGCTGAATTAAAAAAATTGAACAGTTATTAATTTGAAATTAAAAAAATACATCCTACAAGAATTTATTTAGAAAAAACGTGTTTATTTCACAATTATGCTTTTAAAAGAAAGGGAAGAAGTGTTTGTATTTAATTTTTTTCGAATTGGAAGAAGAAATTGTTTGTTTTTTACATTTTTATCGTGTTGAAGGCGGGAAAATGTCGAATTTTTAAAATTTTTATTGAGTATGAAACGAGGTTTTAGTTTTTAATTTTGATTAAATTGGCAGCTGGAAATTTTATATTTTCAAGGTTTCTATCGAGTTGGAAAGGAAACAATTTCGTTAACAATATTTTATGAATTTTTTATTTTCAATATTTTTATGGAGTCGGAAAGGAAGACATTTTGGTGTTTAACCTTTTCTGAATGAGAAGAGACCGTTTTTTTACAGAATTGAAGGGAGGAAATTTCGATTTTTAATTTTTTCTGAATTGAAAGAGGGACATTTTTTGATTTTAAGATTTTTGTTGAGTTGGAAGAAAGGAAATTTTGGTTATTAATTATTCTTCTGAATTTGAAGCGACCGATTTTTCTTTTTATCATTTTTCCTTATGTGAATAAAAGGAAGGATTAATATTTTCAAAGAAATCTTTGAACTGTTTAGTTTATACAAGTTTAAAATGTGAAATTTTGTAAGTTAATGGCATTTAATTTCAAATCTTTCAATTGGAAAGTGTTAAAAGCTTCCATTTTTTACGTGTAAAGCATTGAGCGATTGATTAGAAAAAATGTTTTCAATGTTAAAAGTTTAAAATTCAAAATATTTCCACTTTGAGTGCGTGACAAATTTTTCGGAACCGGGAAACGATCGTGACTGTTTTTCTGGATAAAAACTCCCACCCTGCTTATAGAAATTAATATCTTCATTTTTCCTAGGTGAAGTTCCGTGCAGCTCACCACAAGACATTCAAAGATTACGTATTGAAATTCAAAAATTAAGATCAGGTCTTAAGGAATTACAGGAATTAAAATATTCAGAAGAAAGTGATAAATGTATTTCACCAGCGTTTAGAGAGATTGAGGACGAAAATTTCCATAATGAGGAAGACGTAGACCCTCCAGAATTTGATGAGATGGAGAACATACAGGAAAACGAAGATTTTCATTCAGTCGTTTTTCAAGAAGTTGACGTCCAAAAGTTGTTGCAGGAAAACGAAGTTTTACAAAGAAAACTGACATTAAAGCAACGTGAATTGTGGCGAGCAGAAAAACAAATTTCTGCTTTAAAGAAAAAGAATAGTGTTCCAACTAATAGCATAGAAAATTTGCCATTTGCTAATGAGGCTTTTAAACAGTTATTCTTACAAGGATATCGGAAAATTCCGGAGTGGTCTCCTGAAGTTTTGAAAATGGCTTTAGAGATTAGATACGGAGGTAGTAATATTTTCTTATTTCATGTATTTTTTGAGAAAATAAATGTATCTTGTGTGTTAGAGAAATTATAAATATTTGATGTATTCTCCGACGTTACTGTATGACTCATTTGGTTTTATTTACATTTTTCAGTTGGTGGTACTGGTTATAAATTTTTGAGAGAGAAAATGAATATCCCTCTTCCTGCCTATTCAACTTTATACAGCCATTTAGAAAAAATTGAGTGCGAACCTGGATCTTTAGAAACCTCTACTTCCAAGTGCGAAAGTGATGATGACAGCGAGACGTGAATCAAAGTTGTGGTTTTATTATTATATTAAGTACGTGTTGTATTATATTGTATTTATAAATATTATCTAAAATAATATCAAAACCTATTTGGAAATTGAATTTCTGATAGCAATGCGAAGTTTCCTAGCTTCTGCACTGTTACTTTTCTGATGTCTTCAAATTTTCCAGCTTCCTATAGGAATAACAAGGAATTGTAGAGAGCATTTTTTAAGTTGGAAATTTATGAAGATTTGAAATTTTGCTACTATTTCGAAAAAAATGCTGTGTAAATCGGGAATTTTATGAGACCGGGAAATTACAGTGAATTTCTTTTTGACCGGGAATTTTACAAATTTTTCCAAGTTTGATTTTAACATTTCTTCAAATAATTAGTTGAATTATCTTCTCCGATTCTGATAATTTAGTTTATAATGCGTAAATCGAAAATCTTTCACTTTAAAAATTTGCCGTTTTAGATATAAATGTTTGAGCGTAAATTTTTCACTTAAAAAATTTAAAAATGCAGTTTTAAAGACTTAAAAGTTAGAAGCTTTTGAAATCGACACTTTTGGATAAATTAAATTTTTAGGTGATAACTGTGAATATACATTATAATGAGTTTTAAAATTGAATTGTACATTAAGGATTGACAAGTAAATAATACTTGATTTTACAAGACGATTCGAAATCAGTTCAAAATTTAGGAATTACCATATTTTAACTTGAAAAATTAAACTGTTTCAATTGGAAAGTCTTGGTAGTTAAATAAATGTAAACGACCGATTGAAACTTTATAAAATATTTTCAATTTAACAATAACTTTAAAATAATATATTGATGATTAACGGCTTTTATTAAATTTCAAATATTGTTTCATTCTAAAATTTCAAATTTTTTAATTAAGAAAAAGAACGATTGCATAATATTTAGAAATATTCGACTGTTCATTTTAAATCAGTAATTAATAATTATAAATCAAATATTCAAAACTAATCTTTGAACGTCACAATTTTAATTGTTTTATTTACAAAATTTCAATTTGCGAGTAAAATGGTTGAATTTTTATTATCCTAGAAAAAATGTCTTGTAAGTTGAAGAGCTATTTAGAAGTTCTGAAAAGGTTCAAAATTAATTGAAAATAAAATCCGGCTATTCGTACTGAAATTTCAGTGAAAATAGCTCACCGCCTATTTCAAAACAAAGTATAGATTTTTGCAGATTAAGAACAAGAAAATTAGAAGCTTTTTAAGAATTGTGAAAATTGTCGAATTTTAATCTGGAAGATTTTAAGGAAATATTTTTAATTTTTCAATCAAAAAGATCATTTTCAAACAGTTACATTTTTTAACCTAATGGTTAAATTTTCAACCAAATAGATGAATTTTGAACAAAATATGTACATAAAATTTTAACCCAAAACTTGAATTTTCTACTAAAAAGATAAATTAAAATAAAGCTAATTTTCAACAAATTATATAAATTTTCAAATAAATATTTTAAACAATGGATGTGATGTGAGTCTAGATTTTATCTGATTAATTGTTAGTTTACATTTTTTCATTTCTGAAATTTTGTAACTAAATAGTTGAATTTTTAAACTAAAAAAGATAAATTTTAATGAAAAATTTAGTAGTTAAGTTTTTATTTAAGAGAGCTAATTTTCAATAAAAAAATAAATTTCCTACAAAGCCGTTTAATTTTATACCAGATAGTGAAATTTTTTACCAAATTGTTAAATTTTCAAGCCAAAAAGACGAATTTTCTATAACAGTTGAATTTTTAACCCGAGAATATGAATTTTCATCAAAAAAGTTAATTTTCATCCAATCAGTTGGACTTTTAAGAAAATATAAAAAATTTGGTTTAACAAAAAAAAAAACGAATTTTTAACTAATATTGAGAATCTTCACCCGAAAAAATTGACTTTTAAGAAAGTAGTTCAACTTTCAACTGAAGAGATGAATTTTGAATGAAACATGTAATAGTTGATATTTCAATAACAAAAGATTTCAATTTGAAATAAAAAATAATTGTATTTTACAAACAAAAAAATAATTTTGAACCAAATTCTTGCAATCATCAACTGAAGCCGAGTAATTTTTAACCAAACAGTTGCATTTTTAATATCAAAATAGTTATTTTCTACCAAAAAGACGATTTTTTAGCAATATACATAACTCTTTAACAAAAACGTTTATTTTCAAGAGAAAGAGAACCAGAAACTTGTATTTTCAACCGAAAAAGGTTCAATTCCTATAGAAAGAGAATTAACTTTCAACCAAAACAGATGAATGTTTAAGAAAATAGTTAACTTTTTAACAAAATAATTAAATTTTCAATCAAATGGCAGAATTTTTAATCAAAAGAGATCAATTCTGGACCAAATATATGATAGCAGACTTTTCAGTTCAAAAGCATGAACTTTCACTTAACAGAGATAAATTTGAATAAAAAAAAGATGACTTTTCAATCCAAAAGGACGAAATTTCTATTCAAAATAATTGCATTACCAAATGGAAGGAAAAAAAGAATATAGAAGAAAAAATGTAATAGAAGACTTTTGAAATAAAAAGAATTAACTTTCATAAAAAAAGTTGAGTTTTCAAACAAAATATGCCTTTTCTACGAAAGGTGAATTTTCATTACGAAAGGATGGATTTTCTATAAAAAAGACGATTGTTTAACAAAACGGTTGAATTTTCGAAGAAAAGGGATGAATTATGGATTCAAAATATAATAGTAGACTTCACAAATAAAAATAAAACCAGGTACGTGATGAGAATGTACTCGTTAAAGCCGAAGGAGCTTAAACAAAAGAGAATTCACAATCACCAAATTATACAGTTGTCGATACATCGACCTCTAATTTTAAAAGGTCAGTGCACAAATGTGAGGTAAATACAGTATCGAGCAAAATCTCCAGTTTTATAACCGATTATTTCTGAAGTATTAAAAATAAACGTTAATGTTTGTTCAAAACATTCTTCTTCTGTATATAAATAATAAAAAATTCCTATTTACTTATCGCACGGTTCACAGTCTTTTCCCGATTCCCCTCTTTCCTCAGCTACCGTGGAAATTTTATATCATTTCAATAAGTGTATATTATTACGAATGCATAATAAGCATTGATATTGAAAACAGACGTATTTTCCTTGTCTTGTTTTTATAATTGAAAAAAGTGTACATCCTATGAAAATAACAATTTTATTGTTATTATTTCAATGCTATTTTTAACGATTTGAACCAAAAATATGCATCTCAGCGTAAAGTGGTTCTAAAATAATTTGTAAATGTAATTTAGCCGAAAAATTTTGTTAGATAAAATGTCATTGTAGCATGTATCGTTTTTTCAAAAAGTTAATTTTTTTATTTTAAATGTATTTTTATAAAAAATGTTTATGACAAATTTGTGGATCTTTTTTGGTTGAAAAACTTTTGTCTATCCATCTTTTTTCGTACCTTGCGTCGTTTTCCACAATTTTTTGTCATTGTTAATGTTATTTTTCACGATTGAAACAAAAATTATACATCTTATCAAAAAATGATTCATAAAAAATACGTAGCTCTTTACTTAGTGAACAATTTTTGTCTATTAATTTTTTTCGTGGTTGGTCTCATTTGTGCAAAAATTTAATTTATTTTATTCTTAAATCAGTTTTTTACAAATAAAACAAAAATTACGTGTCCCATCAAAAAGTGATCAATTACAAATTTGTAGATCTTTTTTAAGTGCACAATTTTTGTCGATACATCTTTTTTCGTATCTTGTATATTTTGACCGCAAAATGAAATTTTTCATTATTTTTTTGTGCTGTAAAAATGTGAATTTTTGATTTTTTCAAGAAAATTGAAAAAGCCGCATAACAGTAGGGTTTTCAGAAAGAAATATTTTCCTTCTCTTGACTTTTTTTCATATCGCGCGTCGTTTGGCTCAAAATGTTCATTTTCGTTTGTTTTTTGGAATTTTGTAAATGCTATAACTCCAGTATGAATTTTTATCCAAAATGGCTGGCTAACAAGCTTGAACTTCATTTTAGGACACTCAAAGAGTATAACAAAGCCCAATCCAATCTGTCAATTCTTTCGAAAGTTATTATGCTAACAGACTAAAAATCTACATACAAAGACATGCAGACAGACAAATTCACGAAAACCTGTTTTTT
>CAKNXH010002168.1:216969-284771 GCA_932178445.1 Andricus quercusramuli | reverse complement strand
GTCAAATTTTACACAAATCTAATTTTTTGAAACAGCACAGGGTTGAAATACCTATTTTCAGGGCCGCCGGAGATTCTGTGGAGTTCAGGAGTACTCCACACCTGGGAATTCAGAATGAGGCATTTCTATATTTTCCAATTTTTTCCACCATTCTCATATTCATTTCAAAGATTTTCACAGTATAGGAAAATTTTTTTTCCTTATTTTCCTTTTTCTCCAATTCGAAATATTTATTTTTTCAGGTAATATTCCTTGTTTACTTGCATTGCAGTACATTTTTTACAGGCAAATGTAATTATTAAATTGCATATAATTACCAATATATTCGAAAATTTTCAAATTACTTTAAAATAAAATTATTTTTGATAATTACGTCAATAAATTGATCTAATCATTATTCAAAACTACACTTTCAGAGCATCCTACACTCAAGAGTTGTTGCATAACAACATAGTAAGTATTGTTAAGTATATTGTTGTAACTATTAAAATCAAAGTTCAGACCATCGATAACGGAAATTTAGTGATTGTGAATTCTCTTTTGTTAAAGCTTCTTCGGCTTTCACGAACACATGGTCATCACGTGTCTCGTGAGGAAAAAAGTTTGGGAGAAAATTTTCAGATCCCATTGAAAAACAATTTTGTTATTAAACATTTTATTGTACCTTGTGCCTTTTCAGCCAAAATTTAATTTGTTTATTTGAAATGTAATTTTTCACGATTAAAACAAAAACTGCTCGTCTTATGAAAAAAAATGAACCCTTTGGGTTCTTATGTTAACTCTGTCTGCCATGTACATATCCTTCTTGTTACGAACTCAATAAAGATTGATTATTATTATTATTATTATTATTGCCAAATTTGTAGCTCTTTTTTGGGTGAACAACTTTTGTCCATTTTTTTTCCGTAGCGTGTGTCGTTTGTCCAAAAATTGGATTCTTTATTCCTAATGTTGTATTTTACGCACAAAACAAAAACTTCGCGTCAAATCAAAAAGTAATTCATGAAGAATTTGTCGATCTTTTTTGCGAGCACAATTTTTGTTAATTTATTTTTTTTCGTATTTTACATAGTTTGACCACAAAATGGAATTTTTTATTTTTCATTCTTCTTTGTGTGATAAAAATTTCAATTTTCGATTTTTCAAGAAAATTCAAAAAGTTTTTATGATATTCTTGTCAGGCTTTCAAGAAGCAAAGTTTCTCTTCTCTCGACTTTTTTTAATATCCTGCGTTAATTGGCTTAAAATTTTCGTTCTTTTTTTTTAATTTTGAAAATGCTATAACTCTGACAATTTTCTTTGTATCCAAAAAAGCCGTATGGATAAATTGTTCGACTTTCTGAGTACTGCGAATTGCCGTATATTGAATTTTTGATTTTTTAAATAAATGTTGTTGAAAATTTTTAGAATGCTCTAACTTTTTGAATTTTTATCCAAAATAGCTGGCTAGCGGTGTTGTCCTTTTATTCCGGACCTTAAAAAAATGTGCTAAAGCTCAATCCAATTTGATCAATTTTTCGAAAGTTATCGTTCCTACAGACTATAGACAGACAGACATACAGACACCTAGACAGACAGACATATACAGACACTTTCGTAAAAATAATTTTTTTTCTGACGCGTGGGGTCTCAAAACGTGAAGATTTGATGAAACCCGACTAAGACAAATTTTGCAAATTTTGCGCGCTCAAACTTGCGAGGAAAGCGAGCCGCGCGCGAAGCGCGCGATGAGAATTCTCATTCTAATGAGAAGGTAGTTTTGAGACCTGAGTCAGAAAGAAATATTTTTACGAAGGTGTCTGTCCGGCTGTCTGTCTGTCTGTCCGTCTGTCTGTAGTATCGTGTAGGCACGATAACTTTCGAAAGATTCATCAGATTGGATTGTGCTTTAGCACAATTTTTATGGCCTGAAAAGAAAGAACGAGTTCCTTAACCAGCTATTTCGGGTGAAAATTCAAAAAGTGAGCACATTTTGAAAATTTTTGAGACCACTTTTTTTTGAAGATTTGAAAATTCTATGTACGGTTATTAGTAGTACGCAAAAAGAGAAACAAAATATCCTCATGGCTTTTTCTGATGAAAAAATAGCATTTTCAAAATTCCAAAAAAACAAATGAAAATGAACATTTTAAGCTGAAAAACGCACGATATAAAAAAAGTCATAAAGAGAAAAAGGTTGCTTTTTGAACACCTTAGAATATTTTTATACCAACTTTTTGAATTTAAAAGAACTCAAAAATTCAAATTTTGTTCGCACAAAAAAATAATGAGAAATCAAAAATTCCATTTTGCTGTCAAACTATGCAAGATACGACAAAAGGTTATTCAAACAAAATTATGCACCTAGAAAAGATCGACAAATTTGTTGTTATTCACTTTTTGATATGATGCGTAGTTTTTGTGTTATTCGTAAAAAACAGCATTGAAAACAGAAAAACTAAATTTTTAGACGAATAACACGAGCTACAAAAAACATGATAGTGACAAAATTTGTTCATCCAAAGAGGAGGTACAAATTTATTATGAATCATCTTTCGATAGGATGCGTAGTTTTTTGTTTTATTCGTGAAAATAACATTGACAGTAAAAAAATCAATTTTTTGGAAAAACAATGCAAGGTACGAAAACAGATGAATGAACAAAAATTGTGGATTCAAAAAAGATTCACAAACTTGTAATCAATTTTTGTTGTAAGAATATATTCAAAATGAAAAAATTAACTTTTTTGAAAAACGGACAACCTGAAATAACATTTTAACTAATAACATTTGTCGCCTAAGTTATATCATTATTCTCCATTTGAAATCAAATACAAATTTAGTAATTTGTATATGAAGAACATATAACACGAAGCACAAAGTGCGTGATCAGTATGTTTCGAAGCGCGAAGCGCGACGACCAAATCGCGCGCCGTAAGTGCGCTCAAACTCTTTTGTTTCTATCATACGGTGCACAGAACCGAGCGTGAGACAAAAGGCTCAAATGAGTAAATAAAGTTCTTTTTCAGTCTAAAATAAGAACAAATTTAACAATCACTTCATATGTAGAGATTTTAATAATTTTGTTATATTTGCAAATAAACTTTTTCTTTTCTTCAAAGTCGAACACGAAGTTTAGAAATCTAGAGGAACCGAGCGTAAAGCGCGATGTAAATACGCCCAAGCGCGTAGCGCGAGGTGAATACATAAACGAGCGCGAAGCGCGAGATCCAAAAGTCGCGCGCCCTAAAACCATATAGAATCTATTTGAAAATTTTTGATTAATAAATGGATCGAATTTCGAATTAAAAAAATACTATTTGAGTGAAAAAGACTTAACAACATATGGATACGTGCACAAATAATAAAAATAAATAATAAAAAATAATATTATTTTCAGCGTAATCACGGTACAGTTTCATTGTAAATCCCAAAGATATTTTTTTTATTTTTCATTAGCAATTTCACACCTTTTTATATTTATTTTTATGCCATCGGCAAGGTATGATGTACTATGAAAAAAATATTTTAAATTATTTTTTGGGCTTTTTAAAGATTGGCATTCCTAGCTCTTCTGCATAGAATTACTCACAAAGAAGGTACTCCAGGTGTCCCTCGCCGATTTGATTCTCCCTGATATATTTTGTAGTACTTGAAAAACTAAGCGACACGTATTTCTTTTTATCTGCGGAAAAACACTTTAAGGGGGTGACACAACCCCTCAAAAATAGGGGTCGCAAGTGTCGATTGTATAGTTTTGTGTATAAAAACAAAATTGATTTCGAACAAACCTACTGGGAAAGTTTCCTCGTGATGAAAGATGACTAACCTAATTATCTAAAAAACAAAAACAAAAAAAATAAGTGGGTGAACCTTCCCTACATATTTTTAAAGTTGTGCTGAAAATTGCTAAATTCACAGGAAAAAATTGGAAAAAAAATATATTTTGCACATGAGACCAAAATAACGTTGACGCGTTTCGCAAAAAAAAATTGGTAAAAAAATTAATGGGGGTAGCTACCCCAAAACACTTTTTATTTTATGTCTATAATAATATATACTTTTCATACACAGAAAAATTGGGAAATCATTTTTATAACGAAGGAAGTAAAATAGAGTCCATGCAACATGAATAAAAAAATTACGCGAGGGTAAACTACCCCTACATATTTTAAAAAATCTGCTGAACATTGCTAAATTCACAGGAAAGAATTTAAAAAATATATATTTTACACTTAAGACAAAAATAAAGTGGACGTGTTTCGCAGAAAAAAATGGTAAAAAAATTAATGGGGTAGCTATCCCTAAATACTTTTTATTTTGTGTCTACGATAATATATAGTCTCTATACCCAAAAGAAATTGGGAAATTATTTGTATAGCGAAGGAAGTAAAATAGAGCCTATCCAACATGAATAAAGAAATTACGCGGGGGTAAACCACCCCTACATATTTTTAAAAATGTGCTGAAAATTGCTAAATTCATAGGAGAAAATTTTTTTAAATATATATTTTGCACTTGACATAAAAATAAAAATGACTTGTTCCGCAAAAAAAAAAATTTCTAATCAATGGGGGTAGCTACCCCTAAAAACTTGTTATTTTGTGTCTATGATAATATATACTTTCCATACACACAAAAATTGGGAAATTAGTTTTATAACGAAGGAAGTAAAATAGAGTCCATCTAACATGAATAAAAAAATTACGCGGGGTTAAACAACCCCCCAATTATGTAGAAAATTGCAGAATAAGACTAAAATCGAGCAAATAAAATCCGAATTAAATTCCTTTTTCACACAGTATATCGAAGATTTATTCTTCAAACTTTGAACAATAATGATATTCGTCAAAAATGTGTGCACATCGAATTACAGCGATATTCGTACAATCTGATATGTCACAATGTGTATGGAAAGTATATATTATCATAGATACCAATTAAAAAGTGGTTAAAATCCCCTATACTCCCTACATTCAAATCCCCCTCAATTTTTTTTAAATTTCTTTTGGCGAAACACGTCAACTTTAACGACAGGTAACAACCAAAACCTTCTGTCACTCAGTAGGATTTTGCATTTTAGTTCTTTTTCACTTATCATACAACATGATTTATTTTTAGTAATGACAAATTTTTCCTGATGAAGGCCCGCAGTGAGAGCCAAAACGTAGAAGAAAATAAAACGATTTTTTAACAAATACAATTCTTTTATTTTTAAATGTTTTTTTATTTATTTATTAGACCGTAAGACCGAAGAAAGAGAAGTTTTTTGAACTTTAAAATTTTGAAACTTTACTTTTGTCCCAAGTGCAAAACATATATTTTTTTTAATTTTCTCCTATGAATTTAGCAATTTTCAGCACATTTATAAATATTGAGGGGTGATTTACCCCCGCGTAATTTTTTTATTCATGTTAGATGGACTCTATTTTACTTCCTTCGTTACAAAAATGATTTCCCAATTTTGTTGTGTATGAAAAATATATTATCATAGACATAAAATAAAAAGTGTTTTGGGGTAGCTACTCCCATTAATTTTTTTACCAAGTTTTTTTTTGCGAAACGCGTCAACTTTATTTTGGTCTCAAGTGCGAAATATATTTTTTTCAAATTTTTTCTGTGAATTTAGCAATTTTCAGCACAACTTTAAAAATATGTAGGGGTGATTGACCCCTTTATTATTTTTTTTTGTTGAGAAAATTACATTAGTCATCTTTCATCACGAGGAAGCTTTCCCAGTAGGTTTCGTCGAAATCAATTTTGTTTTTATACACAAAACTATACAATTGACACTTGCGACCCCTATCTTTGAGGGGTTGGTTCACCCCCTTGAAGTGTTTTCCCGCAGATAAAAAAATACGTGATGATCAGGGAGAATCAAATCGGCGAGGGACACCTGGAGTACCTTCCTGTCAGGATATACGTGACATCATATCTTTTTATGCTGATTAAAAAAAGCGAAGTTAGATGTACTATGAAACTTTTTAAATCATTTTTTCATGCTTCCAAAATTTTTCCGAAAATATTTAATTTAAAGAATGCAGCAATAAGTTGGCTCAGCCTAACCAAGGTTTAGGTATTTTGCAAAAAAAAATATGAAAGTGGAATAACTGCTGTAGAAGCCTAGACGTGGGCTCAAAAATGTGTTATTCGTAAATTTCGAAAAAGTATATATATATATATTTATCATTCAAACAATCCAAAAAGTGCGATGCATTTAAAAATTATTTTTAAAAACGTTTCTTTAATACTTTTTGATTTTCGAAAAATACTGGATATATAAAATCTGGTGATATATTGGTTCTTCAAAAAAAAATATATATAACTAAAAATCTGACATGACTGAATCAACAGTGACACGAAATAGAAAAAGTTGATACATTTTTTGTTAAAAATTCCAATTTTCAGGCGGAAAATTCAACAGTTTTGTAGGAAATTTGACTTTCTGGCTTCAAATTTAAAAATTCGATTGATTTTTCTTTGAAAAATATTTAAGGTTTAAGATTAAACTTTTCAGTTGAAAATTCGTCTTTTTAGTTTGAACATTCAACTTTTTGGTTGTTAATTCAAGTGTTGGGTTGAAAATTATTATTTTCGTCTTTTTGAATAGAAAATTCCTCCTTCTAGATTGGAAATTCCACTTTTATGTATGGAAAATGTATGCTTTGGTTTGAATAGTTTACTGTTATATATTTGGTCCAGAATTGATCACTTTTGGTTAAAAATTCTGCAATTTGATTAAAAATTTAATTATTTTGTTGAGAATTTAACTATTTTCTCAAAGATTTACCTTGTTTGGTTGAAAGGTTAATTCTTTCTATTCAAAAAGTCTCCTGTTATATGTTAGTTCCAGAATTCATCTCTTTTGTTTAGAAAGTCTACTATTTGGTGGAAAATTCTATTATTTTGTTGTAAATACAAATATTTTGTTACGAAGTCATCTTTTTTTTGTCGAAAATTCAACTGTTTTGTTAAACATTCTTCTTTTCAAGCACAAAAGCCATAATTTCAGAATTAAAATTCAGCTTTTGGTAGAAGTCATATTTTTCATTGTAAATTAATTTTTTGTGTGAAGGTAATTCTTTTGATTTGGAAAGTCTAGCATTATATTTTCACTGTTGAATCTATCTCTTTCGGTTAAAAATTTCACTATTTCGTTGAAAATTTAATTATTTTGTTGAAAGTTCAACTATTTTGTTAAAAAAGATAAGTATAACTATATGAATTTGTGAAATCAAAAGACAGCCAAGAGATTTAAAAAAATCATATTAAAATACATAGAATATAAAATATAAAAATATGTATATAGAAATGATATGAATTTGAGGAATCAAAGTCTGCCAAAAGATTTAGGAAAAAATATTTATGATAAAATATATAGAAGAACTTTTTGTAAAGTGTTCTACAGAAATTTGTAAATAAATTTTAAGAAGCCGTATTTAAACTGATAAAACTTGGCGGGATTGAATGTTATAAACAAAAATAATTGAATAAAAAATTACTGGGTATGAGAATTGATCGTGTAATATAATCTGCGCCAAGTTGTATAATGTATAATGTGGCTTATTGAAATTTATTAAAAATGTTCTGTGGGGCACTATATAAAAAAGTTTCTTCATATATTTTATTATGGTGGTGGGATTATAATACACCATTGTTGCATAACAATTATAGATAATTATAGGTCACATTGTAACTTTCTTCTACACTAGTAAAATAAGATCAACTTATAAAATTCAGAAATGATCTAATTATTCATAATTATTATTAATAATTAATATATCATTAATAGCTGGTACTTTTTTAATAAGGAGATATATTTGAATAATCTTGGATCATTTTGATTTTAAATTCATATATTTATAGAATATTTGTAAATCGAGCTAATTGAACTCTCAGCTGAGTCTCAAAACCCAAGATCCTAGGCCGATAGCGAATGGCGCCCCATGGCTCTAGGGTGATTATAGTCAGCCGTGAGAGTGCAATTTTCCAGTTTTCTAATGAGTTTTTTAGAAAAACACAATCCAGACTCAACAGCATCACGTCTGCTACCTGTTCACTTCCAACTATAATTATAAAGCTATAAATAGCCCTATACCATAACTCTCTAAAATGTCATGGTAAAATCTGAAATCTAAACTTGAATGAAAGTATATGAAATTCAAGATTTTTCTTACTCTTATAAATATTAGCATACTATAGATAATATATTTTTCAAATTTCTAAATAATGAATTTATTGTAAAGTTTATTAGTTGAACGAGTGATAGAATTTTACAATCAATATGAGAAAGTATACAGTTTCAAAAATTAATTTTACTTTCCATTCCCAAGAGAAGATCAGCAATAAAGTATAAAAGTCCCATATTCGTATTAAAAGCAGAAAAAATATGTTTTTAAAATTAAATTGGAAACTTCTTTAACAATTAAGAATTAGATATTTTAGAATTTCAAAGCTCCAGGGTCCCAATATTAAATAATTAAAAAATAAATATTCGTATATAGAACAAATTAAAAATTTTCAATTGGCACATTCCAAATTTTTTCATTTGTTGAAACAGAAGAATAATTTTAAACCAGCAAACTGGAAATATTCACAATAATACCTTCTTTTTAATTTAAACGGATAAAAGAATTCTGCAATCAATATGAGAGTGTTAAATTGCAAAAATTAAATTTAATTTGCATTTCCGAGAGAAGATCAAAAATAAAATAAATGTGTCATCTTGGTATTAAAAGCAGATATAAATAGTTTTCAAAAAACTTCCTCTCGCTGAATGAAATTGAACAATGTGAAATAAAACTTTTTTAACAATATTTTTAGAATTATATAGGTTCGATAGGGGTATAATAAAATTTGTAGTGTGATAAAGATAAAATTTGGTGTGAAAAACCAATTAGTTAAGTGTGATACCTTTTTTTTGTTTGAACAAAAATATTAGTACATAATAATAATAATTGATAAATAGCATCTTAACAAATACATTTACCTAAATAATTTTTGTAATCATCTAATAAATTATACAATCTTGTGAAATTTAGATTTTAAATATTTGAAATCGACGCTATTTTCGAAATTAAAGCATTTGAAAACGTCAAGTGTCTCAATATTAAACATCTCAATATTAAGTAACATTAAAAATGTAAGCAATTGAAAAGTTCATTATTATCCAAAATTTTTAAATATTAAAATTTAAGGATTCTTGAAATAATAAATAGTATTTAATGATTTCGAATTAAAAGCGGTTGAAATTAAATGATTTAACATTTTTAAATCAAAGGTCCTCAATATTTTAAAAATGCAGAATAAAATTGGCAAAATTGGACAATTTTATTATAAAGGAGTGGAAATTGCATCATTTTTAATATAAAGCGTTTAAAACTGAAAACGTTAAAAGCTGATTTTTTTCAGATTGGAATTTGTAAAATTGGATAATTTTATAATTAAAAATTAAAAATTTTGGAATTGAAATAATTTTCAATTCGAATCGAATAATATTTGACAATTCAAAATTGAAAATTAAATTAGATATTGCAAAGTCAAAGCTTCTAGAAGTTAAAAATTTTGGATTGTTATTATCTACATACAAAATGATCATTCATCATTAAAACTTATCACCTGATTAGACAAATTTATCTGAGATAAAAAAATCACTGTCATTTTAACCGTTGAAAATGGAAGAATTTTCAATTATACCTTTAGAATTGAATTATTCTGAAGAAAACGTTCGAAGTAAAAAGTAATATTAAGTCGGAAACTTTAGAAATGAAAACATTCTACTACGGAACGTTAAAAATTTAACGAATCCTAACTTCATTTATAGCTGAAAACATTTTCATCCACCTAGAATATTGTAATATGAAAACTTTTTTATGCTCAAGCCCTTTATAATTTCAATTGTTTCAAGTAAATTGAAGGCACTGTCTATGGTTACGGAATTTTCCGTTAATTATAATTTTCAAAATTGGAACATTCTAATTTTAGTTGCAAAATAAAAAATTATGAAAGGGGAACATTAAAAATTTAGCATTCAAAATCAAGATTTAGAATTCAAAAATTGTGATTATTTCCAATCAGATATTTTTCAATTTAAATTAATTCATATTATAAATTCTTTAACTGCAAATTGGACAATTTTGAGATATAACATTGAAAATTAAAGATTAAATAAACATTCAATTTTTTTTTAAGTTGATTTTGAATGTTCAAAATTTTGGAACATTTTCAAATAAAAAATAATTCAATTTTCAATTCCTTGTTCTAACATTCTCTCAATTTTAAGGCTTGAAGTTAATTAATTGAATTATTATCTTTGAATATAAATAATTAATTTAATTCTTAATTGTTTTGAATTCATTTTCAAGGCATTTAATTTAAAATTGTTTGATTACAAATCATTTGAACTGAAAATTGTGCAATTGTAGAGTCGTTCAATTTGATATTCTACGTTTTCGAAGAATATAAAAAACCAGGTAATTTTTTACGTTTA
The DNA here is from genome assembly GCA_932178445.1 of Andricus quercusramuli. Taxonomy (NCBI): domain Eukaryota; kingdom Metazoa; phylum Arthropoda; class Insecta; order Hymenoptera; family Cynipidae; genus Andricus; species Andricus quercusramuli. Next base: position 274,304 of record CAKNXH010002168.1, on the reverse strand, counting down.
AAATTGAAATCAACCAACTTAGAATCTTCTAATAGAAAATTATAAAATTTAAAACTGACTATGAAAGTTTTCAATATGAAATGTTGAAAGATTGATTAGTGATATTGTTCTGTTATTTTCAATATTCGAATGTGAAACTACAACATTATGAACTGCAAAATTGTAAACTTTCAAAATTAAGAAAATTCAAATGAAATATTTCCAGATTTAAGCTTTTGAGAACAAAAAATTTTTAATGATGAAAATATTATTAATAATTATCATATCATGTACTATCAAGTGACATTCAAAGTGATTGGATAGATTTTTTTTACTAAAAGATTTGATTGCAGTTCATTTATTATTATTATTTAATAAATTTAATATCCGTAAAATCATACTATCGGAATTTTCAGAAAAATTTCCTGGCTCCTGAGCTAATCCTAATCCTTCTTGAAGGTTGAAGATGGACCACCGCAGCTTCCAGCCAAGAAACTCTCAGTCACGATGTAGTAGTCAAAGTAGAAGATGGATTCACTTGGGATAGCGGCAGAGATCCAATGCCCCAAAAATCTCTCTCGGCTCGAAAAAACTTTTCAAGAAAAAACAAATTCATACGAGTTAAAAAAAAGGCAAAACTGAAAAGTTGGGATAGTGGCGCTATCGGTTGTTGTGGCAGAAGGGGTACTAGGAGCATTGACTGTGATCTCTTACAATTCACTGCTTTTAAGGGGATTTATCAGCGTTACAAAAAGGAATTCCAGTTTCCGGCCGCACGGTTGAATATTTTGGTCTGATATTTTGCATACCTCATCTACATAATATTCTCTTTCCCGGATAAGAGCCGGTTTTTTTGAAAAAATGTTTATATTTAAAATTAAAAACAAAAAGAAAAGACCAATGGAGAAAAAATGCAGTGACGCCCAGTACTATCTGAGTTTGTATTTTCGATGCCTGTGCCTCGACCCTCATAAGAGGCAGACGCCCCGTCGCGCGAGTGGAGAGACTCGAGCGCATCGAATTACCGGAACGAATCACCTTCCTCATTGTTATGAGATGCAGGCCGGTTCAAAAAACTGAAATTATGAAAGCATTGCGTGATTCAATTTTAACTAGCAGAAATAGTTTATTCATATAATTCTAAGAAAGTGGGAAAAAGATTCATGAAAATCGGTTAATATTTGCCCCAATAATGGAAATGTTGAAGTGGACGCGATAGCATTTCGTTCCAAAGGTCTACACTCTAAACTCTCTACAGCCTTCAGTTTTGCCCCAATCCGCAATCAGTTTTTTTTATTTAGCGCTCGAGTCTCTCCACTCGCGCGACGCGACGGGGCGTCTGCCTCACACGAGGGTCGAGGCACAGGCATTGAAAATACAAACTCAGATAGTACTGAGCGTCACTGCATTTTTTCTCCATTGGTCCTTTCTTTTGTTTTTAATTTTAAATATAAACATAAAAAAACCGGCTCTTATCCGGGAAAGAGAATATTATGTAGATGAGGTATGCAAAATATCAGACCAAAATATTCAACCGTGCGGCCGGAAACTGGAATTCCTTTTTGTAACGCTGATAAATCCCCTTAAGAATCTGATCACACATTTTTCACCACTTGTGAGAGAATTCAGTCAAAAGAAAAGCCTTCTATCTCACTTTTCGAGTTCAATGTAAGAAAAAATATGATTTTAAAAAGTCGAAAAAATTCAAACGATTTAATGGTCAATTTCCCAAAACAAAAATATCACTTTCATTCATTTTTAATTTAAAAAATAAGTAAATTTCCCTGATTGGGTAATGGTATTGGCAAAAGCGAAAGGAACTGAATGGATGTCACCAATCGCAATTGGTTCCAAATGGTATGTAAGGAACAAATCTGAGCAAATCCCCAACCTTTTCTTAAGTGTGGCAAAGATTGAAGGATTCAAATTCAAATTATATAAAGTGGAAAAAACACTGATATTTTTCATTTGTTTTATACAGAAAAATTCATAAAACAAATGAAAAATATCATTGTCTTGTCCACTATATATAAAATATATATAACTTTTTCACCTGGGCTTTCGAAGGTAAGAAATATATTTTTCATAGCTATGATTACGTTTATCCTGTTAGAGAAGTTATTTTATATAATTATCATATTAGAGAATATAGTTAAAATGACTTACCAAGTTCATTTAACAATTCAGTGAAATTTGAAAATTTACTTCAAAATCTATTTTTGTAAATTATAAAACGATGTAAAAAATATTATTTAATAATGATTAAGGTTTACGAAAGATTATTAAATTTTATTTATTGAATTGCTATTGTTTATATTCATAAATAACTTTTATATTCTTTCATTTGAATTTTTATTCAATTTTGAAGGCTCTAAATTAAAAAAATATTAACGTAATAAAAAATTGGAATTTAAACATCGCTTGAAAATTTTCCATTTTTCATTTGCCATATTTAAGTTAATTGAAATTTAGTAGGGAAAAATTCCTAATATATTAGGAATATATTAAGAATTTTCTCCTACTGTTTGTTTCATTATATAATAGATATATCTATTATATAATGCAACAAGCACTTTCCCATACAAAATATTTGTCACAAAATTGACGCATATTATTAAATATGTAGGTAACTAATGTATCGGAATTTTTCAAAATTTTTAAATGCTTTATAGACGAAATCATTAATGTGATACAAAAGTCACTTGAACAATTGAAATATTGAAAAAAAATTATCTTTTCATTAGTTTCAAAACTTTACAATTATATTCACTCTATTAATATTGTTATTGAACTCTTTAAAATTAGACATTTTCATAATGATGTTATTTTGATTCTTAAACTGCACAATATTGAATAATTAATTAGGTCCTCACTTTTGATTATTCAAAATTGAAGAATTTTCAATTGTCCAGTTCTTAATATTAAATATTTCCAAAATTAAAGTTTTTAATTGAAGTATTCAAGGTAAGAAAACATATATTGCAACAGATATTACAGATCAATCTGAAATTTAAACAATTTTCAATCCACTTTTTTCAATTTTTTGTTTTGCTTTTTATTTATGAAAATGTTTGTATGTACGATTCCAATTTAATTTTTGTTTAAATTATGCGAACATTAACATTTTTTAATACTTTTATTCAATTAAACTCGCTTATTCGAATGGTTATCGCTTTTTTTCCAAAAATCTTTTGTTTCAATTAATTAATTTGATTACCCGTTAATAACTTTTGTTCACATTCAATTTCCAAATATTATTTTAAGTTATTTATTTAAATAACAGAAATTCCATATGTGATTAAAAATTTAATTGTGCATTATTAGAAGAGTGGTCCTAAGTCGGCACTGTGGATTAAGCGGGCACCCTCGCGTTTCTCGGAAATGGCGAACGTGTTGGCTTAACCATTTCGTCGTATGACAGGTTGGTATACATGGACGTAATTTAGGCAGTCAACTGTCACTTTAGTTTTCGCTTGACAGCGTGAGCGGTGTATAAATTTTCCGTGCAAACGGAATTCCATTCTCTTCCATTCTTGCGAAGCAGCTACTGGTGTGTAAATATTTTGAAAAGTTCAATCAATTAAGAGCGTTGGTTTCTGTGTTCTGTGTACATTCGCCTGATAAAGTCGATTTTTCATTCGGATTTGTTTCGTGTGCGTAATAGCATGAAATGTGTGAACATTTGTAGTAGTCCTGAGTCGGCACCCAACAGGTGGTCCTGAATCGGTACCTTTTTTTGGTTGTTTTTGCTGTTATTTTATTTTGTTGTGTTTCAATTCCATGTCGCTCGTCTCTTGTTGGCTTATTTTTGTTTGGTTGTATTTTTACTGCATTTTGCTTGTCTCTGGTAGGTGTCCTTTTATTTTCTGTGTGTCTCTCATTGACTTTTCTCACTGACAATATTCTACATGTTTTTGATTGTAAGTGGTTTAAATTTGTTCATTTTTTCCTGAAACTTACATAATCTGCCCTTTTTCTGGCATTTGAGCGGAAAAAATTATGTGCTGAGTCATGACTAGGGGGTGCCGGCTTAGGACCGCCATTTTGAGAAATAGCAAAAATCAACTTCTTCATTTTGTGCTGCGTTGCGACCGCAAAAATCACTCCGCACTGCTCCTTGACGCCTGACCAAAGATATTAAAGCTCCATTAAACCCTTTTCAACCTCTATTTCCGACAAAAGCTCTTACTGTGCCGACTTAGGACCACTCTTCCCTATCCTCATTTTTTTTAAATATATACAAATTTTGCACAAAATGATAAAATTAATAATATCAACAGAAAATAAATATGGCTGCAAAAAAGTTATAAAGATACAGCTGTTTTTAATTGAAAAAAAAACATTTCAAATGTTAATTTTTGCATACTTAAAAAACAAATTTCAAGGGAATTGATTATATGGAAATTTTAATGAATATCTTAAAATGAAAATGCTTAAAAACAAGTTATATTCATGAAATAATTTCAGTATCCCATTCATTTTCTGACCCACTGTACGTATAATCACTCTAATAAACTTTTTACCTGTATTTATATTATTGTATCTCATTATAAAAAATTGATTAGCATTTCGAACTCGAAAGTTCATTGCCTCACTACCCGATTCGGGTAGTGTTTCTAGGTGGATAAATACTACCAGTGTGGGTCCACCACACCCACGACGGGCCAACAACACGCAGTATTCCCCGAACGGTCACCCATCCAAGTACTAACCGCGCCCAACACTGCTTAACTTCAGTGATCTAACGGGAACTGGTGTTTTCAGCGTGGTATCGCCGTTGACATTGTATCTCATTATATACTATTTAATTAATTAATTAATTAATAAGGGGATACTATACATTTTTTAATGTTACCTAGTTTTTAATGTTCTAATGTTACTCTAATGTTACCTCTTTTCACATGTATATATTTACAAATATCTAATTAAAATTTCAATCTTAATAATAATGTAGGAATAAATTGCAACATTAAGTTCATTTATATTGAATGCTTTATATATATTTTAAATATTACGTATACCTTGAATTTAAATATTTTTCCATGTCCGAATTTGCTTTCTTTAACTAATTTATTTTATCGATTTAAAACCAAAAAAAAATCTTCCAAAATTAAAATAGTAATATTTTTTTCCTCTTTCATTCGTATGAAGAATATTTGAATAGACATTCCAACAATAAACATTGTCTGACCAATGTCAGGCCTTTCTACTTTAGAGCGGATATAAATGCTGCTGAACTTCGGTGATTGACAGCAGGCAACATTTCTAAAACTGAATTAAATTAATTCACTACTCACTAATTTTGGAATTCATTATTATTAATTATCAGTAAAAATACACTGGTAGCAAAAAACATTCCTAGGCAGACATTGTTTTTTAGCATTTCTCTTTTAGATATTTCCTGTTTTTGCTTATGATAATATTATATTGAACTGATTTATAATTTAAAAAAAAATGTATTACAAGCAGAAGTTGAACGAATAGAATTATTATATGGATTTAAAATTATGTAACAAAACTTATTTTTACAACCACAAAAGTAAATTAGTGACAACAAAAATGAATTCCAAAAAAGCTAATTGTATGGCTGAACTCCTATTGATAGAAATGAATTACTATTCCATACTTTTTTATTAATAATAATTGCATTTTTCAAGTTGCTCAAGTGACCTCTAAAAATTATTTTATCGATAAAATCACAAATACATGTTCACTCACACTTTAAATTAAGTGCTAACTAAAACTCTAAATATTACAGTTTATATTAAAAAAATCGTTTTTATATGGAATAGTAACCCTTCAGAAAAGAGATTATACGTACTTTGGCTTTTTTCGATTAAAATGTTCTTAATGTAATTATTATTGAAAATGTCCGGCGGCACACCGAAAAATTGTTAAAAAATAAAAAAAATACGTATTTTTATGCCAAAAGACGTTCAAAAAGGTGGGTGGGAAGAAAAATAGTTTTCATTACTACCATAATATATTTAATACACCATTATTGCATAACAATTATATAATATTGTAGCTTGCTTCTACATTATTAAAATTTGTTTAACTTATAAAATTTAGAAATTATCGTTATCCCCATTTATTATTAATAATTAATACATTATTGATAGATCATACCTTTTTATAATAAGAACATATATTTAAATGATTGGTTCTCAAATTTGCTTTGAAATTAATATATTTATAGAATATTTGTAAATTAACCTACTGCAGTCTTAGTAACTGCTTTTGTCAAGAATTAAATTGAACAACTTAAAATTAAAACTTCTTTAACAATGTCGAATTAAATATCTTCGAAATTAACTGATTTCCAATCTTAAGTGTTTCAATATTTAACAATTAAAAAATGAAGCAGTTGACATAGAAAAAAATAAACAGCTTCCAATTGAAGAATTTTGTAAACTTTTTCATTTCTTAAGAGAGACGAATTTTAAACCAGCAAAGCCAAAATGAAACAATTTATATTTTTGAAGATTTGAAATTTCAGCTGCAAACTATTTGACAATAAAGCTGTCGCAAAATTAGCAAAACAAAAGTCATTATGATTATAATTTCAGAGTTTTAAAGCGTTAAATAATTTTTTATACTTTTTGCTTTTAGAATATAAAACTTCTTGAATTATCACTTAATAATTTTCGAAAAATAGCGGATATTTTAATGTGAAAAAGCGAAAACTTGAAATCGAATAATTCAATATCAAAATACGAGTAAAAAGTTCTGAAAAAAGATGACCGTGGTTGCGTGTATAAAAATGTCGGTACAAATAGCCCGATTTTTTTCGGTGCGAATAGCGGAACCTGCAAAATAGTTTAACATATTGAATCCTATTGGAAACATTATATTTTACAATGCCTGAAACTTTCAGATTCATGGAATTTAAAAGTGAGGGTCTTTTTTAAGGCACTGACGAGTATTACGAAATTTTCCGTAATGTTAGCTCTGAACAAGCTACCGTTTCGGTGTACAGTTTGTTTTTGAATTCCAAGCTTGAAAACTTTCATATTAGTTTTATTTTACTTTCATATTCATGTTATTTTTTTGTATCGAAAAGTCTACTATTATATTTTTAGCTTGGTTGAAAATTAATTTTTTCATCTGAAAACAATTTAGCTATTCTATTTATGGTTTGAAAATATTTCTTTTTAGTTAAAAATTCAACTATTTGATTGAAAATTCGTTTTCTTTTTCGTTGAAAATTCAACTATTTGGTTGTAAATTTATTTTTTGCCACGATTCATCATTCAGCTTTAATATTTTCACGAAAATTTTGAAAAAAAAACACATGATAGAGAGAAAGTATTCAAGGATTTTGTTAGAAGGTTCCAAATGAAGAAACTTTAGTTCACTTATATATTCTGTATCTCGTATCGTCAATGCAAAAAAATGCGAATTTTTAGTTTTCGTCAAAATAAATCCAACTTAGAAAAAAAACGATAGCTTATTAGAGAAAATTGAGTTTAAAGATTTCCAGAAAAACTGCCGTCCTAATATTCATAACTTAGTCAAACATTTTTTTTTTCATCTAATCGGTAAAATACGATTCAGTGACTTCAGCATGCATTGACGCGTAACATCTGCTATCTTTTTGAGATTTTAGACATAAGAATTTTGTTATGTTAAGCTGAAACTTTCGAGATGTTAGAATGCATCCAAGATGTTAAAGTCGTTGTCCGAGTGCAGGAAAACGCCATACTTCTACCGGCCACCCGATGAAGCTTATAATCAATTTCGTGAAGAAAGCCGTCGACATCTATTCTTCACTTCATGAAGCTTATAGTCAATGTTTCATGTCGTATGTAAATTTGTAAGAAAATTGAGATTAATAATCCCTGCTTAAAATGTCAGATAAAAACCATTTAGAAATCAGATAGGGATCGGGTAGAAACCCATTTGGGTTTCTAATCGTCTTTGACCGGTTCTTAAATGGTCTCAATTTCAATATCTGGAATGTAACTGGATCCTAACCTGTCCCTATATGGGAAATGTATGTATGTATGTATGTATGTATGTATACCATTAAGCCATTTCCCTTCCGGGGTAGACGTGACACTACCCGATTCGGGTAGTGTTTCTAGGTGGATAGTTTCTTGTAGTAAATAACTATAAGTGTGGGCTCACCACACCTACGACGGGTCAACAGCACGCAGTATCCAGAACGGTCACCCATCCAAGTACTAACCGCGCCCAACACTGCTTAACTTCAGTGATCTAACGAGAAATGGTGTTTTCAGCGTGGTATCGCCGTTGGCGAATTAGAAGCTACCTTTAGTCTTTGATAATATTTAATTTCTCTTATTGATCGCCGGATAGAACCCGATTAGGACCGGTCAGAACACACACCAGTGTTAAGTGCCTCTGGAAATGATAACAGAAAATAAGTTTTAAAATCTTCCAACTGATTCTAACCGCCTTCTACCCGAAATATGGAAACAAAAATTAAATATTGTCAAAGACTGAAGTTAGTTTCTAAGTGGTCTCTAACCGGTTCCTAGAACGCACTAGATACTGGTGTGTCTTTTAACCCGTCCTAGCCGGGTTCTATGCAGCGATCGAAAAGAGAAACTAAGCAATGTCAAAGACCAAAGTTAGCTTTTTACTGCTCTCTAGTCGGTTCCTAAGAGGCACTTAACACTGGTGTGTGTTCTGACCGGTCCTAATCGAGTTCTATCCGGCGATCGATAAGAGAAATTAAATATTGTCAGACTAAAGTTAGCTTCTAACTGGTCTTTAATCGGTTCCTAAAGGGCACTTGACACTATAAGTGTGTGTTCTAACCGGTCCTAATCGGGTTTTATCAGGCGATCGAAAAGAGAAATTAAATATTGACCAAAGTTAGCTTCTAACTGGTCTCTAACCAGTTCCTAAAAGGCACTTGACAATGGTGTGTGTTCTAGCCGGTCCTAACCGGGTTCTATCCGGGATTTGGGAACAGAAATTAAATATTGTGAAAAACTGAAGTTATTTTTTAACTGTCCTCTAATCGGTTTCTAGAAGACACTAGATACTGGTGTGTCTTTTAACCGGTCCTAACCAGGCTCTATCCGGCGATCGAAAAGAGAAACTAAATATTGTCAGACTAAAGTTAGCTTCTAACTGGTCTTGAACCGGTTCCTAAAAGGCACTTGACACTGGCGTATACTCTAATCCGTCTTAACCGGGTTCGATCCGGCAATCGGAAACCAAGATTAAATATTGGCAATTTTAATTCTTATTGTGACCAAACCAGGTACAGTTTATTATTGGATTTCAATTGAATATACAACAAGTAGCGTCGTGGTAAAATAATTCGAATTTTGAAGTTAAATCGGTCGAATGTCAAGTTTTCAAAACCGACCTAACTTGACATCGACTTTTTTGATTCGATACAAACGAGCGCGTGTTCAAATAACAAATTTTTTATATTTAATCTAAGCTGAGATAGAGTTTATCAATTCAATTCGATTCGATCAGAAGCATTTGGTTTCTAACAGTCTCTGACCAGTTCTTAACTGGTCTCAATTTCAATATCTGGGATGTAACTGGATCCTAGCCGGTCCTTATATGGGAAATAGTAAAAGAAAATAAGTTGTGAAAATCTTCTCACCGGTCCTAACCGGGTCCACCCGGAATTCGGGAACATAAATTAAATATTGTCAGACTGAAGTTAGTTTCTAACTGGTCTCTAACCGGTTCCTAAAAGGCACTTGATACTGGTGTGTCAAGGACAATAGGTGACTTTTACAACCCGGGGATGAAATTCGGTTAGGGGCCGGTAAACAACCTGTTAGAAATCAGGTACAAATATTACAAGATGCTGGATAGAAAGCGGTTAGATGCCGGTTACAACCCGGGGACGAAATCCGCTTAGAAACCGGTTAGGGCTGGTTAAGAACCGGGTAGGAATATTATGAGGACCCAGTTACAAACCAATTCAGTGACGGTTACAATCTGGGGATGAAATTAAGATAGGGGCCGTTTAAGAACCGGTTAGGAATCGGGAACAAATATTCCAGTATGCCGGATTGATACCGGTTACAACTCGGGGACAAAATCCGGTTAGAGACCGGTTATAGCCAGTTAGAACCCACTTCCAATTGGGTTCTATCCGACAATTTAAGCAATATTTTGGTCACGGGATAGTGATAATAATTATTATTATTTATAAGAATGGATACATTTATAGAATATGTATTTATAATTATTATTTTTCTTCGCCAAAAACCATTTGCGATTTACTGCATATATTGCGCAGGAATTGCATGCTGGCTACGTTAATTTTACTTCTATCCGTTGCTTGGTAGGTTCAGATCTCGCTACCGTATACAGCACAGTCGATGCAAGTACAGAATTACATACTGCAATTTTAGCTTTGTAACTTATTTACTTCTGGTAATGGCTCCCATACTGCTGATAACCTTCTTGCAACACAACCTTGTTTGAACGCACCTTCCTTGAAACACAATAATTTTTGGTTTATTTACGTTATTCTTAAGACCCATGTTCTTCATGCAAGTATTCAGTCTGCTCAACCTTCTCTGCAAGCTATCGCCTGATTTTGCCGCAACAACCTTATCATCTGCAAACGCCTAACTACGTACCTCCACTGTCCCGCGATCCACCCCTTTTTCGTCTAAGAAGACCATTCTTAGACATTTGTCTATTAATAAGATGAATAGCCAAGAGGATATAACAAATCCTTGTATAACAACCGGCCTTGTATCAAACTAATCACTCAGTTGTCAATTTACTCTTAAACTCGATTTACTACATGTATGTATTCTCTCCAGCTTCTTGAAGGCTTTTTTAAATCAAAAAATTCACAGAAAACTTTTGCTTTACTCTCCAACTATTTTCTATGATCGGTTTCAAGCTAAATATCTGATCTGCATATGATCTTCGTGGCATAAATCCACATTGGACTTACCATATTTTTTCTTCTGTTTTTTTCATGACCTTATGCATAAGTATTTTTGAAAATATTTTGCTTATGGTACTCAGTACGCTGGTAGCTCTATAATTATTGCACTTACCTTCATCACTCTTTCCCTTGTAGATTGGAACGATAATCGCCTTTTCCCAGTAATTCGGAACTTCCCCTTTCTCAGCACATATATTCATTAACTCGCTCAGCCTTTCCTGTTAATCAGTTAAGAGGTATAATACCGTCCACACCAGGAGCTGCACCATTCTTTAGATTCTTAATTATAGCCCTAATTTCAGAGGAATAAATTAATATTTTGCCTCTTTCAATATGATTTTCTAACGTATCATCTTCTACATGTCGCAGCTGTTGTGATCCATTGCTTCACCTGCATATAATTTTTTGCAAAAGTCACTCATATAGTCCTACTTTGTCCATATCCCTTACCATTTCACCATCGCTGTTCTTAATTTCTACTAACTCTGTAATACTATGTACTTCCTTTTCTAATCCTCTTGCCTCATTTCCAATATAATCTCTTATTTCTTTCAAAATTATTTTTCTTACCGCAGTACTACACATTTTAGATGCACTCCTGACGATGCTCTCCTGAAATAATGTCCATGCGCCAACCAAATTTTTATTGCGTATTTGCGTCTTCAGTTTACTATGTCGTTGGACTTGTTCACTGTATTATGAAATTCTATTTGCAATTATGGTTTGTTAAAATTCTCCATTTGATGACATTATATATTTCACCTTAGTGTTCTGAAATGTTTAATTCTTTTCCAAATTTATATCTATAATATAGCAATTAGTATTTTGAATATTTATCAAATTAACCGGCGAAAATTAAATCTTTCACCGGGAAAACCTGGAATTAGCCTGGATTTTTGTTCATTTTGAGCGGCACCTTGAATGTATTCCCCTATTTTCGTGTAAAATCACCATATTTACCCTGTTTTGAGAGCATTTCGGGCTCTGAAGTCTGTAGATATTCACTTATGTTTTTTATAAGCTGTAGGTATATATTATGTGTAATGTATATTAATACACATGGTCAAGATAGCGAGCTGGCAGCGGAACAGGAGGAAATGAGGAGTATGAATGTGTAACAGGAGGGTGAAACGGTCTGGTCGGAGCAGGCGTGAATGCGAAGTACGAATTTACACGAGAGAATGACTTTTGAGTAAGTATAAAGTCATTCTCTCAACAAAGAACTTCTATGTCTATTCTAGAACTCGAGGTGAAAGAAACCACCATTCCAAAAGTAGAAGTTGACTTTGAACAGTTCTTTGAAAAACAGAATAGGCGTTATCACCATTCCATGGGTTCGATCTGTATTTCGTTTTAAACTTTCCCTCAGAACCTCTTCATTCTGCCGGAAAAACTTTTATTTTGATGAAGAAAAGACATAATATATTATTATAATGATTATAATAATTATAATTATTATTATAATCTATTATTACATTATCTATGCCGATTTACCGCGGTTCTACTGGGAGCCGGTGTCATTTTTTTGATTGCAGTTGCTCTCAGTGGGACCCGCGGTGGTTGTTTAACCCTTTTTTTATTTTATATATATGTATATATATAGCACTTTTTACTGTATGTAGATAAATCAAAAGAGAATAGGTTACTCTTCTCGAAATATATATAAAAAATCATAGGGGAATTATTTTTTCCTCACGAGAGAATCAGATACACTGAGAAGTCACTATCTTGAGAAAATTATTTTTCGGTAAAACCTGTGGTGGGCCTGTCAAATTCTTTCTTTGTCGGTTTTGGTTAATTTCGGAAATTACAACAGCAGATGTGCTGCTCATATTTTTTTACAGATTCAATTCTGTAAGGAATGATTTTTGTACATACACAAGAAAACACGTTAAAGGGCCTGATATTATTTTAAATTATATTACTAGCAGGCAGGGTAACCGCATGTTAGGAAAATCCTGGGATTTTTTTGATCATGGAAAATTAAGGAAACGTCAGGGATTTTGGAAAAACTTACGTAAAATTTGGTGGAATTCTATAAGAGGAATTATAAAGAACTGTCGAGAATAATAAATTTTCATTAAAAAATTTAAGAAATTCGAATTCTGGTCATTAAATATCATTGGTCGCAGGCTGAAACTAAGGAATAGTCAGAGAATTACGATAATGAAGTTTTGCGTACATCCTGTTTCACCTGCGTAAACCCAAATTTTAAATTGGTCTGAAAAATTCGTCGTTGATCCTAGGACGTCGACAAATTTGTTTTCTAGAAGAAAGTAACGGTCTAGAAGCCAAAGGAATTATGTTTTAAATGAAAAAATAAATTCTAAAGAAGCTGTACCGATTTATAGGTCACCATAGGAAAATTTAGATTCTCACCTGACGAAAATTTTTCAAATTTTCTAAAAAATTCCGTATTGCTCCAATGATGTCGAAAAAAATTTGTTTTCTTCAAGAAAGTAACTATATAAAAGACTAAGAAATTCTCTCAATACGAACTTAGACATTCTCGTAAAAAATGCCTATTGCTTCTAGAATGCCGGAATTTTTCTTTTCTCCAAAAAAATAGCTACCTGGAAGCCGAAAAAATTCTCTTCTTAATGAAAATATAAATTCCAAAGAAGCTGTACTAAACATTAGCCCGCCATTGGAAAATTCTGATTTCACCCGACAAAGAACTTTGAAATTTTCTAAAAAAATTCCCTTTTGCTCCTAGGACGTCGAAATTTTCTTTCTCCGAGAAAGTAACTATACGGAAGCCGAAAAAATTCTCTTATCTATCAAAAAATAAATTCTAAAGAAGCTGTAGCCAATTTGAGGACACCAGAGAACTTTGAAATTTTGTAAAAAAATTCCTTGTTGCTCCTACGCGAGAAAAATTGTTTTCTCTATAAGAAAGAAGGTATCTTAATCTAAAGAATCTATTTTCGAATTGAAAAAACAAATTCATAAAATTTTGTAGCTAATTATTCTGAAAATTCGAATTTTCACTTAAAGCTGAACTTTATATATTATTGGACAGAGAAGAATTAGGGAATTTTGAAAATCAAGCTTTGCGGCTAGCCTGTATAATCAAAATAGTTTTAGTTCTTTAGCTAGTTTCTATGAAGAGAAAAACCCAAAAATTTGAAAGTTTTAAGAGTTAATTTTCACTTAATCCTCATTTCAGAATCAAGTCCATTCTTTTATGGATGAATTAATTAAGTAATTAGGAATCTAACTGAATTTATTGTAGTAACAATTTTTTGACATTACATCGTCTACTTAAGAAAACTGTAAAATTTTGAAAATCATTGCAGCGGTTGACGCTCCGCTTTTTCCCAATGCATGATTTGGATTGGATACATATATCCCTTCAAAGCCATGCCTAGAAGAAAATTAGTCCGAATTTATTTTGTTGTATCTACTTCATTCGCAATATGTGAATATATGAATACTCGATTTTTGTTAATTTTTGAACGGTGGTAGAATATATTTTCAAAATATTTATATCAATGAATGCGCTGATCTTTTCTGAATGCGAAACACTGAGTAAAAGTTTAATTAAGTTCAAGCAAAGTTATTATATTTATAAAAAAGCGGAAAGACCTACTTGTACCTATTATGAAACAACTTTTGGACTCTTGTACCGGTGTTCCATAATGCATGTCCCTATTATGGAACAGCAAAAAAATCTTTTTCATCAATAATCTGGCTTTTAATATTAATATGGCTTATTTTATATTATTTTCTATGGTTAATCGAACTAAATAGTACAATGAACTTTCACTTCAATCTTCCATAGAGATAAATAAATTAAATACACATTTTGTTAAATTGAGAAACGTACACTGCCCTGCAAAAGTTTGGACTCACTTAGAAAAATCGTTTTTTTGTATTTATCGCTTTAATTATCGTTCTCAGGCCGTTTTATACAACGTATTTGTTCAGAACAATATTGCATTGATAACTTTTGAGCGTTTTCTTTTAATTATTTTAATTCTTTTAATTATCTTCAATTATCATTTATTCATTGTATGAAAGTATGTTTATTTTAAAATATTAAAAAATCGACAATGTTAAAATATATCATTTTTAATTACTTCAACATTTTTTTTACGTCGAATCAATGTCTTGAGCAGGCTTGGCAATGATTGCGACCAGAAAGACTTCAGAAATTGGTGGAAAGAATGCCCAGAATTTGTAGGGCAATCATCAAATCGAAAGGCCAACATATTGATGAAAAACGGCTGGATTGATTTACTCAATTTTTTCCAGAAAAAAACTCAAGAATATCACAAGTAAATGTTTATTACTTGATAATAAAATGTTATTTTAAACAAATACGTTGTATAAAACAGCCTGAGAACGATAATTAAAGCGATAAATACAACAAAAAAACGATTTTTCTAAGTGAGTCCGAACTTTTGCAGAGCAGTGTAACCTACAAAGGGTAGTTTTCGTGAACGAAGTGAATTATATTATATTTTTTCTGAGAAATGTTTGTTGTAGGGAATGAATTTTCATTTAGATGAATGAAAAATAAGAAACAAGCATGAAGGATGAAGTTAAAACTGAAGAATCTTGGTCAAAGTAAAGTGTAAATGAAATAATAGGCTAAGCATCCTTTTAGTTTTTTTTCTTTTATTGTACCTACTTAATAATAACTTCCTGTGTTTTTTTTCGAATATTTGTGCTTTTTGGTCAGAGATTAATCTTCTGGATTGAGAAGACATATTTTTCTTCGAAAATTCAACAGTTCTTTTTAAAGTTGTTTTCTCTATTGACTGAAAAGTATTTTTTAATTGAAAACTCAACTATTCTTGAAAATTTGTGTTTTTTTTCGTTGAATTTGACTGTTATTTATTTAAAATTGAAATCTTCTTTGGTTGAAATTTCAATTATATTACATTGTTTGTTAAGAATTTATCCTTTTTAGTTGAAAATTTAACTCCTTTGTTAAAAATGTAATTCTTTTGTTGAAAATTAATTCTTTTCGTTAAAGATTCATCATTTTAATTGAAAATTCATCCCTGATTGCAAATTCAACGACCATGTTGGAAATAATTTTTTTTTACTAAAAAGTCAATTATTCAAGTCGAAAATCTAACTATTTTGTTGAAAATTCGTTTTCTTTTTTTTTGCTAGAAATTAGTTTTTTTTAAACAGAAAATCTATCTATTTTATCTATGATTAAAATTGTATCTTTCTTGGACAAGAATTTGACTGTTTGATTGATAATTGATCTTTTTTATTCAAAAATTGAAATATTGGGTGAAAATTTGTTGTACCTTTTTGGTATAAAATTCAATTATCATAAACGAAGATTCATCATTTTAATTGAAAATTCATCTCTGATTGAAAATTTAATTATTCCAGTGGAAAATTTAACTATTTTCCTGAAATTTTGTTGTAGTTGTTAGAAATCAGTTTTTTTCAACAGAAAATTTAACTATTCTATTTTTGGTTAAAAATGTATCTTTTGCAGACGATAGTTTAACTGTTCAATTGATAATTGATCTTTTTTTTTAAATAAAATATTTGGTGAAAATTTTTTGTACCTTTTTAGTATAAAATTCAATTATTCCAGTTGAAGATTCATCATTTTATTTGGAAATTCATCTCTGATTGAAAATTTAACTATTCCAGTTGATAATTGAACTATTTTGTTAAAATTTGGTTGTTGTCGTTAGAAATCAGTTTTTTTAACAGAAAATTTAACTATTCTATTTTTGGTTAAAAATGTATCTATTTTATACGATAGCTTCACTGTTTAATTGATAATTGGTCTTTTTTTTAAATAAAATATTTGGTGAAAATTTTGTGTACCTTTTTGATATAAAATGCAACTATTCTAGTTGAAGATTCATCATTTTAGTTGGAAATTTATCACATTGTTTGAAAATTAAACTGCTTGATTGAAAACCCGGTTTTTTTTTCGTTCAAAGTTAATTTGTTTAACTTAACGTTTGGCTATTCTATATTTTGTTGAAAATTCTTCTCTATTTTTTTTTGGGTAAAATTCAACTATTGATTGAAAACTTATCATTTTAGTTGCAAATTCAAGAACATGGTTGCAAATTCATATATTGTGTTGAAAATTCGTATTTTTTTGTATAGAAAATTAATCTTCATGGTTGAATACTCATCTTTTTGGTTGGAAATTCAACAATTTCAGTTAAATAGTCATCATTTTAGTTGCAAATTTATGTGTTTGGCTTGAAATTCAATTATTCCAGTTGAAGATTCTTCATTTTATTTGAAAATTGATCACTTTGGTTGAAAATTCAACTATTTTATTGAGAATTAATATTTTCTTTGTCGACAATTAATGTGTTTGACTTGAAGTATAAGTATTAAATAATAATAACAAAACATAAGTTATGTTATTATAATATAAAAATATTTTATTGCAAACGTGATTCTGTTCCATAAATAGGAGCAGGCGTTAAAAACGTGTCCTTATTGATATGGAAAACCCATGTTTCTCCGATCCATAAATAAATACCATGTTAAAAAAGGTGTACGTATTATGAAACAACTGATTAATAAATAAAGTTGTATCCAAATGAAGGGAAAGTGCAGTAATCTCAAATCTATAGACCCTATAAGCTGTCATTTAATCTATTACACATGTGAAATAATCAAAATTTGTGAATACACGAGATAAAACAAATTATAGGTATCAAGCCTCCTGACTTGGATAAATGGCAGTCAATTTTCCCGAGTGTGGAGGTTTGATATATAAAATTATTTTTTAGTGTTTAAAACATTAGAACCATACTTGCTTCTTATACAGATAAAAAGCCTAACTTTCATAATTATTAATATAGTAATTTGTACTTGAAAATATACTTTTAAATTATTTATAAATCGAATTATTTGTCAAACTGTTTCATAATTGGGACATGATTCATGATAGGCACCTTTACCCCTCCACGAAAGGACTTATAGAACCATATAGAAAAAAAGTCTATGTGGAAAAAGTCGGTTATTCTCACGAAAAACTGCTACCAGATGCGTTATAGAACCTGCATTTCTATATGGATCTATATGGAATTACCTACAGTCGCCGAGGGTATTTCTATATGTTTCTGGTGGTATTTCCACTTAGCTTTGGAGAATGCCTATTTGGCCCTTTTAGACCCATGGGTCTATATGGATCTATACGGCATTACCATTGGTAGCTGAGGTGGTTTCTATGGGTTTCTGGAGGTATTTTCACTCGATTTGTGGAAATGCCTTATTGGTCCTCATGGACCCTATAGTATATATGGATCTTTACGGAATTGCCATTAGTAGCTTCAGGTGGTTTCTATGGGTTTCTAGTGGTATTTTCACTCAGTTTTGGAGATTGCCTCATTGGCCCTTATATACCCCTGGGTCTATATGGATCTATACGGAATTATTAACAGCCACTGAGCTGGTTTCTATGAGTTTGTGGTGGTATGCCTACTTGATTTAAGGGAATGCCTTATTGTTCCTCATAAACCCTAGGGTCTGTATGGGTCTTTACGGAGTTAATATTAGTAGCTGATGTGGTTTTTTATGGGTTTCTGGTGGTATTTTCACTTTTTTTGGGGGAGTGCCACATTGGCCCTTATAGACCCCTGGGTTTATATGGATCTATGCGGAATTATTAATAGCCGTTGAGCTGGTTTCTATGAGTTTCTGGTGGTATTTTTACTTTAGAAGGAATAGCTTCTTGGTCCTCATAGACCCTGGGGTCTATATGAATCTATACGGAATTACCATAGGTAGCTGGGCTGGTTTCTATGGGTTTCTAGTGGTATTCTCACTTATTTTTGGAGATTGACTCATTGGCCCTTATAGACCGGAATATACATATAGAACCTGTTAGAATTACTGTTTGGAATTCCATATAGAATACATTTTTGTAAATTTTTATAGAGGTCGGGACATAGCGAGATGTCTTAAAAATCCTGTAAGAAATCTCCATATAGAAACTAGTAGAATTTCTGTTTGGAATTTCATACAGATTACATATTGGTGAAATCCATATAGATCCGTATAGAGGTCGGGACATACCGAGATGTCTTAAACATCCTGTAAGAAATCTCCATATAGAAACTAGTAGAATTTCTATTTGGAATTCCATATAGATTATATATTGGCCACATCCATATAGATCCGTATAGAGGTCGGGACATAGCGAGATGCCTTAAAAACCCTGTAAGGAATCTCCATATAGAAACTAGTAGAATTTCTGTTTGGAATTCCATATAGAATACATATTGGTAAAATCCATATAGATCCGTATAGAGGTCGAGAAATAGCGCGATGTCTGAAAAATCGTATTTGGAACATCCGTATAGCCACTTACAGAAACAGGAGTTCTTTTTAGAATTACATATAGAAACCATTTCAAGTTCTGTATGGAATTCCATATAGAATACAATATTTCTACATCCATATAGATCCGTACAGATTTTCTATGTGGCTAAATCTCCCTAAGTGGCACTACCATTTGAAACCACCAGAAACTTATAGAAACTCATAGAAATTCTATATGGATCTATAGGATATAGGAGGGACCTTAATGTTTATTCAAAATTGGGAGAAGTTGAACATCAAATCTCAATATTGTTTAACAAACAAATGATAATTTGCCCATTTTCCAGAAGATAGGTTTAGTTTTTTAAGGAAATCAACTTCAGTTCGTATTTGTTTATAAAAGTTTTATGAGAAATTACGAAGTTGGATATTCATCCTCTTCATACATTAGCCAATGAAATGAAATAAGAATACATACATATTATTAAACAATTTTATATTTCTATGAATGCATTCATTGATATTCTTACAGATAACACTAAACAGATAAAAAATAGAAAGTTGCGTCAAATTCCAGACAAAAACACTCACTAACTAATGAAATAACAGTCTTAATACATTTGCATATTCCTAGGAAAACATTAATTCATAATAAAAGAAAATTCAAACAGAGTATGTATCATCAGTTCAGAGTTTCAGAACTAAAGAAAAATGAAAAATGTCTCTCGTTGGAGGTGTATAGGTGGTTTTGTCCCAAGTCCAATTTTGATCTAGAGTACTTCGATACCCCCCTACCATATTGAATTATATATGAAACATTTCGAATTCCTAAGATTTCCTACTAACAGAGATGAATTTTTAAACCCAAAAAGACGATTTTTTTGCAGTTGATTTTTTAAAAAAGAAGTTCAAAAGGACGCATATCTGACAAAAAAGTTGACTTTTCGACAAAAAAGATTACTTTATTAAAATAGCTGAATCTTCGACCTAAGAAGATGTATTTTCAACCAAATGGTTGAATTTTCAAAGAAAAAAAGATTCAACTTCAACCAAAAACAGTTGAATTTTCAAGTAAAAAACACAAATTTTCTGGAAGACTGTTGAATTTTCAATCCGAAAAGATAAATTTTCAACAATAGAGTTCATTTTCAACGATGAAAGATAATTTTTCTATCACAAAAAATGCATTTTCTACCAAAAGACGAAGTTTGAACCAGTTGAACTAAACAAACAAAAAATGAATTTTCAACAAAATAGTTGAATCCACAACCCAATAGATGAATTTTCTACCAGGAAAGATGAATTATAAACTAAATAGTTGAATTTTCAACTAGGAAATATATCCTTTGAACCAAAAAAGAATCGTCAAATTCTCAGTTTAAAAAATTAATTTTCAGGATAAAAAAAATTAAAGCAGTTCAATCCAACAAAAAAAAAAAAGGATTTTTGAACAAATAGTTACATTTTTAAACAGAAGATCAATTTTTCACACATAAAATTAATGTTCTACCAACAAAGAGGAATTTTCAGCAAAATACATCAAATTTCAACAAAGATGTTGAATTTTGAAGCCAAAGATAGGGTTTTTCTACAGAACAGTTTGATTTTTGACCCGAAAAAGTGAATATTTAACTAAAATGATGAATCTGCGACAAAAAAGTGAATTTACAACAAAAGAGGGAAACTCGTAACACGAAAGCTGAGACTTTACCGAAAATAGTTAAATTTTCGACCAAAGAGATGAATCTTCAACCAAAAAAGATGAAAATTAACCAAATGGTTACATTTTCAACCAAGAAGATACATTTTCGCGAACAAAATTATTGTTTTACAAAAAAGATCAATTTTCAACAAAATACATCAATTTCCAACAAAAATGTTGAATTTTCAAGCTAAAAAGACGAATTATCTACAAAACAGTTGAATTTTCAACCCAAAAATACAATTGTTTAACAAAAAAGTTAATTTTCTCCCTAATATTTGAATTTTTACAAGAATTGTTTAACTTTTAACCAAATAGTTTCATTCTCAACCAAAAAAATATAAATTTTCAGCTGAAAAATCAATTTTTGACTATGACTCAACCAAGAAGATTAATTTTCTACCAAAAAGATAAATTAAAACAAAAAATACATGAATTTCGAAGCAAATAGTTGAATTTTTAATTAGAAAAGATCAATTTTTAACCGAAAATAGGATACTTACATTTTTAGTTAAAAAACATAATTTTCAAGCAAAAAAAAAATGATTTTCTCGAAAAAATAGATAAATTTTCAATTAAAGAGATGAATCTTTGAATAAAATTATGAATCTGCATAGAGTCCTCAAATGCTCAAGAATTTGTGATGAGCAAATGCTCTCCAGAATATGCTCAGTATTTAAGCTCAGAGCATTTACAGAGAATTTAAGAGAATTTATTGTTCAAATAAATATATATCATAATTAATACATATATTTTTACAAAAACGTTCTAGAGTGAAATAAACATATAGTACTTTTTTTAAATTACATTATTATCGTTAAAAATCGCAACTATTTGGTTGAAAATTATTCTGTTTTGGTTGAGGATTCAAACTATTTTATTCAAAATTCATATTTTTGGTTGAATTCAACCATTTGTGTATGAAATTGAAATCCTTGTTGGCTAAATTATCAAATATCACGTTTATCGTTGAGAATAAAATTAATCGTTTTTGGCAGAAAATTAAACTAATTAGCTGGAAGTGAAACTAATTTGTTAAAAGTTCATTTATTTGGTTGATGATTCATCATTTAGTTGAAGCCTTTTTTCATTCGGAATTTAATTATTTTGTTGAAAATGATGTTTTCTAGTTTAAAATTATTTGTTTTAACTGAAAATTTAACGCGTACAAGTTTAGTTCAAAATTTATCTTTTCAAGTTGAAAATTTAAATATTTGGCTAAAAATTCTTATATTTCATTGAAAATTCGAATTTTGTGCGAAAATTCTTGTTGGTAGAAAACTCATCTTATTGGTTGAAAATTGATCTTTTAGGTTGAAAATGAGTTTTTTCTTATTTGGAATCAATTTTTTTCATTTGAAATGCAACTGTTCAATTGTTTGTCAAAAAATTACTTGGTGATGAAAATGTAATATTCTTGATTGAAAATTATGCTATTTCGTTAAAAATTTGTTTTAATTTTCTTAAAAATTAATTTTTTACTGAAAATTTAACTATTCTATTCTTAGTTTGAAAATTTGCCTGTTTTAGTTAAAAATTCAACTATTTGTTGCGAATTCTTTTTTTTTGTAGGAGAGTACTTTCATTAATTGAAACTTCATATTTTTTGGCTGAAAATTCATTTTATTGGTTGAAAATTTAACCATTTTGTTGAAAATTAATTTCTTTTTTGGTTGAAAATTTATTTTACCAAATGAAAATGTAACTTTTTCATTTTTGGTGAGACATTTATCTTTTAGTTGAAAATGCATGTATTTGGTTAAAAATAATTTTTGTTTTAGTTTAAGATTCATTATTTTCTTCAAAAATTCGCATTAACTGTTCCATTTCTTGTGAAAAATGTATATTTTTTGATAGGAATATAATCATTCTATACTTCTTCTATTCTATTTTTTGTTAAGTATTTTGGGTTGAAAATTCCACTATTTGGTCAAAAATTCATATATTTGGTTGAAAATTTATTTATTCTGTTCAGAATCATTTTTTTGTTTGTTTAAAAACTAGTTCCTTGGAAATTCGTTCCGTTTGTTCTTTGTTTGAAAATTTTTGTTTCTAACATTTTAAATATTATAATTTTGGTTAAAAATTGGTATTTTTTGGACAAAGATTCATGTACTTTATTAAAAATGATTCTTTTTAGTAGAAAATTAATCTTTCGGATTGAACATTCAACTATTAGGTTGAAAATTCATATTTTTTGGTTGAGGATTCATTATTTTAGTTGAAAATTAATTTCTTTGGTTGAAAATTTATCTTTTTGACTTGAAAATATAAGTAAAAAGTTTTTAAAATATGTTAAGAAAGACAAATGTTGTTGCATTAACATTATTAATCTTATGGGTATATGATTGGCTTTATACCTATAGAATAATTTAGAAATTATGTCTTTTATTACTTTGACTTCTTTCATCATTTAAATTTAGTGCCCTTTCCAATATGAAACGATACATTTCCCCGCGAAGTTGAAACAATGTAATTATTATTAATAAAGGTAGAAAATACGATTTTTTAAATCATAATTTAAAATGATCATGAATGCTCATTAAATTCTCCAAACCCCTAAAAGTTGAGCATATTCTCAAGCATATATTCTCATGCTCGTGAGAATTTCTTCAAGCAATTAAACTCTTTAGAACGCTAAATCTGCAACGAAAAAAGTGAATTCTCAACAAAAGAGATTAAAATTCAACCCGAAAGATAATTTTTAACCAAGAAGATGGATTTTCTAAAAGTGGAGTAGTTAAATTTTTAACCAAAGAGATGTATCTTCCACCAAAAAAAATGAATTCATAACAAAGCGGTTCAACTTTCAACCAATTTGTTGTATTTTTGACAAAAAAGATTACTTTTTTAACAAAATAATTGCATTTCAACAAAATGATTGAATTTTCAACCAAATAGTAGAATTTTTAACGAGACGAGATGAATTCCGAACCAAAAATATAATAGCAGACTTTGAACCAAAAATAGTTGGATTTTCGTATGAGGTTCTATTTATTCCGTTCGCATTTAAGAGGAAAAACGAGAAAAAGGGGAAGTTTCTTGAAAAGAAGGTGCGAAAGATTTTTTTTTTAATTAGAAAAGAAGGAAATAGGGGAAGGAGTGGGAAGTTTTAAATATGAAAGTGATTTTGGAACTTATTAAGTTACTTCCATCGACCTCCCGCTTACCCTTTTTGCCAAACCCCCTCCACCCAGATTGGCAAGGTAATTTTTGGACAGTCCCTAGAACGATCTTATGAATCATTTTTTATCGTACTTTTCGACTTTTCTCTTTGTTCTTTTTTGGATCTTTCCAAGATAAAATGCCGTAGAAAACCCCACGGGGTAGTACGCACCTGGATCAAACCGATGCCGGTGGAGGGAGTCGTTGTCCTCGGAGTCGGTGTTCGTGAGCCGAGACCAGTTTCTCTCTCTCAGCATGCTCAGTGCGGCGCGGAGCGCGTTCTCGGTCGGGTCTTTTACCGAAGGTGATTCCTCCGTTTCCGGTATCACGTTGGCGTCGCTTCCGCCACGTGACGCCATTCAAAATGCTTTTTTGTCAGGCCTCCTGATGATGATCGTGAGAGTTGAGATCAAACCGGAAGGTGCAGTGTTTCAATATTGAAATAGAGTGAGATAAATAAATCCTTTCGATTGGACGCTGAGCTGAACCTTACAATCTCGGATTAGGAACGAAACGAAACGAAGTCTTACCGCAGTCTTACTTCATCTCGAAGAGAATGTAAGTCGCTCCCAACAGCGATGCCAGATCTACCTTGCCGGTTGCCGGATACACATTGATGATTCATTATGTCCTGTTGCGTGGTCGTCCTCAAAGACGTCAAGTCACCAAGGGATCAAAACCCAGGTGCTTTGAGTTCATGCTCAGTGAGCGAGGCTGACGGAAAACACTGCATGTTACAGAACCACTTCCTCTCGCCTTTTTCGAAAGACAAAGTCGGACAAAGTAGTACAAGTCAATTACGTTGATCCTGACGTTCTAATGGAATCAAGCCAATCATCAGAAAAATTGCATAAAATCTGATGATATTACAATTGCTAATCATTACAATGAGGGTACCCTAGGAATCAATTTCATATCATTTAGAGTTTAGACAATCATCAACGCACTGCAAAATCATTCCATTCGGTTGCATCAAAGCTGATGTTTGTTTCCAACCGGCTTTCTACCTTCAGTGGTTATTTTTATTTAGAGATGATTTCACTCAAGGATTAATTTCTTCATTTCTGCGGATGAACTGAAAAGAAAGGCAATGTTTATTTCTGCATAAATATTCCAGAGGATTGTTATGGCAAGGTCTAATGGTAATATGCAGTGAAACTAGAAAAACTTCATCAGCCAGATGGAATTCTGGAAATGAAAGGATCTAGTGTTCGTTTGGTATCAACCACCTGTATGCAGAAATTAAGATATGCATTACTAGGGTGTCTACCTGACTGGGATATCGGAATTTCCGTGAAGAATTATTTTGAGTTTCGGACAGGGAATTTCAGTAAAGAAATATAATTTTTACAAGTAGGACTGAGACTTACTGTAATAAATTATAATTTTGACTTTGGAACAGGGAATTTCATAAAGAATTGTAACTTTTACTTTGAGACAGGTAAAGAATTACAATTATCCTGACATTGACCAGAAATGAATAATTGTAACATAATTCAGAGTTCAGGAATTCCTGTGAAGAATTATAATTTGTACTTTGGAACTGGAAATTTCACTAAAGAATTATAATTTTGAGTTTGGGACAGGTAATTTCAGTAAAGAAGTATAATTTTATATAACTGGGACAGGAAATTCCCGAAAAGAATTATAATTTTAACTTTGGGATAGGCAACTTCCGCAACGAGTTAGAATCTTTAGAACTTTAGGTTCACTTTAGAAGAGGAAATTTCGTTAAGAATTATATCTTTTAATTTAGGACTTGAAACTCATCAAATAGTTTGAACTCTTTTAAATTGACCGTATGCAAATCTATAAATTACCTGGAATTTGAAATTATCCGTCGGGGAGACACTCTAATTACTCAACTTATCCAGAAAAGTAGACATAATGCATACGTATTTAGATATGCATAATTTAATGAGATGTAAAGACGTTTAAACAAATTAGGTTGAACAGTTCTGCGACAGAAAACTTAAATATTTTCGTAACTAATTTGATGCAATACAGGAATATTTTATCGTGAATTACAGTTCAAAGTTGCGTTTAAAAGAAGTCCCATCAATTGTTCAGAAATAGTAACTACAAAAAAATATTTGATCAATGCAAAATTTGTTCAAATTTGTAAATAAATTTATGCAGAAAGGTTCAAGTGTTACCTAAAATGTTAATGTATTGAAGTTACCTAAAGTACGGTATTTCTGAACCACAAATAAAATTATTGTTAATAATTGAAAATATCATACAGGATATGTTACCTGTCATCTTCCTGCAAATTTTGAAAATATCGATGAAAGTCAATTCATAAATCGACTAGTAATAAGAATGAATAAAACCGGTTATTGAAGCCAAAACAAAGTTTCAATAAAAAATATCCTCTGCTAAATTCGAGAAATTATATGATATTAAATAATTACATATTTGGCTTCAGTAATGTTTCTATTATCTATTCCATTCAAAAAATTAAAATTGACTTTGCTGAAAAATGAGTAAATTTCATGAATTTTCTTTGAGGAATTCGAATAAATTTAATGTTTTGAATTCAGCTTACGTACACAAATTCTAAGTAACAGGAAAAGAATTTCCTTTCGAGATCCTACCTTAATAGTCAAACAGTGCAATCTGCTCTTGAGATAATAACGGGAAATTTCTTTGCATTGCGAAAAGAGACATGCATTTGTGCAGATAAGATTCTGGGAAAACCCGCAAGATGAAAAAAAGAAACGTCACCAAAGCGATTTGTATTGGAGACATGCGTACGCGAGCATCAGAGTGGAAGTAGGTAATAGGATTGCCTTTATCCTGTTCCAAAATGAAATGCTTTCTGACTCAATAAAGTATAGACATTAGTCACTGCTCATGCTATTATGAAATTGTTTTCAGCGAAAAGAAACTACTTTTTCGACGTTTTATTTATAGAAAATACGACCAATTCAGCAATTTCAATAAGAGATGCAATATTTTATTTTACTAAGCAATTACTTTTTGTAAAGACAATCTATAAAAAATTGTACATCTTTTTCTCTTTCCTACATTATTTATAGAATTTTACTAAATTACTGTATAACCCAGTCCCGATTCGATGCTTCATGCATAAAAGATTCAGTTGTATCACATTTTATTCAGTTCCAACCAACAGAAGTTTTAAGCGGGATAGGAAATTTATCGTAATTTGAATTTCAGTACTGAAAACGAAAGCTATGTGGAACACTCGAATATATTATGGCACAATAATGTTTCACTGGAAAACATAAAAAGGATCATTACATTCATGTAAATCTAGGAATAATACAGAACCATTAGAGTACCAGGTTTGCCAATAATGAATATAATTGAGTATAGGTCTGGTTTTTAGTAAAGAGTTAAAAGAGAATGATAATTGCCTTATTCCGTTAGAACGTCAATACATCATCTTGCGTAAAAGATTCCGTGACCTTATTCCTTTCATAACAATGAAATAATCTCGTTACGCGATAGGCGTCACGTATGTTACCGTTAGTTGTAGGGTGGTACATACATTTCCTGCTTCCATCAGCAATTAATTTTATTGATGATACACAATCAATTTTCTTGGCATTTGTATTTATGTTTCTTCATATAAGCACAAATGAATTGTCCATTAGAACCTGTATAATGGCAAACTTACGTACACAACTTTGTTCATGAACAATCGAATAAGGATTTTACATATTTTTTGAATACAAATGTAAAATATTGATTTTTTATATATTAATTAAGGCAGAATTTCTGTGGAATTTTTTATTCATTTTTGCATAATCCTCTTACAGAGTTTTATCGAATGATATTTAGATTGCATTTTATTGTGAGAGGATTTTCAGGGCAATTAAAGTTTAAATTTACGGTCTGGGGTTGAGGCTCAGTTTTAATCAAGGATACACATCATGTAGACTTTTACATTTTACAATAATCAAGAACTTTTTGCATTGTTCGAAGTTAAATTTCATATCTTTATTGATATTCTTATCAATCAGTTTGGTTTCTTTTTAACCTTGCTAGAAGATTATTATGATAATTTGCAAAATGAAGGCAATTTTTTCAAAAACAACATGTATGTATTTAGATGGTGACAAAAGAATATAGTAATTGACATGATAGTTTCATGCGTTTGAAGAACAAAGTTGAAAATTCTAAATTTTTGTCTCCTTTTGCTTCCAAAAGTATATACATACGCTAGGAGCATGGTGAAACAAGGTGTCTCAAAATTATGAGTTTACGACAGCTCTGCGAAGATTGTGCAAAATGCCTCTGGTGTCTCCCAGTTTCGCCTAGGACAATAAAAAGATTCTAAATGCACCACTTTATGGTTGATATCTGGGCATTTCACATATTGGTTTCACCATAGCCGCAAGAATAATGCTTTTAAAAGTTTGGGATGGCAACCTTATATAATTTGTAGAATTGAAATTTCCTCTAAATTCATGAAAAATCTTGCCATTTTCTTAAAATGTCTTAAAAATACTTAAATTCTACTTAATCTCTAGTTGACTTCATATCCGATCAAAAAGATTATCTTGGACTCTAATTAATTCAAACAAACTTGTTAGAACTCTCGATCTCCCATCGGCATGTTGCAACAAATAAATTTATTCATCAAAACAGAATATCTCGCCGCGTGTAGAAACCATTCTCGATTAATCGCTAAACTATGGTGCAATACGTTACCTGGATTATTAGCGATTCGACCAGGTCTTGTTGACATTAATAATTAATCGGCTAATTTCTGACGGGCAATATCGGCCACATTGCAGTATTGCACTAGTTACTAGTGGTTATACGTATTGTTCAATAATGAACGTTTCCCATAATTAGCATTGTTCGATGGTACATCGTGCCGCGATAAAATCCGTCGACCTCGCTCCGTGAGAATTGACTAACAGGACCCATCATTGTTTGCAAGCAGTGCAGCGGAGGAGAGTCAAGCCCAAGCCGGTTTTTGAGTCCGTTCGAAGATGAGGATTTGATCGGGGGTCAGCGGGCAAAAGTTCATCGTGTGTTCGCCAGACAGGAAAGAGGCGACAAGAAGGAAGGAGGTGAGGAGGCTCCAGAGGTCACAGTACGAGAAAAAGGAGTCGAAAGGGGTGGAGAAGTGTTTGGAAGTCGTGATCGAGCGGCGGAAAAAGGTGTCGGAAGCAGTGATGCATTCGGGCAGTGCCGTGCCAAGTGTGGTGATTGGTTCACCGGACTGTAGATAGCGTTAGTGGCGCGTGCGTGAAGGTCAATGCATGCTACGCCACTGGCCTGGGCCCACGTGACCAGGGGGCCCGTAATGTCCCCGCGAGAAGGCCGATGGGCCCGAGCATTGCACCTGGTTCTGGTGGTCATGTGGTTGACGTTCACCGATGCCTGGCCTCTTCAACCAGTGCCTCCACACAGAGGTGAGTCATGATATGTTGACGGTAATAATTAGACTCTCTTTACTCTTTTCAGCCCTTTAGAGTTTAGAACCAGAATGATGAGGTGTAGCTTGCGGAAATTGTAAAAAAAAAGGTCGACACATTTAGCTGTCTTTTGTTCGAGAAGGTAAATGGAAGGAGGGTCTGTAAACATTTCAGCGAATCGTGAAATATTTGAAGAATGAAGCGTGGGTGTATTGGAGACAATGCACATGCTTGCCGGTTCATTTTTACATTACGTGCACTACGATCAACGTATGAATGAAGTCATATTTATATCTGATAAGGGTTTTATTATATTGTCCCTTGCTAAGGTATTTCAAATATAAGTTGAAACCCATCTGATCATTGTTGTAAATTTCTCAAAGTGAAAATTTATAATTATTTTACATTCAATTCTTGCGTAAATAGTATAATAAAAAAGCTCCAGATTGATGATAATAAAAATTAAACAAAAGCAATCAATACAATTTTGAAAGCAGATGTGCATTTGAATAAAAAATAAATATTCGAGTAGATATAAACTGCGATCTCACATTCAAAATTTATTGAAAATCATGTTATAATGAATACATGAAAATCTAAGATACTCATAAGATGATAAAACCTGCGACAATGATAAAATTAATCGAACACGTCGCTTATATAATAGTACAAGTAGAAATAAATACGAATCGCTCAACATTCAAGTTGACCTTTATTTACCATCTACAATTCCAGATGATGATCATTGCGTTTATTCAATAGGCGATATGATTATAATATGATTGAATATTATAATCATATCACCTACATACGACATGCATTCTTGCAAAAGAATCGACTATGCATTCGTCGAACATTAAAGCAATATTAGGCCCTTCAGGAATACAGGATTGATCGGACATCCTGCGATTATTATTATGGTATTCCTAATATCATCTAAATAGATTATATAATCGATGATAATCGACGTAGCGTGTTATAGATTTGATCGAATGGGCGATCACTGGGTTTTTTTTGACTGTTGCTAATGGTTGTTGTTAGCCGTGCTAGGAGCCATTATTGGCCATTGCTAGGTTTTGTTGTTGACTATTTATAAAGGATATTATTTAGCAATGCTAAGGGTGATTATCCACCGTGAATAAGGGTTCTTATAGGCCATTGCTAATGGTTATTATTAAGCGTAGCTGAGGGTTGTTGTTAGCCGGGCTTAGAGTTGATATTGGCTATAGCCAGAGGCTTTGCACGGAATTATGCGCGGAAAAAGAATTAGCATTGAATCAAGAAAATATCTATACGAATACAGACGATACAATGTTTTCACGATCCAAGAAAATTTGTTGTCTCTCAAGACCGTAAGTAAGGATTATTGTCAGGTGTTGCTAAGGGTTGCTGTTGTCTGTGGTTGAGGCTTGTTGTTAGGTGTGCTAGAATTTGTTATTATCTATTACTAGGGGTTGTTGTTGACTGTTTCTAAAGGATATCTATTGAGCATTGCTAAGGGTGATTATTGACCGTAACTAATGGTTGTTATTGGTCGTTGCTAAGATCCATTATCAAACGTTGAGACCTTGCTGAGAGTTGTTATTGGCTATTTCTAGGGGTTGTTGTTGAGCGTTGCGAAGGGTTATTATTAAGCGTTACTATGGGTTGTTGTTGACTCTCGCTGAGGGCTGTTAGCCGTGTTTAGGATTGTTATTGGTTGTTATTAGGAGTTGGTGTTGACTGTTACTAAGCGATATTTTTGAGTACCACTTAGAGATATAATTAACCTTGCTGCAGGTTGTTATACACTGTTGCTAATGATTGCTAGTAGCCGCAGGTAATATTTAAGCGTATATAATCGAAGAAATGTTAAAGAAGAAATGAAGCATGTTTTGAAACCAGTTCTTACAAAAAAAAAAGATATCAATTGATAAAGCATGGAAAATGGGTTAATAAAATACACTGTAAGCACTACATGCCTTACCCAAATTTATTCTTGTACATCAAATGTTTGAGTATCCTACAAAATGTAAAATTTTAAACTGAATTGCACCCAAGTTTGTTTTGTAGTATTTCATGATATTGTATATATTTTCATATGCATTTTTCAAATGTAGTGTCTCTGACTACAGTAATGTCTGTATATTGAAGTTAAAATTGTCATATTTGTACTGTGATAAGTGATATCTATGCTTTCTATGATCAATACTTTTGCCTCTGTTATCTCTGCATTTTTTCGCAGAATTATGAATATTAAAAATCTCTTAACTGAATTTTTAGTATGCGCATCTACTCTCGGTTTTAGCCACCAACTGCTTGCACAAGGAAAAGTAGGGTTCTATATTAGCATTCCTTATTTCTCTCTTTTATTATATTGCTTTAATAGAGACTGTAATAATTTGAACCATTTGAAGAATATCCCTACCAAGATATTCTATTTTCAAAAAGGATAATTGATTTTTCTATAGGTAGCTTTATGTCATGAAATTTGTATTTTGAAGGGTGTGTGCGAAATAATATAATGCAGCCACAATGTCTGTGGTTGAAAAATAGTTAAAGAAAGGAGTAACAGGAAGTTACATGAAAACACAAGGATAGAAAAGCGAGGGTTGACGATGAAAATACTGAATGTTCTACACGCGGTTGTGCTACAATATGATCCTATGGACGTGGGTGTACTAGCTAAACTAAAAATGAAAGCATAATGGGAGGAAAAGAGAGAGGTCATGCTTGCGTGTAGGAAGTGGACACTGTGGGTAGACATATAGGAAATAGATGGACCTGACGCAGAGAATTCACCATAATAAACTCTATTATGAATACAAAAGGGCATCGACATTTTAATATACTTTCTTAGCTACGTATAAACCACAAAAGCAACTAGATTATTTCAGAAAATTCCACAGTAAATGCCAGTATTGATCAAATTGATCCTGAAACTGGTTCAAAATGATATGCAACGCTTTTATACAGATTTCGGGTTTGGAAATTGATTAGCAAACTGCGCATCAGAATCATCCGATTCTCAAGATCAACTTGTCTGTCATCAATTTTCATGAATAGTTTTCGAGTGTCAGTTGTAATGCCACATCAAAATCATGACATTGAAACCTGAGCGTTCGAAGAAATTTTGTAAATTTTTTCAAAGACAAATCATTAGGTTTCGATTTTTTCAAGACAAAAAAACTAGCTTTTATAGCCATGGAAATTTATAGACCAATATAGGAAAATTTGAATTTTTCTCCCTCTCTGAACTCTCTTAGGCTGAATATCCAACTTGGTAGAAAATTTTATTATTTGATTTGTTATTTCATTGTCAAGAAGTTATTCATTTTTGATTAAAAGTTTAAATAATTGTTTTGGAAATTAGTTTTTTTGTTTGAAAATTGATTTGAAAAAATTCAAATATTGGGTTGAAAATTCATGTATTTTGTTGAAAATTTGTCTTTTGGTAGAAAATTAATAAAGTTGAACTTTTTTGTTGAAAATTAATTCTCTGTTTTCTTGTTTCTCTTGTTGAAAATTCAAGTTTAGAATTGGCTTTTTTGGCAGTAAATTAATTTTTTGAATTCGAAATTTAACTATTCTGGTTGACAATTCATCATGTTAGTTGAAAATTTATGTCATTTTATAGAAATTATATCTCTTCGGTTAAAAATCCAACTACGTTTGGTTGAAACATAATTCCTTTTGGTTGAAAATTTATCTCTTCGGTTGGAAATTAAACTGCTTTGTTGAAAATTCGCTTTTTTGATAGAAAAGTCATTTTCTTAACTAATAATTTTACTATTCCGGTTGCAGATTCATCATTTTAGTGAAAAAATCATCTCTCTTGATAGAAATTATAACTCTTTGTTTAAAAATCTAACTATGCTTAGTTGAAACTTACTTGTTTTTGGTTGAAAATTTATCTCTTCGGTTGAAAATTTAACTATTTTGTTGAAAATTAACTTTCTTGGTAAAAAAGTAACTTTTTTAACTTATGAGTTTACCATTTCGGTACAAGATTCGTCATGTTAGTTGAAAATTCATTTTTTTTGGTAGAAATTTCATCTTTTTGGTTAAAAATCCAAATATGTTTGAAACTTGATTCTTTTTGGTTGAAAATTCATCTATTCTGTTGAGAATTCGTTTTTTTGGTAAATAAGTAATTTTTTGAACTAATAGTTTTACAATTTCAGTTGAAGATACATCGTATTAGTTGAAAATTCATCTTTTTTGGTAGAAATTTGATCTCTTTGGTTGATGACTAACCTACGACATTCAGTAAAAAGTATAACAACTGTCACTCAAAATATATGAATAAAGTTGTATAAGAATTAATTTTCGATCCCCAAAAGTGGATCATTTTGATCCGAAGTGAGTTTTGGCTGGATAATTTTTCCTTATTCCTACTTTCCTGCTGCTTGATTGAATTTTTTTTATTCGAGGTTAAAGTAAATCGGAAAGTTGACCATAATGAGAAGTTTAAAATGGTATTTAATTTGATTCGTTCTTTTTTTCTCTAGTGAATATCATTTTGAAGTTTTTGAAAAACAGGACGAGAGTGTTTGATTTGTATGAAAATAGATTTCTCTGCTGTAAAAAAAATACTCTTTATCCGAGAAAATCGATCACGCAAGACAATTTTGTTATACTCGATCCTGCAAAAGAGGCTTGTAGTTGGAAACAGAAAGTGGTACAGTCTCCGTCAGATGCGGTGATCCGTGCAAAAAGAGATGACGTTCTATAGAAAAAATATGTCTGCAGGACACTTTGTACTTTCCATTGATTTAAAATATAAACCAAAATATAAAAGTTATTTTCTGTTTTTCTGCAGGGTTAACAAGTACACTTAGAAAAAATTAACTTACGACAAGAAAATAATTTTGTTGAGGAGATTTTGTTCAAATTTGACTTGTCGTTTGGTTGTGATTACTAGAAAAAATGGTTGGTGTAACAAAACAACTTATTTTGCTGAAACAAAAATTGTTTTTAAGTACCGTTTGTTACTTGTACCAAAGAATTTGGATGCTCGTACTTTATATTGATGTACAAAATAAAAGCAAATATTCCTTGTTTAGAGAAGATACAAGAAAATTTTGAAGAAAATTTTGCTTAGCGTACCAAACATTTTTCTCAGTGTACTAGTAATTGTAGCAACTGCAGTAATTCCTGATTTTGACTTATTACTTTCGTTTTCATAGAATCATTGTAAATTAGTGTAAAAAGTGAACAAAGGCTTTTATAAAAATAGTCTCCTCACCAGAAAAGTCGTTTGAAGTTGACGCAGTAATTGGAATTTCCCATTTTCGTAAAAGTTATTTATAGCCATTCTTTAATTTTTGAAGTATACACTTATTAACCCTTTATGGGTGGAAATGAATAAAAGATCGTGTATAACGTTGGGTATTGGAGAATAAACGAAATACGTGTAGTTATGATTTTAATGATTTATGAAGCAATTTTGCAGCAGACGGAACAATCTTTAATCTTTTATGTTCTTTCTTACGATCGGCTTCCCTTATTTTCAGGTCACTTTTAGAAACGTAAACCGTGATGCCACTGCGAAGTAGGATTTTATTCCTAATTTTTCCACTACTATGAGTGAGGATAAATGCGTAATTATGTGTTTTTTTATACTCTTTTCTCGGAGAGCCGTAATTACAGCGTCAGCTGTATGTACAGATGGGAAAAGCTTGTAGATTGTAGATTTTTTCCATCATAACTGAATCCTTAATTACTTACGAACATTTTTTTGAATAGTTGTATTCAGATGTGTGGCATTTCTTGAGGTTGTGGAAACAAGAGAAGAGGTATTGTAATTTTAGTAAATATTACTCTCAGATGGTCTATCATAAATCTGCCTTTACTGTGCTGGTCGTTCTGAGAAGCAGTTATTTCGCTAATATTTATATGGTGCATTCTGTTAATAATAATGATGTAGTCGAGAAAGATGATAAAGTACGAAGTAAAGCATCATTGGACTAGGCAATTGAGTGTTACTCTATAATTAAGTTATGGTTGAAAAAAATTCATTCATGTGCTAACACATTTTTATTCAACATTTAGAAACTGTTTTAAAGCTACATATACTCTCTTTGCTTTAAAACTTGCCATGATTACTAATAATCTGGCTGGGTATAAACTTCATGAAGGGAGAGAAATTTAATAAACTTTTATCGCTGGAAATTTAGAATATATGCATATCAAACTAATGAATCTGCATACATGGTTGCTGCAGATCAGGGAAAACCTGGAAAATTGGGACAAATCAGGGATTTAGAAAAAATTATAAAAGTCAGAGAATTTCTGTAAGAAGCACTTTGAGTGATTCTCAAGAATAATTAGGGCTGCCACACAGTCACTTCTAATCAATTTTTTATCTCAAACCCCATTTGAGTCACGTTTTAAAGGTAAAGTTATTATTAATTAATTTTTTGAAATGAAAAGATCACTAGTTATTTTTCTTTCAAGAAATTAACCACTAACTATTAAGTTCAGATCTATACCTATTTCTCAATTGTCTTGAATCCTTTTGAAATTTTTTAGGTTATTTCGGAAGATTCTAAGAAATTTTCAATCATTTTCAATAATATAAAGGGATTTCAGAGTATTTCAAAGGATTAAAAATATTTTAGGGTAAATTAAAAAAATTCAGTTTAAAGACCTTTGAAAAGTTTTAAGGGATTTTAAAGGATTTGAAATGTTTTTGAAAATTTTAAAGATTTCAAGACATTTTCAAGAGATTAGAAAATTTTCAAGGGATTTACAAGGATTTAAATGATACTGAGGGATTTGAACAAAATTTTATGAGGTTTTAAAGAATTTCCTAGAATTTCTAAAGATATGGAACGATTTTAAAGGATCTAGAAGATTCAAGAAGATTTTAAAACATTCCAAAGGATTTTACAGGATTTCAAATAAATTGTCCAGAATTTTAGGAAATGTCAGATTTCATGTAATTTTATGGGATTCTACAATATTTTAATGGATTTCAAAGAATTTATTCATAAGAATTGAGGGATTCCGTGGGATTCAAAAGGCTTTCAAATAACTCAAGGTATTACTCATGATTTTAATGAATTTTAAAGATTTTAAGATATTTTAACACATGCCAAGGAATTTTTAATTTATTTGAATAATTTCAAAGGTATTTCAAAAATTTAAATGGTCTTAGGGTTTCTTTTTGTTGAAGATTACAAGGCATTTTAAAGAGATAAAAAAAATGTCAAGGAAATTCAAAAGGGCATTATCTGGTATTATAAAAGATTCCATGGCATTTCCACGAGCTTCAAAAATTTTAAAAGGTATTTCAAAAGATTTCAACAGACTTGAAATATTTTAGGAAATCTAAAATTAATTTCAGTAATTTGAAGGGATTACAAAGAATTTGAAATATTTGAAGGGTTTTATAATATTCCAAGGCATTCTTAAGAGCTTTAAAAAGTTTACAGGGATTCCAAAAAATTTCGAAAGTCTTGAAATATTTTAAGGGTGTTTGAAAATATTCAACGGCACATTAATTTGGAGAAATTTAAAAGAATTAAAACATTTTTTGGTATTTTTAAAGATTCCAAAGAATTTTCAAGAACTTTAAAAAATTTGAAGGGCTTTCAAAATGTTTAGAAGTTTTTGAATTATTTTAGGGTATTTTACAAGATTACAAGTTACCCAGAATTAATTTCAGTAATTTAATGGGATCAACAATATTTGAAATATTTTAGGCCCAGGGCATTTTCTGGCATTATGAAAGATTCCAAGGTATTTTAACGAGCTTTGAAAAGTTATTATTATATTATTAGTATTATTCATAGACTTTCACAAGATTTAGAAATATTTTAATGTATTTCAAAGAATTCATTTACAAGAAGTGAGGGATTTTTAGGGTATCAAAGATTGAAGAGATTTTAAAATATTTTTTATCATTCATTCAAATTCATTTATCCTGAATTACTTTAAATTCTTTTGGATTATTTGAAATTCTCTGTAATGTTCTGAATTCCATTGAATTCTTCTAAATTCACTCAATAATACGACTCAATTCAATGGATTTTTTTAGCTTTTGTTTAATTCATGTTAAAGTATTTCAAACTCACCTTGAATTCTTAGGCATTTCATCGAATCCTTTTGAATTCTCTTGAATTTTTCTTAACTCATTCCAAACTTCCGCTAAATTCTTTCCCAATTTTATTGAAATGAATGGAATTTTTTCACATATTACTTTTTTTTTGGTAACTTTCGGTTTAAATAGGTCACTCATTCATTTTTTCAAGTAAATGAGGCTGCGGTAGTACTGAGAATAATAAATTAAGA
The DNA here is from genome assembly GCA_932178445.1 of Andricus quercusramuli. Taxonomy (NCBI): domain Eukaryota; kingdom Metazoa; phylum Arthropoda; class Insecta; order Hymenoptera; family Cynipidae; genus Andricus; species Andricus quercusramuli. The sequence goes on along the minus strand of CAKNXH010002168.1, from coordinate 236,602 downwards.
ATTTATAAATTTTAATTTAAAATTATTTAATTAACATTTATGAAAGATACTTTATGAAGAACGTTTTAAGATTGGAATTGTGGTCTCTAAATACTAATGATCAAAGGAAAAATGAAAGATAAGTCAGGGAAAAATCAGGGAAAAGTCAGAAAATTGCAGGTACCAGTGAATTATTTCTCCTAGTTTTCACAGGTGTTGAAATGCATGCAATATTTAATTCGCTAAATATTCCAGCCTACGTCGTTAGCAACCGTGAAAAATCTCGACGATAAAAGCGGAACTTGCGCAGAACAGAGGAATTATGTACATGGAAAAATAATAATTGAATTACGGTTGACGGCGCTCTTGTGGCGACAGCCGACAGGATTCAGCTTTTGCCGGATGCTGCGGAAAACGGTCGACTACGTATATGGAGATTATTGTAGCTATGTTGACGAATGCATGTAACGCTGATCGCCATGCATGATAATCCTGAAAGCGTTGCGGTAAAACATCAAATATGCACGTATGAAATCCATATACAAGGCACACATGGCAGAAAATACGATGAACCACCCTGTGACGGAAGGATATTTGGATTCAAACAAGCGCAGAACTGAAATAAAGCTGCTGTCTGTTTTCATACTGTTTGTCGTTAAATTTTTTATTACATAATTAAAAACCCTCGTAAAGTATTACTTTTAAATTGAGCATGCAATTTTTAATATGCTACAAAGAACAAAAAAGTTTCTTAAAGCTTCAGGTTTCAAGTGCAGGGCCTCGGACTCAGACCACTGCCGACACTTTTTTTAACGATGTTACTTTTTGTTATGTTTTTGGATATTTTTTTTTGTTACTATTTTGAAAAAAATTGTCAGAGTAGGCGCTGTGTGCATACAAAAAAAGGTTTCGTAGCCTATTAAGACGTTAATTAAGTCATTTGAATCTCCTTCTTCCGTTCTTTTCTTCCCCTACATCCATCCTTTCGCCTATATCCTCTCCCATCCCTTCACTTCTCCTCAATTAGCCTATCAACCCCTCATTTTGTCTACTTCCCTTCCCATATCATAATCTCCCTCCTCTCACTTCCCCTACTGCCCCACTCCTGACTGCTCCTTTACTTCTCCACCCTTCCCCCACTTCTTCCTTGTCTACTCCCCCTCTGCTTACTTCCCCTATTACCCCTTCATCCAACACTTCCCTTCTCATACTTCCCTAACCTTACCGAAAACCACTTCTCGACTAGCCTTTCCCTCTCTACTCTCCCATCCCCATCATTCCCCTCACATTCCCTACTTCCTCTCTCCTCACTTCCACTCTTGGGAAAAAAGTACGATGGACGCACAGTGTGACAAAAAAAGTTTTTCTGGAGAAAGTAGTCGCATTACAGTTCAGCTACTTCAGTTTTCCTTCAGTTACTTTCCTCCTTCTCTTTCCATAATTTCCTCTACTTCCCCTTCCTTCATTCTCCTTCTTCCACTTCCCTTACTTCCCCATTTAACCTACTTCTCTCCACTTTCTCATAATTTTCTCTACTTCCCCTTAATTTTCCCTACTTCCCCTTCCATCATTTCCATCATTTCTTCTAATTTCCCCTCACTTCTCCTTCTTTCCCCAATCGAAACTATGAGGATTTCTGCCCGGAACAACGAAACTCTAAAAAATGACACTAATGCTACTATTTCCTCAAATTGATCGCTAATTCAACTATATTTTCGCTTTGCCCTTAAATATATGTATTATCAAACTTTTTCAGCAGATTAGCTAAAGTGTCATATCCGCCATCCCAAAAATCAAAATTTCGAAAGATTTCAAGGGATTTCAAAGATTTGAAAAATTTTCAAAAACATTTCAAGAGATTTCTAAAAATTTCAATAGGCTCTAATGGCGTTAGATGATTTTAACTGATTTCAGGTATATCAAGTGATTTCACACGGCTTTAAAACATTTAGAGCATTTTAAAAGACTACAAACGATTCCGAAGAATTTGGAAGATTTCAAGAGATTTAAAGATTTTTCATCTAATTTCAGACGATTTCAAAGTTTTCAACATTTTTGAAGAATTTTTCATATATATTACAAAAAATATAATTTCCGGGATTTAAAAGTATTTCAAGGGATTCCATGAGACATAAAGCGATTTTGTAGGATCTCCAAGGACTTTAATAATTTAAAGAATTTCAATGGATTTCACAGGATTTGAAACATCTTAGGATATTTGACAAGATTCCAAGAAATTTCAAAAGATGGACAAAATTTGAAGGATTTTAAAAGGGCATCACAAAATATCAAAGGATTTCAAAAATTTTAATGCAAGTGATTTCTACGGATTCCATGGGGTCTCAAAGAATTTTAAAGATTCAAGTGATTTAAAAAATTTCAAAGTATTTGAAAAGATTCTGAGGAACTTCATAGGATTTCAAACGCTTTTGTAGGATTATAGAAAAATTCAAGAGGTATACGAATTTCTAAAGAATTCCAATGATTTGAAATTTCTATTTTCTATTCTTTTTTTTTCTAAATTGAAGAGGGTTCCAGACATTTTAGTGGACTCCAACAGAATTCAACGGGTTTTAATAGATTTCAGTGGATTTCAACGAATTTCGAAGATTTGAAGGAATTTCGAAGTTTTTAGAGTATTTAAAAAATTTTAAGCTTGCCTTATCATATTTTATGGGATATTACGTAATTTGAAGGATCTCAAAGATTTCATAATTTCGAAGGAATTTTGAAAGATATTCGAGACTTCAATATTGAAATTTCAAGGAATTTAACGATCAATAATACTTAAGAGATTTCAAGGGATTCCAATAGATTTCTAGAGAACTTTAGGGAGTAAAAGAAACAAAATGAAATTTTAAGGGCCTTCTAGGGAATTCAATAGATTGCTCAGGATTTCATGGGGTCTTAAGGATTTGAACAATTCAAGAAATTTGAAAATTTAAAGACTTTGAATGAATATAGTGTATTTTAAAAAATCTCGAGGAATTACATTGGATTTCAAAGAATGTCGTAAGTTTATTTTAAAATTTCAAAAAATATACAAATTTCTAAGGAATTTCAAATGATTCCGTAAGATTTCAGAGGATTTTGACAGATTTTAAGGACTTCAAAGAGATTGCAGTGAATTCCAACGGATTTCAATGATTTCACCATTTTTTAGGGAATTTTGAAAGATAGTATACCATAGAGTCCAAGATGTTTTACGGGATGTGACTCGATTTTTATGAGATTACTAGAGATTGCACAAGATTTGAGGGATCTTATCAATTTCAATGGATTTCAAAGAATTTTCAAGATTCTTGTATTTTTGTTTTAATTTTAAGGAATTTACAAATTAAAACTTTCAGGGTATTTTAAAAGATTCGGAAGAATTTCTCGCAACTCTGTGGGAGATTTATAATATACATTGTATATTGTATACGAGATTAAAAAAATAGTTAACTTCTCGGTTTAATATTTAAAAAATTGAAATTTGAATTTGTCAGAAGAGTCCGAGGCTTGCATGTGTTTTCTTAGCTTAAATTAGTTGTTTACTATTTGCAATACAAATTTTCTACGCCGAAAAATCAACTCATGTAGGCGTATATATTAATTTAAGTGACGTGAAATTAATTTTGAAATTATTAAATTTTTAACTATTTTAAGTAAAATATTAGAATCAAGCTTTTAATTGCATATTATTTAGAATGTTTCATATTCAGGCTTAAAACTGACCATTAGGGCTTTCATTTTGGAATTATGAAATTAAAAAAAAAAAATTATGTGAAAAGGTTCTAAAATTTCTTATGTTTGCATTTTTTATTTATTCAATTTGGTACGTTGTTTAACTTGAAAGACCACAGGCAATTAAGGCTTTCTATTTGGAAATAATAATCCATAAAATATTAAATTAAATCAATAAAAATAATACCAAGTGATTTGATCAAAATCTATGATTTGTTTTGTCTTTTATTAATTTGAAAGGCTTGCCTCGCGCTCCATATTTAGCTAATAGTTCCGCAAATTGCAGCAGTGTCCTATAGAAATATTTTGCCGTGATTACATGTTGACCATTTCGAGATTGATGAGTTGAGTGACCCTTGTTGAAAGGAGGGATGATATTTTTTTATGCAAGCACCTCTTTTGTATTACTTTTTATTTGTAGGGAATAGAAAATTTTTTATTTAACCTGCAATGTTAAGCTGGTTGTTATAAATATTAATAAATCCTCGTATCTTCTACTTTTGAACAGGACTCTTATCCATTTGATAACTTTTAAAATGAAAACGTGAACTTGTCATATGAGGGAACATGTGTTACATATGTAAAAAAGTTTCAAATAATGAATCAACGCTGTCATTTTTTCTGTTCATGCTTAAAGAATTTTTAGCATGCAAATCCATGCAATTGAATGAATTTCAAGTTTAAAATTGATTTTTTTTTTGTGAAAAGCATTAAAAATTGCATCTTTTTCTATTATAAACATTAAATATTGAAGAATCTTCAATTGCAGATGTTAAAATTTGAATAGTTTTTCATTGTAAATCTCTAAAATGAAACTACATATTCCAAAGAAACGTTCAAAATTATATCATTTCAAACTGTAAACATTCAAAATTACTGAATCTTTAATTGAAAATATCAAAAACTGAACTATTACATAAAGGTTCGAAATGACATACCCTTAAAAAATAAATCTTGAAAATTGAACAATTTTCAATTCTGTATTTTCCAAATTCAAGAATTTTAATCGTCACTCTTCTAAATTGTATAACTTTCAATTGTAAATCTTTAAAATTGAAGTTTTGAATTTTGAAAATTTACAATTAAAAATTATGCAAGTTTTAAGTTTTTCAATTAAAAATTCTATAATTTTGTGATTTACATTTGAAATGTACTCAATTTGGAAGATTTGTAAAATTACAAACTCTCAACTTTTAATCTTCAAAATTATCAAAATTTAAAAGGTTTTTTTTCTTACGTCCTTAGAATTGAAGAATCTTCAATTGCAAATCTTGAAAATTGAGGAATTTTTCATTGTGAGTCTTCAAAATTGAACTATTCCAAAAAAGTGTTCAAAATTACACAGTGCCTATAAAATATGAATATTTAAAATTCAATAATTTACAATTTCATAATTTTCAAATTCAAGAATTTTAAATCGTAACTCTTCAAAATTGTAGAACTTTGAGTTGTCAATCTTTGAAATTGAAAAGTTTAAAATTTAGAAAATTAAAAATTCTGTAATTCTGATGATTTTCATTTGAAATTTCTCCAATTTTAAAGACCTAGAATTGAAAAGTCTTCTCTTTTGATCTTCAAAATCTTCCAAATTTCAGAATTTTGATTTATACATCTTTTCAATCGAAGAGTTTTCAATTGCAGATATTCAAAACTGAACTTGAAAAAAAATGTTCAAAATTAAAATTTTCTTAATTATACACATTAAGAATTGCAGAATCTTCAATTGTAAATCTTCAAGATAGATCTATTTCAAAAATATGCCTAAAATATCATGTTTTTAAACTATAAATATTGAAAATCAAACAATTTGACGAATTCTCAATTAAAAATATCTAAAAAATGAATGAGTTTCGAAAATGGGAAATATAAAGTTTCAGAATTATTCCTGAATCACCCCGGAAAATATTTGTTTTTAGGCTATAGTCGTCCTGTAATCTAGGGTTATGCTTAGCAAATATTGCCAAGCCAATGTCACATATAAAAAATATTGAGTACATGTGGAGTTAGTAATAATTTCAACAATTGTAAAAATACTTTATTTTTATGGATATTTTTCTTTTATTATATAATGAATTACAGTATATTATTTGCAAAACTGAATATAACTTCTATTACACATACGTTAAAAACTTCACAAATATCACTAAATTCGGAACACAATCTACTTTTTTCGAAGAAAGTTCTTCTATACATTGAACGTGGGACGTGGGAAGCCCACGCGCGGTCGTTACTCTCAAGTCTGAGGTTAAGGATTTTGCTTCCAACAGCCTTGAATATTTCCTGGATCTTTGCATAAAATTGTGAATGTGAAAAAAAAAAATTATATGTATACCATACGTAATTGTGTGAATTCACACGAAATAATGAGAAGAGTCAGATAATTATTCCATGACTCTCAAAATAGTGAAAAGGTAATCCGAGAGACATGCAATTCGCGGACTCCTTTAATTATTTCAAGGATTGTCATGAACCTTTTAATGAAAGTCATGCAAAATTTTTAGAAATTGGTGGCTTATCCTAAAATCTCAGACAGCTAAGTAAAGTTTCGACAACTTATTTTTTCCGTGCAGTTATTAAATTTCTTTTCCATTTCAGCCAGAAATATTTCTGAATTTAAAAAATGGGTGGCTCAATTTAATTGAAAGTAATTTTTGTTAATGAAAGTGAAAAAAATGCTCACTGTCATATCCCATATTCTTGGTGTGAGACTAACAGGAATGGTTTCAGGGTGAAAGGCAAACACTACTAAGTGTTACGTACACTATGATATAGTGATATATACTCTCCTAGCCTCGTTCTATGATATGAGTTATGTCACTCTGCGTATTGTAAAGACTCTCGTAATTGATATTAAAAAGCTGAAATCTATAATTAACTTCTCAATTAGGAAAATGGATATCTTTACTAGTTTCTTTCCTATTTGAATTTGATGTTTAAATTACCCACTGCTAGCCTCAATTAAATGTAACCAAAAAGTGCTCATACATTCAGTTTCTCTTTCGAACGGGTTTCTTGAATGCCCCAGGTTATTTTGAGATAAGGAAGAAGAAAATCGTAACACGCGTTTTTGAGAAGAACGATTCTTTTCATTTTCAACGACTAAAAATCCCAGTTTTCTGGAACGCGACGCAACATATACATAGTAGTTTACTAGTTATTAGCCGTTCTCACATTTACAAAATTACACCTTTACCAGATTTCTATATTGTGTATTTAAAAAAAATAGGAAGAGCCGATAAAAATCGATTAAAATAGTATTACTTAACGAACCACAACATTTAATTTTCAAAAACATTTGTTTTTAGTTCAGTCATAATGTGAAGAACAAGTTCCCTGAGCTTCAAAGCGGATAAAAATTGTTTTTATTTCTCAAATTAAAAAAAAAACATGATTTTTTTGGATTGGTATCAGATCCGAAAAGAGTTAATAAGTTACATTTTTTTCTGTCTAAAGAAAATTTAAATTGGGAGGCATCACTATACAAAGTAGCGAAAGGAATGTAATATTTCTTCGTCGCTGAGCTAATCGAGTTGGTGTTTTGCACCTCATTAATCGCATTATGCTGCTTGATTGCTTTTCCGAACATAGTTATACACCATCTGCGAAAAAAAAGAAACTTGTGGGAACCTGGGCAAAACGGGCACCCTATTCTCTTTGTCCTATTCACTGTGCTATATTCAGTTTGCCCGGATCGAAATTTTAGAACAAAAACTGACGCCAAGAGGCATATACACACGATAATCAATAACCCTTATACAATGAAAATGTTCAATCCTACAGTAACTTTAGGAAGTAATATTATTAGAATTTAGTAAACAATAATAAATAATAAATCATTCATTGCACAGAGATATACTCCTGCCTTTTGCAACTGACCAGCAGTATCCTGATGTTCAAGCTTAAGTGCACTATTACTAAAAAAGAGCCATATGCCATAAATTATTATCACTTCAGCAAAACAGCACTTATTCACTTTTGTGCGGGCTTCTTCTAATCCCTATATTTGAGAAATGTTTCCACATTTCATGTTTTTTGAAGCTGCGATTGATTTTTCAAATAGAAACCTATGATATACAAAAAAGCGCGCCACAACCTATACTTATGTGTAATTATGAGCATCAGGGCAGGTAGAAAAAAGTTTTCCTAATTTTTAATCTAAATTTCGGACGGTATTGAAAAAAGTTATGTACAAAATTTGAAGATCTAGAAAACTTACACCTTTTCTTACGTTATTTGACTTTTTTTGTATAACCAACAGCTTTAAGGAAAAATTGAGAAAAACATTAACAAGTGGATTAACTTGTGAGTTTCATGTTTTTCTTTAACGTTCAAAATTTTCAAAAATATCTGATTTAAAGATTGCAGAATTAAACTGGTTCAGCCTATCGTTTGCAAAATGTTATGGACGGATTTACAAAAATATTTTTGATTCTTTTTTAGTCATAATCACGATCTAAAGATAAAACAAAAGTACACTCCTGAGCTGAAATTTTGCTTAATTGAGACAAAAAAGTTTGAATAGGAACACTTTTCCAGTATCGAGGAAATAGATATTGCAGTTGACAATCTCAAAGTGACACTCACTACAAATTTAAGCAGACTCGGCTGCGGATTGCGATAAAAGATGTAATCTTCATTTTAAACGAATAATAGTAATTCTTTCCCGAGATATTAAATTTCTGAATGCAGGCAATAAAAGTTTGTTCGAAAAAGTTGGTTTATTTCGAGTAAATCGTTCATAAATTTGGAAATAAATTTTCAATGTTTTACTAGAGTAAAAACATGCTCTCGAGATATGGGGACGCCAAGTAAGAATAAAAATCATTAATGTTTGATACAAAATATTATTCTGTTCGGAGAAAAATGATATTTAATTTCATAGTTTTGCACTGTGACGAGTTTTCGCTAAAAGGCCTATATAAAAAGGAGACGCTTATTATTTTTTTCTCAATGAACAATAATTTCAAGAAGTGTCAATGCTGAAAGGAAAAATTGGTTACTACGTTAAAAAATGCATTTGATGATTCGAGATTTCTCTAATGTAATGAACGCTTTTTCGGAAAAATGTTGGTTCTCTAGTTCGGTACTACCACTCATTATATATTCTTATATAAGAATAGAAGATATTCAAAAAGTATTCAAGAAATTTAATCTTTCTAGGTTAAAAAAAAGATAGTAATTGGTAGAAAAATATATGCTGGTGCTAAAAATTCAATTTAAAGTGTAGCATTCAGATCTTGTTTTTATATAGAGTACAAACCAGAGGTTCTGCGGTTTTATGTTTTTTAATCAGAGTCCTTGCAGTTCGTTTTAGTAATTCTGTGCAGAAAAGAGAATGAGGTGCAATTATTTCCTGCTGGCTCTCCGAAGCAGAAGGGTTGTATAGTTATATGAAACAAATATATGTATGTACAATGTACATATACGTATCATTATGTGCTTCTGTTTCTTGTCCGGTGGGATACAATATAATATTTGTATATATATGGTATTTTTTTAAACAATTTTAATCGAGCAAAGTAATAGCTCGAATGTGATTTTTGTAAATTAAAAATACTACAGTTATGCAGGTCTTTCTGAGCCGAAGCCGGCATTTTTTGAAATACATCGTTTTTTCGCAAGGGTTTTCTCGCAAATAGTTGATTGGAATAGTTCAAAATTGATTTCTTGTTTTAATTTTAAAAGTAAATGCGTTAAAGTTAGACCTTTTTTGTGTCTATTATATTATTTACTATACGCTGTCATTTTTACAGAAAAATAATTTTTGAGAGAGATTCACTGAACTTTCAATGACGGATGCTAAAATGTCACCAAGAAATTACTTTTTTTAAGTGGATCTTCATTGTCCAAAATCTTGAAAAATAATGTAACTGATCCCTGATGAAATTCCTCGAATGAAAAAGATAGCAAATACACGGGATTGCACATTCTTTTATTAAATCAGTTTTTATGAAAAAACTAGGGAGCCACGGCACTTGCTATTAGAAATACATAAAAATAATTATAATTGTGGAAAAAACTGGAATGGTGCCCTCTTTAAAAGTAACTTTATTTTCCCTGGGAAAGGATAACCCCCGATATCCGGTTTATTATTTTGCATGTTTTTACCTTCTCTTTTATGATACAAGTCAATATTTTCTTCAACTTCTTAGTAGCAGAACCAACAGATAATTAAAATTAATAGTGGTCTTAATAAATGTAATAACAGAAATTGAGTCTAGACAGGTACAAAAACTAAAAGCCATTGGTTAATTCATGGAAAGGGTAAATACTAACCTTTGTAAAGTTAAACATGACCATTTTTCCTAATTTTTTTTCTTCTCTTCATTAGAATGATTATTTTAAACTTACTTGTGGAGTAAGCGAACGAAACAAAAATATATATTGAAATCTGTATATTTTGTACTGAATTGTTAAATAATTTATAAAAATAATTCGATAATATTGGATAACCATATGATTTCCTCTAGATGATCCTATTAAAATTTTTCTTCTATCTCTGGTGTTTTTGAAATACAACATTTGTCTAATTTTTTAGGAATCATCTGGAATGGATTTATCATGTTTTGTGCACTTACGCCTCACTCAAACTCGATTCCAGTACTTATTTTCATGCACAAAATTTATAAAACGTAACTGTTATCGATAAATAATCAATAATTGCCATTATTTGAAATTTTGTTAGGATATGAGCCAATTTACCGAAATAACCCTTAGTAATTGTTTTACTGAATATTTCTTTAAAAAATGTAAATATTTTATACAATCAATTTCTGGAAAAACATTTCGTTTGTTATATCAAATTATATAAATTATTTCAATAACTAATTTATTAATATTCCATTTCAATTTTAGGTAAGGTTGGATTGGTTTACAATAAACTTTCTTTATTTTTAGGGTGTCCTTTAAAATATATAGCGTCATTTAAAAAGATGTGATCAATAAAACATAAAAAGGAGTGGCCTTAACAGGACATAGATAAAAATGCAACATTTTACACGCAATATTTCGATTAAATAAATATGTGCTATGAGAAGGGTTGCAGGAATTAAGGGGCAAGGCGTGTACGGAGGGTTTCAGGGGTTAAGGGGCAGCTGTGCAAAGAAGGTGGCATGTATTAAGGGGCAATTTTTGTGCAATTTTTCCTCAAAAACAGTAACTATTGTTACTTCTGTATTTTAGAAATATATATCCAAAATTAATTTTTACAAAACTTAATCGTGACTATAAAGTGATAGACACTTTTAATGAAAGTCGTAGGTTAGTCATGGCCCACATAATATTTCTAGAAGAAATGTTTTAGGAAATTTTTAATTACAGTGTGGAAGAAACATTACAGTTTTCCTATTTAAATCTCTTTGCCGCTGAAAATTAATTGTTTCTTTCTAAAAGTGTTTCTTTGGATTTACCTAGTTACGACTTCCTCTTCTAGAAGATTTACAATATTCTTAGAAAAATAGAAAATATTTTTGTAGACGTTGAATTTCCAACGAAATTCATGAATTTTCAACTGAAAAGATACATTTTCAACCAAAACAGACACATCTTCAACAAAATACATGAATTTTCAAATAAAAAAAATAAATATCTGATCAAATAGTCGAATCTTTAACTGAAAAATATGAACTTTAAACCAAAAATGGAATAGTTAAATGTTCATTTACAAAAAATGAATGTTCAACCAAAATAAAAATGTTGACAAAATAGTTAGTTTTCCAAGGAAAAAGATGAATTTTCAACTAAAATTAGGAATCTTCAACCAACAATTTTTTCCCCAAGAAAGTAGTTCAACTTTCAACAACAAATGATGAATTCTCATTAAAAAAGGTAATAGTTGAAATTTCAACCCAAAAGGATTTTCATTTTGAATCAGGTACAGTTGATAGTTACGTTCAGCCAAAAAATAATTGTTCAACAAAATAATTGAATTTGCAGTTAAGACAGAAAAAAATCTACGAGATTGTTAAAGTTTCAGGTCAAAAAGGCAAATTTTCAACCAATAAGTTTATTTTCAACCAAATAATGAAATTTTCATTCAAAAAGACGAATGCTCAATGAAAAATTGAATAGATGCAATTTCAACCAAAAAGAGATGAATTTTCAACAAGATTGTTTAATTTCAAACAAAAGAGATGATTTTTTAACAAAATACATGCATTTTCAGTTACAAAAGATCAATTTTCAACAAAATAGTGCAATTTGAAATCAAAGAGATGAATTTTTAAGCAAGAAGATTTATTTTTTACCAAAAAAAGACGAGTTTTGAACAAAATGTATGAATTTTCAACTGAAAAAGATCCATTGTCAACCAAAAATGTTATATTTGAATTTTCAATTCAACAAATTATTTTCAACAAAAAAAGATGAATCCTTAACTAAAATACAATAGTTTATATATTTCAACAAAGCGAAAATAATTGAAAATCAAAAACAGTTAATTCAACCAAAAAACTAATTTTCAACAAAACAGTCGAATTTTTAACTGAATGAAATGATTTTCTTTCAAAATCGTTGAGTTTCGAACAAAATAATTGAATTTTCAACCAAATAATTAATTTTTTAATCAAAAAAGATGAATTTCCAATAAAAATAATTAGTAAAATAACTAAGGCTGGTTATTTAAATTTGATTCTGTGTAATTTATGATTTAAATCAATACAATGTCAATAGTGGTGATTTTAACAACAATATTTTTTTTATCTCTTTATTAAGCAAAGACTTTAAAAAACTCGTTCGACATCATAATTAATGCAATTACACTAAAAAATACAAATATTTAGTTTAAGATTCAACCTTATATTCATCAGGAAATAAGTTAATATTAACAATAAGTTCACTGATTTTATAACGGAGAGTCTCCTTGTCCCGAAATTCGAGATGAGTAGTTAATTATTTTTCATACGTTTGGCTTTTCTTATTCTCCAACAAATATTATAAAAAAATTAAAACAGTAAATATTTTCTCACGGAAAAAAATGATTTTTCCTACTAAATCAAGTGGCAGACATGTAAAGAGTAATATTTCTCCAAGAAAATGTTTGAAAAACTCTCAATTGTTATTGTTTGGTAAAAAAAATAATTGAACAGTTGAAAAAGTGGTACTGTCCCTTGGAAAAAAATGATTTTTTTTGCGAAATCTGGTTGAGAATAAATTAACTGTAATACTCTAATAAAAATGCAAGAATACACAGTAAAAAAAAAAGGATCAATTTTATTGCAGAGCATTTTGCTCCAACGATCATTTGACTCTCGAGATCATAATGCTCTGTCCATTCGGATCACCTTGATCATCTTTTTCGGATCATTTGTCAGACTAAACAAAATGGCCGCCTATTTTTGGCGCTGATGTCATAACGACATAACCTAAAAATTTTATCTTACCGCACGCAAGTGACAACTACACTTAACAGGTGACATTTTCTCATATCAGATTCCGTTAATTTTTTTAACTTTTCAAGTACACTGCACGATCAGAAACCATAAAAAGCATGCATATGCGTTCAAGTACTTTAGAAACGTCAGCCATCTTTGTTTGACTTGATACATGATCCCGCATCAGGTCATTATGATCTCAAAAGTCGATCATTAATTCTGGTCGATCAAAATGCTCTTGATTTCGGTATCATTTTTGTTGCATATCAAAATGATATTGATTTCGGTATCATTTTGAACATTTTTTTTACTGTATAATCAGTAAATTTGAATTATTATAATTATTAAATATATATTTTAATATATTTCTCAATTATTTTAATATATTTTTAAATTTTTTAAATTTATTTATAATATTCGTTGCTAACGATATGAAATATTTTATTCTTATAATTTGTTATGATTTTCAATCACTTTGAAATCAATTATAAATTAATTTTATGAGATAAATAAATACCTGCATAACTGCCAATAATCTCATTAGTTAATTTTAAAAATGTATGTAATGACTTATTAATCGACAATATTGAGTAATTTTGCGCGATGAATATTATTCACATACAAATTTTCGGCATTTTCAGTTACGAGAAAATATTTTTCTGTGATTGAGCATTGTGAAGAAGTATTTATTTATGTATGAATAATTTATGACAATTTCGTCGAATCTCAAACTAAATATTTTTCCTAATCAAGTGTGACTGCAGTCATTAAGATGATCAATGTGTTAATTTAACCTAAGTAACAATTAATTGTTGGCTTCTTTATATAAAGTTTATAAACGTCAAAGTATAGTTATGTTATAAAAATATAGGCTCAAAGATTCGAAGTAGATTCAGCACAGCAAAAACAAAAGTGAATTTTTGTTGCGGGCAATTTTAAATTAGATAAAGTTGAATTTTTTCACGTCGAAACAAAACAAGATTTAATAGAGTTGGCATGATAACCATTTCCCATCTGGTGGGTAAATTTTAACATGTAGAGTTACTTTTTGTTGCAGGCAAAGATTACTCTGAAATTGATGTAAAGATTACATTTAGTTTTTTCTGTGAGAGAGGTGTTACAGCGTGAATGTAGGTTCTTGAATATGAAGACTGTAACATCTAAAGATTTAAAGGAGGGCCCATACAGGGTCTCCCAGACTCAAGTGCCCGGCCTTACATGGCCGCATAAAAAAATCTAAGATTCCTTTTCCAAAAGTCAGTTGAAGTTTTAGTTTTTGAGTTATAAAATATTTAAGCTGGTCCAATCAGGAGCGCCGTATAAACAGCCGCGTGTGCGTGAGCGGGATTCCAACGTAGTGTTCTCCCATTGGTGTTCTCCCGTCGCTAACCCCACCTCTGCGCTCGCTTCGATAACACTACGTTGAAATCCCGTTCACGCACACACGGCTATTTATACGGCGCTCCTGATTGGTCCAGCTTAAATATTTTATAACTCAAAAACTAAAACTTCAACTGATTTTTGAAAAAGGAATTTTCTATTTATTTTTTTTTCGACTCGGGGTGATATCTTTTTATAATACACACTACTTTCTAACTCAAGATGTTCATGAATTTCGCATGTCTCAAGAGCAATAAAACTAAATCCATGGATGTAAGAAATGATGATTTACAGACGTGTGGTTATTCATGTAAGGTGAATATAGAGTTATAGATCGACTAGGATTCTGCAAACGCTCTAAAAGAACATTTTTCACCAGGGGAACGTAGCTCTTGAGTAATGGCGTAACGGTGTACGAGGACATCAGTTCACCGGAAAGTAACGCGACAAACGTTTGTAATTTACGGTAATATGAATTCTCGATGCAGGCAATCGGTTGCCAATTCTTGATGTACAGTACCGGCCAGAATTGTCCGTCCACTTAAAAAAAAAAAAAAAATGATCAAAAACATGTTGCCACACTTTTCATGATAATTCGAGAACCGGTACATTTTTCGTTATGTTTTTGGTCTAATTTTGAGAAGAAGATTTTAAACTTTATAAACGCAAAGTTTCAATTTTTTTCATTAACTTCCCTGAAGCATGCACAATGTAGAAATGCAGAATCTGAAATAGTTAAAAACGGAAAAAAGGTTATAGTCTCTCATATTCTATCTCGTATTTACGGCAAGAAGGGTTTAATCGACGCGAAATTTAGTAAGATGACTAACTGGTTTAAAAAATATTGTTGACTGAACTTCTTGCTGACAGATCCGACATAAAAGAGATACATGTTTTTAATATGATTTTGTTTAGTGGAATGACGATTCTGGTGGGTACTGTACTTTTCAATTAAAGAATATCGATATCCATGCATGTGATCATTATTACCGTGCAGGTATCCGGAATCAGTTTGCAATGTTTACAAAATTGAAATTTGCACTCAAATGATTCATTTCGAAATAAATTTCCTATATAAAGTTAATGCAAATATTCTGCTTTGTGTTGTTATAATTACATTTGCTTCATAGAATCGTATTTGAGATATCAAGCAATTTATAGTATTGGAAGTATATTTATTCATTACTGTTGATTCAATTCCTTTAACGTAAGGACGCAATGTTTATGTCTGTTTCACAATTACAGACTTTAAACTCCTCCTATTCCCATTTTTTAAAAAGGATTCGTATTTTTTCCCTCGTTTTCAAGAAGTTGTCCCTTTTCCCCCCTCTTTCTACTTTTTCTCAAAAAGCGAACTATTTTTGGTTAAAGTCCATTCTTTTTAATTAAAAAGTCTAATATTATATTTTTTGTTCAGAATCAATCTCTTTTCGTTAAAAAGTCTTCTATTTGGTTGAACCTTTGATTATTTTGTTCAAAATTCAACTATTTTTACCTAAATTCAACAACTTGATTGAAAGTTGAACTATTTTGTACAAAATTCATTTTATTGGTTGAAGATTTAACTGTTTTGTTCAAAATTCATTTTTTTAAATTGAATTTTCTTATTTAATAGTTAACTATTTAATTTTTGGCGAAAAATTGATCTTTTTTATTTGAAAATTCAACTATTAAATGTTTCGTGAAGAATTTATCTTTTTTGGTTCAAAGTTAAACTACTTTGTAAAAAATGTCATTACATTAGTGTCAGGTTGAATTATTTTGTACTAAATTCGTTTTTTTTAAAATTAAATTCTTAAATGAAAAATTTAACTATTTCTTTTTTGTTGAAAATCCGTCATTATGGTATAAAAATTCAACTAATTGGTTAAAAATTCGTCTTTTTGGTAGGTCATTATCCTTGTCGGTTAAAAATTCAACTACTTGTTTAAAAGTTGAACTACTTTATTGAAAATTAATCTTATTAGTTGAATTTTAATTTTTTTTGTGACAATTCAACTATATTATTGAAAATTCGTTTTAAGTTAAGAAATAATTTTTTAAACTGAACATTAAACTTTTCCATTTTTGGGTGCAAATTTATAATTCTTGATTGAAAATTAAACTGTTTGTTTGATAATGCGTTTTTTTCCTTTGAAAATTTAATTCTTTTGGTAGACAAATCAACTATTCGGTGAAAATTACCATTATGTTTGAAAATTCATATTTTCGGGTTGAAAATTCAACTCTTTCTTGTAGAGAAATCGTCTTTTTAGCTACAAAATTCAACTATTTGGTTGAAATTTGTTTTCTCAATCAACTGAATTTTTCTTTCTTGGTTGAAAATTCTGTTTTTTTGATGAAAATTCATCTTTTTCTATTCAAATTTAACTAATTTGTCGAAAGTTGAATTTCTGTATTAAAAATTCGGTTTGTATTCATGATTTCAGTTAAAAACTAAACTATTTTATTGAAAATTTAACTATTTTGCTGCAAATTTGATTTATTTGTAGAAAAGTTAACTGTTTGGAAATGCAACTGTTTTTGATTAAAGTTTTATATTTCCTTATTTCAAAATTCCATCATTTGGTTGAAAATTCATCCCTTTTGCTTGAAAGATCAGCTATTTTGTTGTAAGCGCAACTTTTTAGTCGATAAATTTTTTTTTGTTGTCAAAAATTGAATTGTTTTATCAGAAATCGCATTTTTTAAAGTCATCTTGTTAAGTCAAAAATTCAACTGTTATGTTGAAAATTCGTCGTTTTGGAGAGAAAACCTGGCCCTTTGGATTGAAAATTTATCTTTTGAGTAGAAAAGTTCTTTGTTGAAAATTCCTTATTTCTTGGTTGTAAATTCAACTGTCTTCTAAAAAATTGATCTTTCGCTTGATGATTGAACTACCTGGTTCAAAATGCAACTGCTTTTTAAGGAATTTTGCTCTTTTTTTTTGAAAATTCGACTATTTGATTGAAATTTCATTTTCATAGGTTGATAATTGAACTATTTTGTTAAAATCTCTTCCCTTTTACTTGAAACTTCAACTACATGGCTGTTAATGCAACCGTTTGTTATAAACAAATTTTTTTTATTAAGCCCTAACTATTCGGTTGAAAAGAATTTTTTTGGTGGAAATTGATTATGGAAAATTCACATTTTCATATTTAAGAGTCAAAAAATTTGTTCAAAATGTAATATATTTCGACTTTATATCCTAGAAATTTAAAGCGATTCATATTGAATTCAATATCGCACCTATATACATTAATTTTATTTAAAAGAATTTATTACCCAATTATTCCCCTATTTTCGTGAAAAATCGTCCTCTTTCCTCTGTTTTGAGAGCATTCAGGACTATGAAGTCCACAATTAATTTGATAAACTCCGGGTCTTTTGAAATTAAGCCTCTGTAATATACAAAACTCAAAGTACTCAAAATATGGAGAATTCTTCTCTCGATATCATCAAGAATTCGAATGTTCCTAAAAATTGGCGCCTTTATTCTTGTAAAATTTTAAATAATAACTACTATAGCTCTGCCTTGATTATTAGTAATAAAAAAAATCGTAAAAAATCCCATCCACAAGGATCTAATAAAACACTTATCCTGAAATGAATGTTGTGTAACCATAAAATTATTATTATGTGTTTATAATTTTTCTTCATATCTTATAGAAAGCGTATAGTCTGTTCATTAACTTATGTTAGCATTAGCTGATTCGAATTCACCTTTCCATTCTAATAACCCCGGATGTGATAGCCTCCTCTCAATCACGCAACACTGAATACGATAGAGCTGCTTAGTTTGCGTAGTATCACTTCAAGATTATAATCATCCAATGACAATATCCCAGCTGTGTATGCATTTTTAAATTTAAATTTCGGTTTCTTAAGACCTGAGCGGACATTTTTTATTATGGAAAAGAGTCATCTCCTGCTGCGGTTCATGTAGAATAGTTAAACATTTTGAGCACAGAGCCTCGAGGCAGAGGTGAGGATTCCGGAAGTCTGATCTTAAATTATTCATTTTCAGCTTGCACAGCAATAATGCAGAACCAAAAACTATATACATACTGTTTTTTGAATTTATTGAGGGGAAAACACATTGAGGAAAAAATCTGGTGAAGTATCAAATCTGCATAAGATTTTCCGGCTTTTTTACAAAGTTTAGATTCATTTATTAAGAAACATAAACATGAATGCAAGCCAATAAAAATCAAGATGCTTTGAAAGAAATGATTTTTGATGATACCAATTCCAAACATTTCCTAAACAGGCTAAAATTCTTTAAAAGCATGGTAAATAAGGAGATTTTTCATCAAAATAGGGAAGTAAATTATTTTGAATAGAATTGATGCAGGTACTAATATGAAATAAAAGTTTAGGCACAAAAAATTCCAAGTATTTTGAGAAATAATATGCATTTTCAATATAATAGATGAATGTTTAATTAAATAATTGAATTTTCAATAACAAAAATGAATTTTCAATCAAAAAGATTGATTTTGAAGCAAAGAGATGAATTTTCAAATGAAAGCAAGAACCAAGAAGCGGAATCTTCAACCAAAAGAGATGAATTCTCATCGAAAAATGTAATAGTTAATATTTCAACTTAAAAATATTTTATTTTTGAATGGAAAAAGTTAATTTTATTCAGAAAAGTAGAATTTTCAATAAAATCGTTAAGTTTCTAACCAAATATTTAAATTTTAAATAAACACGGTGAATTCTCAACCCAGGAGATAACTTTTTTTTACTAAAAAAGGCGAATTTATAATACAGTAGTTCAATTTTCAAGCAAGTGGTTTCATTTTCAACCAAAAAAAGATTTATTCTCAACAAAAACTGTAGTAGTTGATATTTCAAATAGAAAAGATTTTAACGTTACATGAAAAACTGTTTTCATCCAAAAAAGTTGAATTTCCAATAAGATAGTTAATTTTTTAATAAAAAAGATAAATTTCTAACCGAGAAGCTTACTTCTTTACCAAAAGAGACGAATTTTGTACCAAGGAGATGAATTTTCAACTAAAATAATAAATCTTCAACCAAAAAAAAGTAATTTTTAACAAAGAAGTATATTTTCTACCCAAATAGTTTAATTTTCAACCAATAAAAGATGAATTCGCAACAAAACCAGGAATATTTTATGTTTCAAGCAAAAAAAAATTTCATTTTGAATCGAGAATAGTTTAATTCAT
>CAKNXH010002168.1:155545-206468 GCA_932178445.1 Andricus quercusramuli | reverse complement strand
ATTATCATTCGATACAATTTGTTTATTTTATCATCAAATGTTATAAAAAAATGCATAGTTTGCCCATTTATAGACAGAAAGTAATTGTTTTTCTTTCTGATCGTCTTCAAACTGTATAAGTGATGATGTCTAGTGGTGAAGACTTCTCGTTCGATATTATTTGTTTATTTTATAAAGAAATGTGTAGTTCAGTCACTTGTACACAGGAAGTCATCTTTTTTTATTACTGCCTTCAAATTATGCAATTGTTTATAAAATAAACAAACAATATTGAATGACAAATCCTCATAACCAAACATCACTACTAATATAATTCCAAGGCGAAAAGAAAGAAAAACGTTTACTTAAGGTCTATAAATGGCCAAACTATGCATTCGCTAAAAAAATGTATTCATAAAATAAACAAATAGTATCGGACGAGCAGTCTTCACCACTAAACATGACCACTTATATAATTTGAAGAGGATCAGGAAGAAAAAAAATTACTTTCAGCACATAAATTGCCAAACTATGCAATTTGTTTATGAAATTTGTTCATAGAATAAACAAATGACATTGGATGACAGGTCTGCATCACTAAGAATCAACACTGATATAATATAAAGACGATCAGGAAGAAAAACGGTTACTTTCTTTCTATAAATGGTCAAACTATGGATTTGTTTATAAAATTTGTTTATAAAATGAAAAAATAAATCCGGTTGACAATTCTTCGTCACCAAACATTATGACTTACGCAATTTGAAGATGAGGAGAGAGAAAAACGATTACTTTCTGACTAAGTGACCAAACTATGCATTTGTTTATACAATTTGTTAATATAATAAACAAATTATATCGAATGACCAATATCTTCACTAATAAGATTTAAAGGTAATAAGAAAGAAAAACGATTACTATCTGCCAATAAATGCCTAAACCATGCATTTGATTATATAATTTGCTTATTAAATAAACAAAGTATACCAGAAAACAAATCTTCATGATCAAATATGATCCTGTCGATAAAAACAAGCAATTTTCACTCACAAATATAATTTACAAGCAAAATTGTGTAACGAAAGAATTTATTTGGCTTCAAGCATTTTTTTAAAGTATCGTTTGTCACTTGTACCAAAGAATTTGGTTGCTCGTACCAAACACACGAATGCGCATGCACGGACGCCCGAAGACTTAGATTTCAATATGGGTGATATCATTCGATATGCCAGAGAAAGCTAGTTATTGTTGTTTTGGTCTGTGAGGTTTTTAAAATGAGTTTGCATAAGAGAAAGTTTTGTGCGTGATTACTGTCAGGTATTCTTCGTGGATTTTCCTCGATTTGATTTTGGAACTTAGAATTCTGAACATAGTTTCTTTCTTTTTTTCACAAAATAAAATAACATTTTGACTATTCGTTCATTTATGCTAATTTTTACTAATAATGAATGTTTGTTTATATATTTTTATATTTATTCTATTATACTTGTTCTAGAGACCCAGTAGGAACAATAAATCCTTTTTTTGAGTAAAATGCATTTGATTTGAGGAGAAGTCTTTCGGTTAATTACAATTTCATTTATAACCATGGACTTTTTTGATGAAATTTAATTTGATTAATTATGCAAATTCTTTGCAAATTGAGCGTATTTTATTGAAAAAATTCACCTTTCTCACTTTAACGTTTTCTCGTATAAATGAGATATTTTATTATAGAAACAAAATGAAAAGTTTACTTCCACAAATCCATATTGTTATTCCAACCAATAATTTGAACGATTTTACAAAATATGGTTAATTCTACAAAATATATTTTTTCAGCAAAGCATATCAACAAAAAATTGTTGTCGGGATAATCAAACTTTTAGTTCGACAGCCAAACACTTTTCTCAGTGCATTCCAGAATAAATTGATATTGAAATGCCGTAAAATGGGGCTAAGCGACGTATGTGGGAGGAACCGGTTTCCTTCGATAATAACTCCGTTGAGGAGTTCAAAAATATCTTACTTTCTCCGTAAAGTTTTCCTTTAAAAACTTTTTTTTGCTATTTTTGCGAGTGAGCTACTTAACCCCACATTGTGAGGTAAAGTCGCTCACTTCAAGGGATGGTAAATAGTTGTGAATGAAATGTGTAGGTTTGTGCTTTATAGTACGAAAGAGGGTCAGATAGAGATTATATGTATATGGAAAGAATCAATATCTAGTTTAAATTCTTTCTTGGACTTTGAGCAACGAGAAAAACAAGCCGCTTAGCCCCAGATTATGGAACCTGTGTTATTCTGTAATGAAACTAAAGGAACACGTTTTTCACAATTTAGCAAAAATTTTGATTAATTCTTATAAGCTGTTAATGTTAACTTTATTGTAGTAAAATGACCGCATTTCTGAAAGTGTAGTAATTTATGAACGCGTATAAATATTCGGATGTTTTCTTTTTCATTAATTGAGGGAATTCTTGCTGTATCAAATGATATGAAAAAGATATAAAAAATTCGGAAAATAAAAAAATGGCTACATATTTTCTATGTTCTGTCTCTGCCAAACCACTTTTTCATATTAAAAAAATATGTTTTCAAAAAAATGTGAATTTTTTTCGAAAACTACTGAACAAACTGGAACAATGTGGAGAGGACAGCGTTGTATAATTTAAAAAAAATGTCTGACAGTCTCTGTACACTTTCATACTAAATATGAAAAATTTAATACGCTATTCTCGTCTGATAATAATATAGCCAGATTATTGGATCAACATAAAGTACATACATTGCGTGTGAATTTCACAGTAGATGCATCTGAGTTTAGTCAGACGAGGGAATAAATCGACGCGTTCGGCTGCATTAGGATAATTCGGCTATCAGTAAAGTAATTATTAAGTGGCACCTGCAATTAACTCTTTTCACATTCTGAATTTGTTCCATTATTTTCGCATAAATATTATTGCATAAATAAAGGGTTGCAGCACAGAACTAGAAAACTAACATTTTGGCCGAAAATTGGCTTTTTTGTATAAAAAAATTTTTTAAAACGAACACACGTTGTGGTGAGAGAATTTGTTCGGAATTTCATTTTTAATAGTCACTTTTTTTCTCAAATCACTTTTTACTCAATTTTTATAGATAAAATCACTATAGTCGCTTTAAAAATAAAAATATGACTAAAGTCACTTCTTTTAATTAAATAAAACAGAAAACTCAAGGATTTCTTGATTTTATCGAATTCTTTTGAATTCACTCTGAATCCTTTGAAATTCCATTGGAATCCTCTAGAATGCATGTATCTCTTTTGGATTTCACATTTTTTTAATTCGCTCTGAAGACTTCAAAATTCATCTTGAATTCTTATGGCTTTCATCGGATTTTTATTAACTAATTTTATTCACTTCCATGTATCTGAATTGAATGACATTTTTTTGGAATTCAGAAATTTTGTTCTATTTACGTCAATCCGTTTTCATTTTTCTTATTTTTTACGAATTTCATCGAATTCTCTTGATTTTCTTTGAATTCTTCGAAATTCACTACAATTTCACTAAAGTCAATGGAATATGTTGGTTTTTTCGAATTTTTTTCAATTCGTTTGTATTCACTTGGAATTGTCTCTGCATTCTAATTAATTTATCCCTATTAAAATTTTTGTTTAATTTATTTGAATGCTTCATAATCTGTTCCGAAATGAATGAATACAATGATTTTTAAAAACATGTACCAATTGATTGCAATTCACTCAAAATTTTTTTAGTTCAACTAGAATTTTGATCAATTCCATTAAATTATTTCAATTTCTCTTAAATTTCTTAACATTTCTTCAAATTTTATGTGATTCTTGGGGGTTTCAATTCATTTAAATTTGTTTAAATTCGCCCTGAATTCTGTTAATTCCCATTTTACTCAATTTGATGGAAATTTTTTTATTTGAATTCTTCCAAACTGAATCCAATTTCACAAAAATTTATTTTTATTATTAATTTATCCTGAATTCTTGGGGATTTTTTTTGAATTAATTGGAAATCATTTGTCTTTTTTTAACTCTCGCTAAATTCTTTTGAATTTTCATAAATTCTTATAAATTCACTGCATTTTACTGTAATCAGTAGAATACGTTGGATTTTTTACAATTCACTAAGATTTTCAAATAAACCACCTAGAGATTCTTATTAATTTAATGGAATTCTTTTCATTTCCATTAAACCCTTTCAAATTCTCTCGAATTTTATTAAATTCATAGTTTTTCTGTAAATTTTTTTATTTGATTATTAGTTCGTTAAAATTGACTTGGAATTCTAATCAATTTTATGGAATTCTTTTGAATTCAAAAAGTCATTAGTGACCTTTGATACCTTTTTTGGTTTAATAGGTCACTTTTTAATTTCTTTCAAGTAAGTCTCTTTGATCATATAAGTCAATAAGACTCATTACTGTGTATAACAGTAAAAATAATAAAACACTTATTTTTTCAAAAAAAAAAAAAAAAATTAATTAGAATTTTTGTGGATAAAAATTGGTTCATTCTCATACAGCATTTCCTTATCTCAGAGCAAGTTCTTATTTTTGTTTTTAAATTCAAAATTAGATTTTTAATCGCCATCCAAAGACGATTTTCAAAACCCATAAAATTTTAACCTCTAAATTCTTGAATGATTTACTCAGAATTGATCCGATTTTCCTGATCAGATTCATTTTCCTCGAGTTTAGCTGCTTAATATCTTGAGAATAAAATTTTTATTTTTTGTCCTAACTGAAGATTGCACTTTTCATCGCGATCTGCAGCCGAGCCCTTCCAATATTGGATTCCTGTGATTTTGAGGTTCACAACTTCCTCAATCTATTTCTCACAACTGGAAAACTTTTTCTGATCACACTTTTTTGCCTTAATTCAGAAAAACTTTAGCTCAGGAGTGGACTTTTGCTTTATCTTCAAATGGTGATTTTGATTTTACAGAATGTTTTTTCACTCTCCTAGATAATTACGATGTTGTTGTTTATCTAGTTCACTACTGCAACACTTCGAATAGTTTTTTATTTAATTTTAATTACAGTGGCTGTTATTTTAATTTTTTATGAGTAGGTTTTTTTTTGTTTCTGTTTTCATTGTTAGATAATATATGGTTGAGAGAATATGACAGTATAAGTTTGGAATGCATGGGTTGTAAAGAATAAAGAATAAGAAAGGCGTGACCATAGTTCGAATTCTTTACTGGACCTTTTTGTAAAGAAAGAATGAGAGAAAGAAAGAAAGAGAGGTCAGAGAAAACTGACCAGAAATATTGATCCATGGTATATTCATTTAGCTGATTGTTTGTTTTAGGGATTACACGTGGGACGTACATCAGACATTATGAACCAGCCTGGTACGATGCGACTGCCTTGCGACGACATCGCGATAGGGTGCGTCGCGACGCTCCCGACGCCATCAGGGATCAACCGCTAATTTTGCATGTTCGCGTCCTCGACAGGTGAGTCAGCAAAAACCAATTATTCCACTATTCGAGAGTGAAAAAAGGATAGCAGAAGGATTTCTGAATCCCATGCTGTAATTAGATCTTTTTTAGAAAGGAATCTTTCAAAACGTAAACTTTAAAAAAGTCCAATTGCTCGACAGAATTGTACAAAAACCATTACAAAGAAGTAAGTTTTAAGAAAAAATTTAATCGGCTCATTAGAAACAGTTATATATTGATAAAGGAATTTCGACGACTTTATTAAGCACGTCAAAATTCATAAAATATACATTCAGAAAAATGATTCTTATAATCGAAGAAATATTTTTTTTATTAATGAATATTTTATTCAAATAAATTTTCTTTGATTCTTCAATTAAAAAAAACGTGATATAAGCAAAAATAAAACTTTGAGCAGTTTCGTATTTTGCCCTTCTACGGTTTGAAGTTATTCACTGTGAATAATTATAATTTAGTAATAATAGTGTCAAATTACTCTAAATCCATTTTTTCAGTTAATTAATTAAAGTGAAAGTAGGAAGGATTATGAATGAGAATAAAAAATTCTAAACTCAAGAAGAGAAGAATAAACAAAACTGCTGACAGTGTAATTTTTACAATAAAAAGAACTTCCGCGAATTCTTGGTGTTTTTTCTAATAATCTGAACAATTACAGAATAACTTTAACAAAATTACAGAATAACTTTCTCCTGCGAGAACAAAAAATCCGCTTTAAGGCTTAAAAAAAACGAAAAATCGCGATTTGACTAAACAGCAAACACCCTAATGTACAATCTAACTTTATAAATTTAAGTGAATCCAATACTTTTTCAAACTTAGATAGCTAATTTTTAAATAATGCATAATTCTTTAAAAAAATCTTTCAGAATTCTTGAAATTGATATATTTTTTGAAATAATTAAAGACGCATAAAAGATGACTCCTTAAGGAATGGTTTAGTATAGAAGTTAATAAAATGATTCTGAATTGTGTTAAAAATATTGCGAAAGCAAACTTTGAAAACTGAGAAATGATAAAAATGAAGTAATTGGCAGAGAAATAGTGTAGAGCAAATATATTAATAAAAAAAGAAATATAATATATTTATTATATATGTCCACTTAAAAACTGTGGTTAACAATTCGAACACATTACCAATTTCAAATATTTTAATAAATATAAAATAATACAATTCACCATTACATGGGAAACCTAGCTATAATAAAACAAATAATTTTCTATTATTCAGCCAAGAAATTACTAATTATATAACTATTTTATAATGTTCAAGTTTTTTGTTCTCAATTTCCTACTTTTTTAATGCAGCAGATAGGTCAGGGAATTTCTATAAGGGGCACTTCAAATAAATGTCAACGATAATAAATTTGACATTTTGAAATATTAAATGAAATTGTTATTTTCTGGTTGGAAATTCATCCGTTTTGACAAGATTTTTTGCTTTTGCGTTAAAAATGAACTATTTTCGTAAAAAATTAACGCTTTCGCTGAAAATTTATATTTTGCTATAGAAAATTCAATTGAAATCTGATTCTGTGGAAAACTTAACTTTTTTTTTCATTCTTCATTTTAGATGAAAAGTTATCTCCTCATTTGGGTGGAAAATCAAATAATTTGTTGAAGTTTGATCAACGATTTCTTTAAAAAAACCTTTTTTTCTTATAGATTTGTTATTTTAGTTAATATTTCATTTCTTTGGTTGAAGACTCATTTCTTTTTGCTTGAGAATTAATTTTTTCAACTGAAGATTCAAATATTCAAGTTGAAGATTCATCATTTTTAGTTGAAAATTTCTCTCGTTGGTTGAAAGTTTAATTACGTTGTTGAAAACTCATTTTTTCAGGTAGGGAATTAATTATTCAAACTGAAAATATAGCTATTCCATTTCTGGTTGAAAATTGATTTTTTCTCATTGAAAATTTAACTACTTGAGTAAAAGTTGAACTACTTTGTTGAAAATTGATTTGTTTTTGTATAAGGTTCATCTCTGTGGTTGAAGAACAACTTTTTTGTTGATAATTATATTTTTTGCTGGAAAATTCAACTGTCTTACAGAAAAATCGTCTTTTAGCTTAAAAGTTCAATATTTTGGATGCTTTTTTTTTCTTGACTAAAAATCATTATTTGGTGAAAATTCATGTTTTAGATGGAAAATTAATATTGGTAGGTTGGAAATTCAACTTTTTTTAAAAGAAGGTTCATCTTTTTGGTTGAAAATTTGTCTTTTATGGTTAAAAGTTGAACTACTTTGTTAAAAATTCTTTTTTTGCAGATTCATCTTTTTAGTTGAAAGTTAATTTTTTTTTTATTGAAAATTATTATATTCTGTAGAAAATTCATCTTTTTAGTCGAATTTTTATCTTTTTGGTTGGAAATAAATTTTTTCCGTTAAAAATTTTGTTGGTTGAGGATTCAACTATTTTGATGAATATCCGTCTTTTTTGGCTTAAAACTCAACTACTTGCTTGGAAGTTGAGCTACTTTTTTAAAAACTAATTTGCATGGATAAAGATTCATTATTTTATATGAAAATTCATTTCCTTGCTTGAAAGATCTTCTTTTTCTGTTGAAAATCAATGGCTTTAACTAAAAATATAACTATTCCATTCTTGGTCAAAAATTAATTGATTTTATTGAAATTGGAATATAGTTACTTGAGAGGTTTGGAATTTAAAGCGTTTCATATTGAATTCAATGTGTTAACTAAATTAATTTTATTGAACAGAATTTATTCAACTATTTTCGTGAAAAATCATCCTTCTAAGATAATGTTAGGCTCTGAAGTCTGAAATATTAAAGTTGATATTATTTTAATTTATAATTTTCTGGTTTCCTAGTTCCTACTGTGAAGCATCGAAATATAAGTACGGCAGTTGTAGTCACTTTTGTCACTTTTTAAAAGTACATTAGTCCGTGGCAGCAATGAATAAATCATTTTTTTAACAATGCGTAGAAGGGCCAATGAACTCTAATACAACATTTTACGATCTGCCTTAATAGTTTTATTGTAAATGCCTTTGTGCTCATAAATTGGATATAAAAATATAACTTCTCGAGTAACAGATCGAGGCATTTTATATTAGTTTTTTCTTTATGATGCTTCCCGTTCTAAATTAAACTTTTCTTGGAATTTTTCTTTTTTCTTATTCTCTTTAATAACATTAAATTTTCCAACATCTTTCCGACTGGTATTAAAATAAGGGAAATATTTTTATGAAAAATCATTTTCCTTTATTAATGAAAAGTCCAATTCAAAGTGGTTCTCGTTATCTTTCAAATAAAAAACTGTAAAAATGGTAAATGCAATAGCTTGTATCTTTTAGAATAAGAAAAAAGTTCTATTGCAACTTTTTGAAAGGATTTTGAAGTTGTGTAAAGTGGCTGGGAATTGAAGAGAAGTTGACAATCGCTTCCCATCAGTTCAGTCCGACCTTTCAAAGATATTGTAATTCTTCTGAGGAATCTTCGAGAGCGCAGAAGAATTTAAATATCTCGACGTATAATTTACTTGTTAGAAATTGAGTGTGTATTAATATTTTTTATTGTTCTACTAAATTTTTTTATTTAGTTAAGCTGATATTAAAAATATGCTTACTCTATACATGGCTTAAAATGAATGGCATTGACGATCTCCTAAATACATTCTTTATCCCAAAAGCGTCGGGTTTTTATGTTCGAGGGAAAGTTAGTGGAATGAAGCCCGCGATAAAGATACATTGTGGAACGTATCCTGTTCAGCGAGCAAAATTAATTTCTATCCGTGAGGATAAAATTGCAGAAGGAAGGCTTTTTCCGACATTTTGGGTATGGAGCGATCACTAAATTATGTAAAAGTGGGGGGGGGGGGTATGTTATATGGCGGGGAGTAAGTCGATACCAGTACGTAATATTTTTAGCAACTGAACCTTATAGGAAATGCATCTATTTAAAATTATGGTATCCAATATTAAAAGTTAGTAATTTAACAATAAAAGATTGCGCTATAATTAGATTATTGTTTAGCTTTTTTTCTCATCGTTCTGTAAAAAAATATCCATCCAAACAAAATGTTCTCACCATTTTTTAAATTACTGCTATCCGCAAAATCATCCCAATTTTTTTAAGTTTATCTGAAAAGATTCTAAGGGATGCTAGAGGATTTTTAAGATTTCCAAATGTTTTAAAGGATTTATAAGACTTAAATGAATTTTTCAGGATCTCAAAGGATTTCATAGAACTTTAAGAATGCCGTGAGATTTCAAGGAATAGCATCAGAATTTATGTAATTTCACGGTATTTCATCACATTTTGATAAAATTTTAAAGAATTTATTCGCGAAAATTCAAGGATTTCAAACGATTTCAAAGATTTTAAGAAATTTGAAACAAAAAAGGAAACAAATGAAAAAGTTTGAAAGATTTTGTAGAATTCAAAAGATTTCAGGATATTTAAAGATATTTCAAATTATTTAATTAGGTTTCAAGAATTTATTCGAAGAAATTCAAGGATTTCAAACTATTTCAAAGGTTTTAAGAAATTTGAAACAAAAAAGGCAAAACATGAAAAAGTTTGAAAGATTTTATAGAATTGGAGAGATTTCAGGATATTTAAAAATATTTCAAATTATTGTATTAGATTTTAAGAATTTAAAGGGATTTCAGAAGATTTAAAATGATATTAAAGACTCACAATAAGTAACTAAATGAATTTTTCAAGATCTCAAAGGATTTCATAGAACTTCAAAAATGTCGTGGGATATCAAGAAATGGCATCAGATTTTATGTGATTTCACCGGATTTCATGATATTTTAATAAAATTTTTAAGAATTGATTCGAAGAAATTCAAGGATTTGAAACCATTTTAAAGATTTTAAGAAATTTGAAACAAAAAAAGAAATAAAATGAAGAAATTAGGGAGATTTTGTAGAATTTGAAAGATTTCATGATATTTAAAAATATTTCAAATTATTTATTCAGGTTTTAAGAATTTATTTGAAAAAATTCTAGGATTTCAAACGATTTTATAGATTTTAAGAATATTAAAACAAAAAAAGAAAGATTTTTCAGTAGCTTTTAAGAATTTGAAGAGATTTGAAGAGATTTCAAATGATTTTAAAGGCTCTCAATAAGTATCCAAATGAGTTTTTTAAGGATCTCAAAGGATTTCATAAAACTTTTAAAATGTCGTGAGATTTCAAGAAATAGCATAAGATTTTATATAATTTCACGGGACCTTATAACATTTTAAAAAATTTTTAAGAATTAATTCAGAAAGATTGAAGGATTTCAAGGAATTTTATAATATTCTATTGAAATTTCGAAGAATTTTTTTTAGAAGAATTGAGAGGATTCAAACATTTTTAAAGATTTAAAAAGATTAAAAATTTTTTTAAAAGTTTTCAAAGGATTTTGAAGATTTGAGGGTATTTAAAAATATTCCAAGAAATTTTCAAAAGCTTTAAAAAATTTCAAGCCATTTCAAGGGACTTTATGATATTAAGAAGAATTTATTCACAAGAATTCAGGAATATCAAAGCATTTGAAATATTTTAAGAGATTTGCAAATATTTCAAGGTATTTGCATATATTTTTAAGAATTTAAAAGCAGTAGGACGTGAAAATTTCTAAAACGTTTAGTAAAGGCTTTTTATGTTCTAAATTTTCGCTAAAAAATAAATTCAAGTGATTTAAAATGTTTAGGTTATTTTAGGTCACGTTTTGTCGAAAAATCTAGGAAAACGCATAATCAATAATAAATGATTGGAGCTGTTTGCTAGTAATTTAAAAAAATTTTGAAAACTCAAGTTTTTAATTAATATTTTTCTACTGGATGACACAGCTTCTTATACGTTTCAATTCTCTTTTTTTTTCATTTTAATATATTTCTAAGCATTTGCTCATTCTGGGGGCATAGGTAGTAAGGTACTGATTTTGTAATTTTAATGAGATATGGCTCAAATTATTTGAAAAAATTATGTAACATAGGCGGGAATATAATATGGGATCTGTAATTTGTTTATTCTATTGCAAAATCGACTTTTTTCTACTTTATCTTCTTTTTATTGTTTAGTCAAGAATCAGAGAGAGGAAGATCTGATTACTTCACTTTGCGAATATGATACCATCAAAGCTTTTCGATGCTCAAGTTCCTCTAATGTTAATTATATGAAAGTAAATTTTTTTTTTCGTAAATTGTTTGAAAGTTATCAAAATTCTCTATAAAATAAGCCAGGTATAGCATTTTGTTGATTATTCAAGAAGATACTGCAAAAATAGTGCAAATTTCAGTCTTCTCTTAAAATTTAAATAAAGTCTAATATGATAAGAATTTTAAAAAGTTACTACAAAAAAGTTGAAAAATTTCGAAGATATCTTAACTTTGGGGAAATAATAAAACAAATGAGCATATATTATAAATAAATTTGATAGAAACCTCATGATCTCTTATTTCATATATTTTACAAAAATATTTTTTTTCAGCAGAAATTTTTTTCACATGAATGGTGATAAATTGGTGCGTTTTGATAGAAATTCACCCTAAAAAAGATTCCAAGGGCATCGAAAAATATTTCATACATTAGATCTTGTTTAAGGTTTAAGAAAACATGTAAATTTGCGCTACTTTTACAATCTCTTTAAAAATTGTCGAAATGACTTCATCCTGGGGCTCATTTTATAGAAAATTCTGATGGCTTCCAACCTGTTCAAGAGAAAAAATGTATCTCTCATATAACAAGCATTAAAAGAACTTAAGGAATCATCAATAAACAGGTGGTGTCATACTCGTCATCGGCAATGTAGGTTCGATTCATATTTATCATTTTATTCTGTTATAAACAAATCATTGTTTTCTTCAGGACATAAATTTTCTATATGTATGTTGTGTATTATGTTAAATTTTCCACTTCTATACGTCGATTCGGGCAAATTATAAAAAAGCATTTTTAAATTGATTGTAGGAAAAATGAAGTCGGAAAAAAACAGTGAATTTCAAATTGTCTGATCACTAGATATCCCGGTTACATAATTGATGGGTGGCTCCTCACATAAATAACTGGTAAACTGAAAACGTTGCAGGTAATCGCTCAGGCAGGGTAATAGTCAGCTGATTACTCCGAACTGGTGGCTCCTCACAGAAATAACTGCTAAGCTGAGAACGTTGCAGGTAATCGCTCAAGCAGCGTAATAGTCAGCTGATTACTTCGAACTGAGGTAAACTTTCTCCACGGAAAGTTTACCTCACTTTGTAGTATCCACCTCGCGTTTAGCCTGCTTGACTTTGCTATTCTATGAGGGACAGTTTCAGTTGTAAGGCAAAATATACCTGTAACATTCTGTTGGATCGTTGGATAGGTTTTGTAGTTGGAAAAGAGGATGTTTGCTCAAATTGATGGAATAGAATTATGTACTTTTGAAAAAAGCTTTATCTGCAAAAGAAGGCCGAGTGGATTCTAGTAACCAGCAGCAGCAGCAAATGGTATCGGAAATCTCTCGAGGAGGATAATTGCCTACTTGTTCCATGAAACGTGCTCGGCCAGTAGGATGGTTGGACAGAGTAACACTGGAGCGTTTAGTGCATCGATGCATAGGCAAGCATGCCAGATAGGCGGACCATCGCTGCATCGGATTCCACCTAGAGGCAGATAATGGAAATCTGGTCTGTACGTCACATTACGTGAACGAGCAAGTGAATGCTTTCATCCTTCAAATTGATCATTGAAGAGGGGAAAGTAAGTTCACTCGAGAATCCGGAAAAAGATAACTCCACAAGATAGAAATGTCGCGGTTCAATTTTATCGTAAATTGATCACGAAAATACGTACTTGGAAGCGTTTGCTTTCTTCTCTCTGATTTCCAGGGAAGAAATAGTTACATTGTTTGCATTATTACTCAGGGGCAGGGCTGCCACACAGTTACTTAAGGCAGTCATCGTGCCAAAGATCAGGTATCTGAAAAAAAGTTTTCTATGATTTTAAGAATTGAAATAATATTATCGAACATTTCTTTATAAATAAAAAACAATTGTTAGGAAAAAGTATTGAAATTACGAAAAATAATTATTTTAATAATAGTTCATAATGAATTCAATGCTCTCACGATGATTCATTACAATAAAAAAACTACGAATCTTCGCTTAGCACTAAATGTTAAGAAATTGTTGGATTTTAATAAATCGTGGCATTTTTTTCACGGAAAAACATTCCTTGTAACTCTGCTGGTTACAATTTAGAAAATAAGTAAATAATCGTCAAATACCGTCATTTATTTGAAAAATCTCTCTCGAGAAAGGTTGTTTGAATGATTTTAGCCCCCGAGAAATTTACTTTCAAACTTGAAGACAGTAGAGTTGTAGAAAATGTTTTCTTCGAAAAAATAAGCCATCATTTATTAAAATACAACCATTTTCTAAAAATGGCAAGACGTGATAGTAAGATAAAATTTAAGAGCAAAAAACATTGTAAAAATGAAAATATCATCATTAGTAATATTATTTTGGTTCTCAAATGCATAGAAAAGTTATTTTTTTCAGGTATCTGATTTTTGGCACGAAAACTACTACCTTAAGTCACTTTCAGCCACTTTTTTATTAAATCACTTTCTAGTCACTTTTTCAAAATATAATCACTATAGATACTTTTTCAAATGAAAATATCACTTTTCTTTCAAAAAATTTGATCAGGGAAGCCAAGGATTAATCACTATTGCTTAAAATTCTACCTGTTTCTGAATTTTATTTATTTCTTTGACTTGTAAAGAATTACCTCAAATTTGTTGGAATTTTCTCAAAATTTACTGAATTCGAAGGATCTTTTTTGGATTAATTTTTTTTAATTCACCCTAAAGACTTTTAAATTCAACTTGAATTCTAATGAATTCCATCAAATTCTTATTCATTAATTTTATTCACTCTTATTTGTCTAAATTCACTGGACTGATTTGAATTTGAACAATTTTGTTCCATTTACTTGAAATATTTGCAATTCATATTGAATTTGTATAAATTTCGGAAGATTCTCTTGAATTATTCTAAATTCACTCCAACTTTACTGAAATCAATAGAATATGTTCAATTTTTTACGATTCATTGGAAATAATTTGCACTTTACTCTGAATTCTTGTTAATTTATCCTTAATTCTTTTAAATTCTTTTGAAGTCTTTGGTATTCTCTCAAATTTTTTGAATTCCTCCTGAATTCTTCTAAATTCTCTCCAATTTTACTGAAATCAGTGGAATATTTAGAATTAAAATTTTTGTCAATGGATTTGAATGCACTTGCAATTCACCCTCAATTCTTATTATATTATTCTCTATTCTTTTGAATTCTCTCTATTTCTTATAATTCTCAATTTGTTGCAATTTTACTTAAATCAATGGAATATTTTGGATTTATTAAATTTTTTAAATTAATTTGGAATTCAACCTGTCTTCATTTTAAATTATCCTGAATTCATTTCAATTCTTTTGAACTTTTTTAAATTCTCTTGAATTTTTTTAGTTCTTCGGAAGTCACTCCAATTTTTCTGAAATTAATGGAATATTTTTGATTATTGCATTTTTCCAATGCACTTGAACTCATTTTCAATTCACCTTGAATTCTTATTATATCATCTGAATTCTTTCAAATTCTTTTGAATTTTTCTTGATTTGTCCTTACTTTTTCTAAATTCACTACAATTTTACTGAAATCAATGGAATAGTTTCGATTTATTACATTTTTTCAATTAATTTGGAATGCATCATGTTTTCTTAATAACTCATCCTGGATTCCTATGGATTGTTTTGAATTCTTACTGAATTCCTTTGAATTCTTCTGAATTCCTTTAATTCTACTCTGTTGAATGGATTTTTTCATTTTTCCTCTTGTTTTTTCTTAACTTACACTAAATTTTTTTAGAGTCACCTGGATATTGTTAAATTGACTTCAGTTTACTTGAATTTTTATGAATTTCACCGAATTCTTCTCATATCCCTTCAATTTCTTTTATCTAACTCTAATTATATTTAATTTATTGGTCTTCTGAATTTTTTGTTAAGTTACTTAAATTCTGTTAAATTCGCCCTGAGTTCTGTTCACTCCGGTTAAAATAACATTATAATGAACAGAATAATGAAAATGATTAAAGTCAATTATTATTTCAGGACTATTATTTCAAGTGATTAATTATTATTGAACATTATTTCACCTGGCAGTTAATATAAATTCTGTTTTAATTTAATTCTGTCAGATTTTACACATTATAATTTCATGTTTTTTTAGTTTGGTCGAGCATACAGATAATTAATCATGAAAATTATTCAAACTGTTACTTAAGTAGGTTAATAATACATTTTTTGTTATTTCTTTAACCAGTTATTATTTATTCAGATTGCATTTGATGAAAATCATGGTTTTATAGTTATGAAAAATGTTTAGTGTCTCGAATAAAATCTTTGATTTCATTAAAGTAAAATGTTAACTCGACTGAAATAATGTTGAATCCTATAAGATTTATAAAATAGATTTGGAATAACTGGACCTGAAAGCTTGGAAGCTCACGTGGAGGAAACGGCTTGAAAAATAGCGATGGCAAGACTCTTGATTTTCTTGAAATAAGATTTCCTCTTGATTTTCAAAGAAGTCAGAAAATATGCAGAAAAAGAACATACAGCGACTCGTCTTGATTCTTCCAGGATCAAGTCAAGTAAGCGAACTTCAAACAAATTCAAAAGTAAAGACCATGACAAGTGAATTGGTCTGGAAATTAAGGACTGTTTTGCAATTTTTGATAAAATCATTTCCATTTGCATTGTTTAAGAAAAAATGGTTACGAATAAGCGGTTGGTATCTAACAAAAATTTTTACTCGAAATTTTGAGGAAAAGGATATGCCGACTTATGTTAAAGTCTTTGTTGGGAAAGTACTTCTTAAATGCATTTTTGGTAGCCACAGTGGCATTTGGCATAGTCCAATCGACATCGTTGGAAATTTAAATTTTGACATTGAATTAACAATAGGTAACAAATTGTAAAGATGTTTTATTGACATGTTAAAATTACAACTTTATAAATTATAAGATCTAAGAATTGGAAACGTGAAAATAAACTTGGGAAATAATTCTATTAGAATGCAAAATGTAAAGAATTAAAAAAATGTACGACCTGTTTGAAAAAATTATTATAAATACCCTAGAATTTCAAAAGCAGAAATTTGTAGCACTGCTGTAATTTTGTGGACGCTAATGGTTGTAACTAGCAAGCCGTTACGGAGTAGCCATTATTGCGAGTGTAGATATTACGAGACTATAAACAAATACGACCGCACTAAAGTGTGCAATATATTATAATGATAATGTGCTAGACCTCTATTTTTTTTTAAACTTTTTGCATAGAAAGTAGTGAACAAATTCACAATAAACTCACTGCTTTATTTGCAAAAAATTAAACACGTTCTGAAGACCGTGAAACTCTACAGAAAAACTAGGGGTTTGGTGATGTTGCGGCACAAGTAATAGTTGTCATCCTTTGAAACTGAGTCTCCAATAGAACTCTTTTATAAGATTCTTTCTTAGTTCGTCAATATTCGATAGATTATCAAATTTTAGTTTCTTTATTAAATTTTTCCCAGTCTCTATTCGAGCTCATACTTTCGGTTCCTTTGGAACAGCTTATCATTTTGGGCTCCTTTGCACAGGAGAGAGGTTCCTTTTTGCTGCAGCTTCCTCAGAACAAAAAATCGGTTTTAATAGAAACCCTAGTTTTTTCTATGTTTATTACCGAACGTAGAAGTTAAATTTTCCAACTGAACCGAATAAAAGTACCCTTTTTGGTTTTCGGTTATCGCAAGCTAATGCAGCAAGGAGTAAAAAAACCTATGAACAGCATTTTCGACTTTCGGAAAGTAATGACGTAGTAATTTGGGATGATCTCCCCCGAGTCATACACGGCACTTTTTTTAACATTCCTTATGATTTCAGCATTTTCTATAACTGTGTTGGTTCCCCGAACTCGTTTTTCGAGTCAGTGACAAAAGGGCTATACGACCTTGAAGTGTACCAAGAGCTAACAGCTGCTTCGTCACATTATGTTTAATTTCCTTCA
The DNA here is from genome assembly GCA_932178445.1 of Andricus quercusramuli. Taxonomy (NCBI): domain Eukaryota; kingdom Metazoa; phylum Arthropoda; class Insecta; order Hymenoptera; family Cynipidae; genus Andricus; species Andricus quercusramuli. The sequence continues at coordinate 188,975 of CAKNXH010002168.1, read as the reverse complement.
CGTATAGAAATCGTTTTACTTTGAGAGGGGCTGCCGAAGTCGTGTGAGGCCGTGTTTCACCAGAAATTGCTGAATAAGCTGCGATCAATGGACAGGTGCGTTGTCCTGGTGAAGGACCAAGTCGCCGCTTTTCCACAAATCAGTCTCAACATTTCCGAAACAATAGTTTTTGAAATTCCGAGGTCTTCCTTTATCTCTCTCTCTTGTCGTTAAACGACGATTTGTATTGCTTAATACTCGCACTCGTTCCACATTTTAAGGTGTTTTGGCTGTTGAGGTCTTGCCAGAGCGAGAGTCATTTTCCACTGAAGTACGAACACTTTCAAATCGCCTAAATCTATCTTTAATTTGAGTATTACTGATAGACTCATCAACATACACTTTCCGAACCATAATGATGGTTTCCGAACATGAATGGTGATTATAAGCCATATTCTTTCGCTGACATAATTTTTCTAATCACTAGGGAGTAGAAAGTACTTTCTACTCATACGGGTCGAGAAGCGAGTTTGCTGGCCAGCTTTCAGACATGAAAATAGGCCGAAATCATAGGGGTATTATAAAAAATGTTAATAAAACTGCGTTATTCAAACAATATGTTCATGCACAAACTTAAATGGACCACGTAGTTGTGCGCTGAAAGATTTTCGATCGTTTTCCAAAAATGTTTCCATTTGCTCTTTTAACCCAATTTTGACGTAATTGATGTTGGATTCTTATTGTATTCAAATTATTTCATAGTTTTTGGAAATAAAAAGAGACACACTGTTAGAAACACATTTGCTTCTTCAGTATCACTTTATCTTATATAGCGGAATCAAAATTACAGAATTTTCATGAAAGATTCTATTTGAAATAAGTACTTTGCCACTTTGATAGAAAAGGGCTGCGAGTAAACTCATTAATTTCGAACCAACTCCTTTTCTGAAAGGAAGAGTCTGACGGTGGAAAACTCGCCTTTTTTAAATTTTTACTACGTGACAAATCCTGTTGAACTCGAGTTTGTTCTTCGTATTCCGATTCGATTCCCCCGAGAGACAAGTTTCGATCTTCTTATTCATCGATCTTCCTTCAACTGGAGTTCGATCCCTTCGAGGGAAGCTTCATGAGAATTAATAGGCTAAGTAAGATTAAATTTCTAGGGAAAATTTGCAGTTAAAAAGTATAAAGAAACCTTTCATGAAAATTATTTTTTGTTCATTTAATTTCTTATTTTTTTCTTTCAATTGTTGGTATGTTATATAAAGATAAACGCGATAATATAAATGATATATAAAGGTATGAAGGAGGAGAATATGGACTGGAATGATTAAGAGAATCTTCAGAGAAAACCTTCAGGAGAGATAAACTTGTAATTTACGTTCCACCATATCGCACCGGATAGTCTGGGTTGCTGCAGACGCACCGAGACAAAGGAACAACGGCAAGAGACTTGTACGGCTGGTATCTATGCAACTGCATAGAGTTGCAAACTGCATTCGGTGCTACGTTTAATTGTAGTGAGACCGGAAAGAAGAAACGGCTATTGTAGCAAATCGTGTTCTCTTAAATATGCATTCCTCTTCCCGCTTTTCTGCAATAAAAACATCTGCTGTTTCCATTCTCTTCAGATTTATATGTAAAGTAATGCCTCTAATCTAAAGATCTATAGTAATTGTCTTTCTCCTCATCAAAATCATGACCGTACAACTTTTTTGAAATGAAATAATATTCAGCCCACCCTAAATTCAAACTAACCTGAACCTAGATTTTTACATTCTAATTTTTGAGTTATTAATAGAATAAGGATATTATAAAAGACTTGAAAAGTAAAGAAGGTGACCCAATTTATATGGGATAAGGGAGGATATACCTGAAATCGAAGTTCGAAATGTAAATGATGTAATCCTTCTTCAAGTGGAACTAACGATTCTTAGCAGAGTGGTAAATTACAGATCGCGAATTCATGGATTGATTGGTTCATTGCACTCGGAAAGCTAAATAAACTTGTTTATGCGAAGGTTCTTCGATTTTCCTAACTACCCTTCGACGAATTTACATGGTCGAAATACTGCGCCAATCGAGCGAGCAAACGGAAGCTCGTCGATGCCAGTTGTAGTTTCAGAGGGAAGTACGATAGTAGTAGTAGTACGTGTTTAAGTTTTGCGAAAGTTTCAGTTGACAAAGGGTGGATGTCGCTGGAGTTCGGGAGACAGGCGCTAAACTCTCCTCAGCTTCAGAGGGACTTAGTTTGCTTTACGGTTACAGAGTTAAGCGAAAACTGACCGCAAACCCATCCTTGACCATCTGTGTGGTCCCGAGGAAATCAGATAATGATTTTAACTGATAGCTGGTTATTGGTTTAAACTAGACAGTGAACGCTCAAGAAAGAGAACTTATAATTGACAAATCTGTTGAGTCTGCAGCTATCAATTGATCAATCTTATTTTATTAGACTTGTCAGCTAGTTCTGGGGAATCTTCCCTTTCTCTTTTCTTTCACTTTACTTCTTTTCTACCTTAACCTTGCGATTTTTCACATTTATTCTTTCATTCTTTCTGGATCGTTCCTCCAGGAGTTTAGGCTCTTCGCATTCTTTCATCCGCTCCTAATCTAATACATCTTCCCCTAAAATCTTTACTATATTCTCTGGCCAGCTCCCTTTATGTTCAATTCTGCAATTTCATCCTTTCCATACATGCTCCCAATCTAAATCTTGCTATTCTTGTCCATCTTCTCTCTCTCCGTCCCTTTTCTAAATACTTTTCTACTCCTTTCTTTTTTTTTATCATTATAGACCATTCATTACGTTTTGATTCCTCAATTATCCCCCATCATTCTAATTATTGTGTTTCCCTTTCACTTTTCTTCAACTCTTCATAGTTTACTCCAGTCCAGGTCTCCTATATTTCTAGCCTTAAATAATCCCCTTCAGTCTTCTTGTCATTTCGTTAATTCAATCGCTCTCCTTGTCCTTTCTTCTACTTCCTTCAAACACTTTTTCGCTAACTTCCCTCCTTTTTCCTCCATTCGGTTCCCCTCAAACTCCCATACCTTCTTTCTTGCTCTAATACTTAATTTATTTCTTTTCGGTTCTTTTCCCAACATATATCCAGGCGTTCTCCAGTCTACAGCTAACGTCACCTTTATCCCCATATCGCTGCTCCACAGCTTAATACAGACCATACCAGCGTATCGAATAACCACATGCTCCTTCTCCAATCTTTTTTAACCTTCTTTTTTTTCTATTCCCTAATTCTGCTTCGTTACCCCTGACGCTTTTTTTATTCTTTTTTCTATATATGTTCTATAATCTCAATTTTGTTTGCAAGGTATATTCCAAACATTCAAACTTTTGATAGTAATAGTAGTAGATGAATCTGGCACTTTACGTACACCTCTCAGACACGGAATATTGTCATTTTCCTACACTTTTTGCAAAAAATGTCGTATGTGACACGTGCTACAAGCTATTATATTCGTTTGAAGTTTTTATACTAATGGAATAATCAACTTTTCGCACTTGTTATACAACATATTATTATAAACATACCTAAATTTAGGAATAATCTTTAAAATATTGGGGAAAATGCATTTATTCAGAGAAATTGTGGATTAGTCGGGAACAAATTGTACGAATGTTTCTTGAATTGTTTTTACAGTGCACAGTAGGGTGATCCAATTTTTTTTGTCTTGAATCTGTATGCATGTCGCCCCCAAATTTACTCCCATACGCCTGTTTTACAGGGTCCCAAAAAAGACACATGAGTAAAAAATTGGGTTTTGCGAGCTTTTGGCGCTAATTATAATTTTTTTTGCGGTTTACAAAAAATTGTTTTGAATACATAAAATCCTACTTTTTGCTGATAATTAGATGTTCAAATGATGGTTTATTTCTGAATTTTTAAATTTAGTTTTTACTTTTCAGTTAGATCGGGGCAATAATCCATACAATTTAACAGGTAATGTTAGAAAATTCCAGTTTTTCTGAAAATTTCATCTTTTTGTCTACTTTTCACATAGATTGTGGTAATGATTAATAAAATTTAACAAGCATAATTGTCTGAACAAATTATTAATAATTATTACTATCTCCTTCTGTAGTGATGCTAGATAGTTGCGTTTTTTTTCTGAAATTTGTAATTTTTGACCTCATTTTACGTAGTGACATGATAATTAATGCAAGTTAACAAATATAAGTATTCAAGTAATTTATTATAGTTTATAACTACTTTATCTGAGCTTTATTTTTAGCTTTTCTTGAACTTTTTAGTTCGGAACAAATAATAAATATTGACATTAATTTCAATAAAAAGGCTCTGAGTAACTGCTTCAAAGAAAAACTACATTTAGTATGATCCATACAGAAAATGCCAAGAAAATTTCAAATATTTCTTTTATTTGAGAAAAAAAATATTCAGAAGAAAAAGAGATTGCTGAAAAATTATGCTCTCTATTGTTTATTTATTATTTGTTTATGACTAAAGAGCCAAAGCAAAGCTAAAAATTTCAGAAAAGAGCTCAACTTTTTAGCAATTATCTAAGAGAAGATAGTTATAAACAATAATCAATTGTTTAAACAATTATTTCCCTTAACTTCAATTAAGTATTACCTCAGTAAGTGAAAAATGGACCAAAAGTCGAATATTTCAGAAATCCCAGAACTTTCTAGCATTCCTCAATGATAATATTATTTCAAATAAAAATATATTGTTTAAACAATTAATTTGTTATTTTGAATCAATTTTTACCTTACTCTAAGCAAAAAGTTGACAAAAAGTGGAAAATTTTAGAAAAAGCCGCAACTATCCATCACTGCTATAGGAGAAGATAGTTACAATGATCATTTCTTTAAAAAAGTATGTTTGTTGAATTGCATTAATGTTTGCTCGCGGTAAGTGAAAAGTGGACAAAAAGTTGAGAAAGAATATTATTGAAAATAATAATGAATTGTGTACAGAATTATATTTGGTACGTATACCATTGAGCCATTTCCCTTTCGGGGTAGGCGTGACACTACCCGATTCGGGTAGTGTTTCTAGGTGGATAGTTTCTTGTAGTAAATAACTACAAGTGTGGGCTCACCACACCCACGACACGCCAACAGCACGCAGCTAATAGTATTCCCGAACAGTCGCCCATCCAAGTACTAACCGCGCCCAACACTGCTTAACTTCAGTGATCTAACGGGAACTGGTTTTTTCAGCGTGGTAATTATTACCTCACTCTAATTGAAAAGTGAGTAAAAAGTTAGAATTTTAGAAAAAAACTGCAACATTCCAGCATTATTCTAGAAGAACATTATTATAAATAATAATAAATGGTTCGAACCATGATTTCTGTTAAATTTAATTGATTCTTGCTTCCGCGCTCCTACTAAAAAGTTTATTCCTTAAAACAACAATGAATTGTTTACAAAACTTATTTAGAAATATAATGATCAGTAGAATCAGTTTTTAGTGTATTAAGAACAATTTGAATTTAAAAGAATCGCAAAAAAGTCCTAATTAGCGTCAGGAATTCGCAAAAACCCAATTTTTTACCCAATTTTTTATTGATACTCTATAACTAATTTCCAAGAGAAATGTTGAGTCTCAAGTCGATTTACCTTATATTGACAATTCTGAATAAAATGTACAGAATTTTTTACAGAATATTTTTTTGTAGATTCGAGCAAATTTGTACAGTTTCGAAATTGATATATTTATCCACAATCAATACGAAAAATCTGAGAAAGTGGCTTCCGGCTCTAGCCTCAGGTTGAATGCCAACTTCCGGCTTTGTGTTTTGCAAAGTCGGAGGATAAACGTTCAGTGCACGCACGACACAGAAATTCCTCTCTCTCCGGAACCCCTTTCCGAGTGTATTTCGCACATCTCGACTTTTGGGACACACAAATGTAGAATTCACTTTATTTGCTCGACACGAGACAGAGCGCAAATTCATTGCCGGTTCGCACGAAATGCGACAAATAGTCCTCGACTGGTGCCACTCCCGGGGAAAAATAGACGCTTCCATGGAGGGCATAGAAAATTCTTTTTCTCTCAGCTTCCACTATCTATGGAAGCTACGTCGTCTATCTTTTTACGTAAATTAGGCAAATCCACGGCAAGCAATAAAATGTAAAGCAGCACCTTTTGCTACTATTCCAGACCAGCGCCCTTCAGTGCAAACCCAACGCACCCTGTGTTTTTTGCTGTGTATCGCGTGATAAACGAACGAATCCACATTATTCTTTCCCCTCACGATAGCACGTCCTCTCTACCGGGAAAATCGCATCCTTTGCTCTTTTTTCCGAGATCGACTCACCACGTATTCCGACCCAGCTTAAGGTTTCACAGAATCTGAAACTTAAGCAGATCCTCCCGACCATTTGACAATTTTTGTAAAACTGCGGTTCGACCAGAGCCGATTTACCAGGTCAGCGAATCCTCTCGGAAAATTTCACAGCAGACTTACTGCCTTTAGAAATCATTTAGGAACGCTCAGAGCTCGTAAAAGTCGAGATCATCTTTTTTGTTTTATGTAAAACTTCATGCTCACCCTACATTAGGAGGATATTAAAATTATTGTGAGAAAACATTATTAACAATTTTAGACCCTGAATCAAGTGGAATCAAAACTGTAGTGGGTCACGCTTTTTTCGGGCAGATTAAAAGAATTCACATATTTTATTAAAAATTTTTTCTTCTTGAAAATCTCGAAAGATATTGATCTGAGATAAAAATGTTGTTTATAAAACTGGTAGATATCATCGGAACACATTTTGTGCACTTTTTCCCTAAAATTGATATTTTTCAAGAGAAATTGAAAAAAATAATTTCCAGAATTTTCTTTAAATGATCTTTAAAAGGTAGGAGAAATTGGTAGCCAAAACCTAGTGCACCACGAGTTCGATATGTGAACGAAATAAATAAATCGTTAAATCCTATTGATTGAATCGAAACCTAACCTCAAACTTGGAATTCATTTGAAAACTTATTATAAATTGTATATTTTCAAGGTATTTTCAGTTTGCATTAGAGTTATTGGTTATATATTGAAAACTATGTAGATAATGATGTAGATGATGCAGATGATGCAGAAGAAAGTGGAACGCAACCCGAAATGCAAGTTCCAGGAATTTTAGAAGATCCAAGTAACGTGTTTAGTTTTTGATATAATTAATAGATAAAGTATAGTATCTATAACTCTAAAAATGACATTATACAATTTCAGAAATTGTCTTGCTTTAGTTTACGTGTCATACTTTTTAACTTATAAATATTCGGGATTGTGAATATCCGAAGTTCAGTTTTCTCCGACATAACCTGAAAATTTTATTTCATTCTTATTTTAATTTTCTGTCGATTTTAGAGCTAAATTTAGAGATAAATTTATTATTTGTAAAGAAAAAAAGCCATAGTTAAGTCATTCTTATCTTGTAGTTTCAGTTTTATAGCAATAATTAATATATTTTCTATTAATTAAATACTTATTTTGATGATTTCGCGAATTTGAAGCGGAGTAAAATTTTTTTTATCAATTCAAAATTTTAAGCATATATTTTAAAAAAGATTTCAATGGTAATAAATTTTAAAGCGTTTTAATTGGAATTTTCCAAGAACTTGAAATTTCAGTACTTTTCGAGTATATCCCGTTTCAACTCAGAATTGAATTTCTTTTGAGAAATTCTCGGCTCAAATCCAGAATTTAAATTCTTCTAAAAATTTCCCGTTCTAGGTCAGATGCTGTTGAAATTAAAAAATTCCATGTTCCAATCCAGAATTCTAATTCTTTCCAAAAATTACCGGTTTTAACTAACAATTAAGTTTCTTTTGAAATGTTCCCTGTTCCAACTGAGAATTTGTTCAAATTTGAAAATTCCGTTTCAAGGGAGAATTAGAATTGTTTTGAAGAATTCCCTGTTACAGTCTATAATTTTTATTCTTTTTGAAAATGTCCAATTATAGCTCAAAATTGGTTGAAATTTAAATACTCCCTGTTCCAACTCAAAGTTCATTCAAATTTGAAAATTCCGTTCCAACTCAGTATTAGAATTCTTTTTAAAAATTCCCTGTTCTAGTCCGAAATTTGTATTCTTTTCGCGAATCAACCATTTTCAATCAAAATTAAAATTATTTTTAAAAAATCCCTCCTCCAATTCAGAATGTTAATTCTTTTCGAAAATTCCCAGTTTTAGCTCAGAATTAATATTCTTTTGAAAAAATTCCTCGTTCTAGTCCAGCATTTTAAGTCTTTTTGCAAATTATCCGCTTCGACTCAAAATTAGAATTATTTTTAAGAAATTACCATCAAGGACCGGGTGGATTACATATGTAATCCAAATAGTTTTCAACTATTTTTCATTGTTAAAAAATTTAATTTCTTGCCTGCGAATTTAACTATTCCTTTTTTGAATAAAAATGGATATTTTCAATTGAAAATTCCTGTATCTTGTAAGAAATTCGTAGTTTTCGGTACATTAAAAAAAATTCTTGTTTTTGGTTAAAAAATTCACCTATTTCAGGAAAAATTAATATACTTTGTAGGAAATTTAACGGCTTGGTTAAAAAGACTTTTCTTGGTTTGAAAATTTAACTGTTTTTTGAAAATTCTTCTTTTTGACTCAACAATTCAACTATGTTTGGGTAAAAAATGGATTGTTTTGTTGAAAATTCGTTTTTATATGCTAAAAATGATTTTTATGTCTCGAAATTGGAGTATTCCATTTTTAGTTGAAAATTTTTTTTTTTAGTTGAAATTTTGTGTACTCTGTTGAAAATTAAAATGGTTTCATTAAAAAATGTTTTTTTATGGCTGGAGATTCTTGATTTTATTTAGGAATAGTTTTGTTGAAAATTTAACTATTTCGTTGGAAATTACACTACCGACGGTAGTTATCTACACGGATAGCGCGAGTGGTTCTAAATATCACTGCTAATTTGAAACGTTTACACGTTCAAAAAAAAAAATCGACAAACTTTTCTAATAAAACGTTGGAAAGATTATAAAATCCTGCGTTGAATGACCCCTAAGAGAGAAATTTTTGACCGTTTTAAGAGAATATAGGACGTTAGAAGATGAAAAATAATTAAAAAATTTCTCTAAATTTGTACCTCGAATTCAAATTGTGGCATGACCTAGGAAAGCTGCAGCAAAAATCTAAGATTCATGTCACGCAGTCTTTGAAATTTCATCTTCAATTTAAGCCACTGAACATGGAAAATATTCACGAGTTCCCGAGATATGACTAAAAATGTCCGAGCGTATTTTTGTTTAAAGTCACTTCAACGTTTTGGAAATATATAGTTATTAGAATTTTATCATTTATAATCATAAAAAAGTTAAATTCAATATTATTTTCATAATGCTTACTGGAATTATATTACTAGAAACATATTCCCGCGTTTATCGCGGAAAGTTATACCTAGGAGTGGTCGCGGAATGATAAAATTGTTCAGAGAAACGACTAAATTGTCTAAATTTACAAATACCTAGAATATTATCCAGAACTTTCGTAACGTTGACAACATTATATTTTTAACTCTGGCTTGTCTAACGAGATCTCAACGAAATTAATTTGCTTTTCAATTACATGGGGTCTCATTAAGAATATACCTATAGGTATTAATTTCCTCAAGATTATAGACATTATCACTAAAAAATGTATTCGATTTAATTAGGAGGGCCATTCAAACCTTGAAAGAATAAAATCCAGGTTTTTTCCGGTTTTCCCGGTCATAAAAAATTTTTCCCGTTTGACTTTTAAACGTTTATGATAATAATTATTGAATACTATTAAATACTACACATTATGTTAGCAAAGCATTTTGTTTTACTAAACTTTGATAACAAGATTTTCTTTAAATTTCCTTCCTAAGACTAGAGGCAATTTGTAATTAGGAAGCTGGATGTAATTCTAAAGTGGAGTCTTGAGAACTCTCAAATGCAATTACTATTCTTAATAGGCACAAAGATACAAAGAAATAAAGAAGTTATGTATGGTTTACATAAGTCAAGTAGAAATTTGATTCTGCTCTCATAACTTTTATGTAGGTGCCACACAGAAAAATATGGGTTCATTTTGAGTCAGATATTAACCCTTGATGAAAACGTATAGCATTTTTTAGTCAAAAATACTTAAATTGAGTTGTTACAAAAGAAACCTATATAAATCCAATGGATTACAATGGTCTGATTCAGGTCTGCTTATACCTATTGCTGATTTTTCTTCAATGTTTTAAAAATATTTTAGGATATTTTGAAGTATTTCGAGAAATTTTCAATGCATTGAAATAATTTGAAGGTATCCCAAAGGATTTTTGAAGATTTTAGGGTATTTTTTAAACTCGAAGGAATTTTCAAGACCTTTGAACAGTCTCAAGAAGATTTGAGAGGATTTGCAGTATATTTTTAAAAACTCCAAGAAACTTTTAACAGATTTTAAAGGATTTTAAATATGATGGTATTTTGAGAAATTCCAAGAAACTTTCAAGATCTTCGAAAAGTGTCAAGGAATTTCAGAATGTTTCACAGGATTTGAAATATATTACCGTATTTTAAACGATTCCAAAAAATTTGACATTGATTTCAATAAATTGAAAGGTTTTCAAAAGGTTTGAAATATTGTAGGGAATTTTAAATTATTCGAAGAAATTTTCAATTGATTTCAATAATTTGAAGAGAATTCAAAAGATTTGAAATATTTTTGGGTCCAAGAATTGTAACGATTTTCAAGATTCAAACAAAATTTTGATGTGTTTTTAAAGAATTTCCTAGAATTTCGGAAGAAATCATAGATATCACATTTTACAGACGTTCACGCGATTTTATAAAATATTAATGGATTTCAAAGATGTGAAGGGATTTTTAAAATAATCTACCATTCATTTGAATTTGTTTGGAATTTACCCTGTATTTTTTTTTATTTTTCCTGAGTTCTTTTGAATTTTTTGAAATTTTGTTGAATCTCAATTCAGTGGATTTTTGTTGTGTTTCTGTTCAACTCATCCTAAAGTTTTTTTTATCTCAACTTAAATTTTTAGGTATTTCATCAGATTCTTTTGAATTCCCTTAAATTTTTCTTGACTAATTTCAAACTTACTGAATTCAATGAACTTTGTCATATTTTTGAGAAGTTTTCGAACAACTGGATTTTTTAACTCACTATAAGCTTCGATGAGTTTTATAGAATCCTATTCATTTCCCTCAAATTCATCTAATTTCAGACCAATTTCACTGAAATAAACGGATTTTTTTTTTTTTTTTTTAAATGTATTCAATTCATTTAAATTCTATTGAATTTAACTTAAATTGTTTTGAACTCTTATGAATTTATCCTAAATTGGTTCGAGTTCACATGGAATTCTCATGAATTTTTATAAATTATCTTCAATTCTCTTAAATTAGAAAAAAATTCCATTATCAGTGCACATGAGTCACTTTTAGTGTGGACTAGAAATTAGTCACCTTTGGTCACTCTTTCCGTTTAAAAGGTCGCCTTTTCAATTTTTTAAGTAAACTAGGCTGTGGAAGCCTCGAAAATGGTAAGATAAAAATCTATAAATAAAAATTTAAAATTGTTTTATTTCGGTTATAGAAGAGTCTATATTAAAAATTAGCCAAAGCAGGCGCCTTGCGACTGCAAAAAAGGATTTTGTAGCCTATTAAGACGGAAATAAGTATTTCAACCCCCCTCCCTTACTTTCCCTTCCCTACTCTCCCTACATTTTCCAACTTACCCCCTCCTTAACAACTTTCCCTCTACTCTACTACTTTTCCTCTTCTCCCCTACTTCCTTTCTTCATTCCTACTTCAACTCTCTTCCATACTTTCCTTCCCCACACCTAAACCTTCGCTTCTTCTTCCTTCCCCAACTTCTTCCTTAACCACTTCCTCCTCTCCTCATTCCCTTCACATTTCCCCTCACTTTCTCTACTCCCCCTCCCCTAATTTTCCCTAACTTACCCTCGTTCCGCTTCTCTCACTTCCCCTACTTACGGCGCCCTCACTTCCCACAACTTCTACTTTTACACTTTTCCATACTTCCCCTTCACTTCCCTACGCTCCCTCATTTCATCTACCTACCTCCCTTCACCTCTTCTTATATTCCTCCTCCCCCATTTCCCGCATTTCCCCTTCCCTCATTTGCCCTGCTTTGTCTCCTGTTGTGAGTTAGGAGTTCTCCTCACTTCCCCTTCTTTGAAAAAAGAACGCCAGACGGACAAACCCGACCGAAACTGTAAGCGTTTCAGCCCGCGACTACGGAACCCTAAAAATGTTATGAGATTAGAATTTTTGTTTCTAAATATTAATGGTTAGGCAAAATGAAAAATTAGTCGGGAAAGATCAGGGGAAAGTCAGGGAACTTTGAAAATGAAGTTTTGCGGCGAACCTGATACATTACATCATTTGAAGTTTCTGATGCTTGAATTTTAGCAGTTCATCTTTGATTAGTTTGAATCCTGTGGGATGCTTCAGGACTGCAAAATAACACGTGATCCACTCTGCATAGACGGTATGCAGATCGACCATGCGAAAGGCGAATTCTATATCTTCAATTAAGACTATTATTGGCTTTTCGATCGGACATCTAAATTGAGTTGCACTTTGTCGAAAATAGTTTGTTTTGAAACCCAATAATAGTCTTGCATCTCCGCAGTATTTAATTCAAGTAAATACAAAGGCAGATCAATGCTTACGACTATCGAGTAGTAATTTTGCGCAATTGCTGACGTCATTTGACCATTGCAAGTGGCAAATGAGATGACAGAAAATCTACAGATTACCATTGAGATGCTCATTTTTAATGTATTTACAATGATCAGTTGATTATGAGTAATTGCTGCACAAAGATAGAAGGTACTTCTCATTTTTACTCATCAGATTTCTTTGAATCGGAATTATCTTAATGAACCCTTTAATACACCGCGCATGACCGGTTAAACGTTTAAACAATTCGAATATCTTTTACGTTTAATTGTTTAGATATTTAACCTGTAGAAAAGTTAATTCGTTTAAACTTTCCATCGTTTTCAACTTATTTTTTTAAATTAAACTAACTTCAGTTCAGAACCTAAATTGTTGGGAGGTCTGAAAAACACATTTTGTGTAGTGCGGATTTAAATGTGTTTAGTCCAAAATGAAAAAGTGCAGAATAAAATTAACTTAATTTTCGAAAAAAAGTTTTTAATTTTCTAATCTGATATTTTAAAAGTATTAGAAATGAGCTCCCATTTTTATTTAAACTATTATTCTTTAATCTATGGATTAACAAATTTATTATTTATTTATGACAGGCTTCTTTCCAACCCCATTTTTCTCTCTTCCCCTATTCGACTCCTCCCATTTTCTCGCTTTCAGATTTAAATTAAAATAAATTGGTTGAGAGTTCAATTTTTGTGTTAAAAATGTTATTACTTGGTTGTAAATTGAATTATTTTGATGAGAATGCAACATTTCTGTTCAAAAGTCATTCTTTTTGTTTTACGATTGAAATGATTTGTTGAAAATTTCTCTGGGTTGCAAATTCAACTGTTAGGTTCCAAATTAACTTTATTGTTGACAATATTCAACAATTTCGTTGAAACTTTTGTTTCTTTGTGTATTAATTTCCATCTTTCTTGGAAAACAATAAAACTGTTTGGTTGCAAATTTGATTATTATGATAGAAATTTAACAATTTGTTCAAGAAGTTTTCCTTTTTGGTTGAAAATTCAACTTTTTTGCAGAGAATTCCACTGTTGGTTAAAAAGCTAACTGTTTTGTAGCAAATTAAACAATTTGGTTGAAATTTTGTTTTGTTTTGGATTGAAAAATTTTTCCTGGTTGAAAATTCAACGCTTTTGGTAGATATCTCATCTTTTTTGGGTAAAAGTTCAAGGGTTTGCTCGGTTGAACTTTTAACTACTTTGTTAAAAATGTTTTTGTTTCCGTTGAAAATTTCTTCATTTTCGTTGAAAATTCATTCCTTTAGTTGAAAATTCACCTTTTTGGTTTGAAGATAAATTACTTTGTCAAGCATTATTATTATTATTTTTTGCTGAAAACATTTTTTGGTTGAAACATCAACTATTGCATTTTTTGTCGAGAATTTATCTTTTTTAGTTGAAAAATCTTCTACGTTTGGTTGAAAGTTAACTACTTTCATTAAAAAAAAAGAAAGTTTTTTATTGATAATTTAACTATTTTGTTAAAAATTAATTTTTGCTCTGATTGAACAATAAGTTTTCAAACTAAAAATGGAAGGATTCCAGTTTTTGAAGAAAATGGATCTTTTGAAGTTGAACATTTGCCTTTTTTTGGATTAAACAAAATTCGTCTGTTTTGGTCAAAATCTAATCTTTTTTGGTTAAAAATGCAATTGTTTGATGGAAATTATTCGGTTTTGGTTGAGTATTTCACTATTTTGTTGATAGTTTGTTCTTTTTTTGGTTGCAAATTAATTTTTCAACTGAAAATCGAACTATTTGATTCTGGTGGAAAAATGATATTTTTTTTAGGAAAAATTCATGTATTTTGTTTGAAATTTGACTGTGTGGTAGAAAATTGATCTTCTTGTTGAAAATTCATCTTTTTAGTTACAAATTGCACAATTTTATTGAAAGTGGAATATTTTTACTGAAAATGTTAGATTTAAAGCTTTTTAAATTGAATTCAATAAGGTACCCCGATTAATTTTTCTCAAAAGATTTAGTTCCATATTTTCATTAAAAATGTCTTAACAGTTAAACGTAGAAATTATATAAATCATTTAAACATTTAATCGGTCAAACGCGGAGAACTGGAACAATAATTAAAGTGACTAACACATCTTTTATTTTTTGTTTCAGGTGAGTTCAGCTTAAGATATATCTTCACAGACGATATTTGTGAGATATTTGTGAGTAACTTTGGAAAATATTTTTTACTTTCATGTTCATTTCATCATTCATCTTTTGAACCATCTAACAAATTACAATTTTTATTATCATTTTCTCCCTTTTTTCTTCCTAACAAAGTTGGTGCTTAAATTTCTCACGCTCCTTGAAATGTTTGATAGTTCAGGAATCCGACTGCCAATTTCCTAAAGCGTCAGAATGCGAAACTGGCGAATCCGAGTTGAGATGTTAACTGCCCACGTTTGCGGTTCAAATGCTCGCAGTAAAATGTCTAACTCGATGACTGATCACGCATTTGGGATTAACGTTTGTTCAAATTCCTAATTTGCATATGTTTATCTGCTGACTCAAGTCATGACTTTTCATGGATGGTGATTGACACTCTTTGTTAACTATATCGCCAACATGCTTCATACGCGGGTACAAGGTTGGTGGGAAGGTCGGTTCGATTCACCTGCATGCGTTCATGAAGGCACATCTCCTTTGTTGTTGATCATTGAGTAGGGTAATTGGTCCAATGATTGGCCACAATCCTAGTAGTAGGAGGATAAATTTGATGAAGATTTAAATAACATAGTGAGTTAGGCGTTAAAAGTGGTGAACAGTTTATATTTAAAGAAAGTAACAATAATGTCACAAAACACAATGAATGGCCATG
This sequence comes from Andricus quercusramuli, assembly GCA_932178445.1. Classification (NCBI taxonomy): domain Eukaryota; kingdom Metazoa; phylum Arthropoda; class Insecta; order Hymenoptera; family Cynipidae; genus Andricus; species Andricus quercusramuli. The sequence goes on along the minus strand of CAKNXH010002168.1, from coordinate 173,477 downwards.
ACGCGACATAGTGACTTGCGTAGGTCAATGATTGTATGATTGACCGGTGAAATGTGATAATATACAGTCATTGACCATATCAGGTTATATAGATTACTGATTTTGAAAGCATAGCGATTAGCTTCTCAATTGCATTACGATTAGCCTGGGCCAAAAACTATGCGTTGACATGATTTCCACTAATTATTCGTAAGTTAAAGTTACAAACAATTATAAAAATAGCCAATACAAAGTCGAATCAATTCCAAATGAATTTTTTCAATGATTTTCGTTATTTTTTTTTAGATATTGGGGCCAATCGTTATGTTTCCGCTTTATTTACCGTGACAATGATTGGCCACCCATTTCTCGATACATCATTTTAATGTTCGAATACTATTATCGTGTATCTTTATTCACAAAATTCAACTAAAATTCAAAAGTTTTTAGTTACATTTATCGCAACTTTAAAAGAAGAATAATTTCCAACAACCACTACTTATTAAATAGGGTGGCCAATCATTGGAGGGTAGTCAACCATTGTACGGATTGATAAATTAAAATTTACAATTTTTAAAGCTTTTTCGGGTTTCAATCGTGTGCGAAACGACGGCAATATCCATAGTTTCGCACACGATTGAAACTCGAAAAAGCTTTAAAAATTTTATATTTTAATTGATCATAATGAATCATCGTGAAACCATGAAATCTACATTGTACGGATTATTTTATATTTTCTTTTCCTTTTTTATACGAGTAGTCGGTACGATACACCTAAAATAGGCTCAAATTGTGAAAAAGGCATCGAACTTGATATATGTGTTCTTATTTACCCATACAAAGTTTGAGAAAATGGTACATTTTTTTTTGAAGACCAAAATTTTTTATAGAAAATACGGGAAAAAGTTTGAAGTATAAGTTGTTCTTCTTAAAGAGATCTACAAAAGTTCTTTTTCCGTTTTTCGATATTTCCAAACGTTTTTTGAATACCCTCAAAAATGTTTTTTTTTAACAAAGGGGCCGTGCATAAATTATGTGAGTTTTTTTATGAAATTATGAACCATGCAACCCCCTTGTTAGGGTCCGTAAGTTTTCACACCCCACTCTCCATTATCTTACGTAATTTTTGCCGATTAAATTCTTTTCATGACTTTATTTAGGGGTCAGACGAAAATTACGTAAAATCATTTGGAGGTGAGGTGGTCTTGTAAAATCTTCCTGTTTCTTATGAATCAACAAAGCAGTTCAACTTTCAACCAAGTAGTTGAATGTTCAACCATAAAAGATGCATTTTCTACAAACCATGTAATAGTTGATATTTTAAACAAGAAAAGACTCCCATTTAAAATTAAAAACAGTTGAATTGAACCGAGATAGACGAACTTTCTACAAAATACTTGAATCCTCAACCAAACCAGATTCATTTTCAACCAAATAGTCGTATTCGAAACCAAAAAAATAATGAAATTTTTAATTGAAAAGACGAATTTTGAACCAAGGACGATTTTTCAGTAATTAATGAAAAAAGTATCTAAAAGGGTTGAATTCTGAAGCCAAAAAGTCAAGCTTTCTGCGAAAAAGTTGAATTTTCAAACAAATAGTCGAATTTTCAAAGAAAAACATGAATTTTTGTCAAGAAAATTAATCCTCTAGCAAGAAAAAAAAATTCACAACAAAATGAATCAACTTTCATCCAAATAGTTGAATTTTCAATCAAGAAGATTGATTTTCTGCCAAAAAAGTCGAACTTTCAACAAAATACATACATTTTCAACCAAATATTTGCATTTTCGACAAATTAATTTAATTTTTAACCTAAAAAGATATATTTTCAATGAAAAATGTAATAGTTAATATTTCAACCCAAAAATATTTTGATGTGAAGCTCAGACTGTTGAATGCAATGAAAATTACGCATTTTCAACCAAACAGTTGAATACTTAAGACAAATTTTCACCAAAACACAAAAAGTTTCAAGAAAATAGTTAAACTTTCAAATATAAAATGTCAATTTTCTACAAAAAGTGAAAAAAGCTAAATTTTCAATTGAAAACATAATTTTGAAGCAAATGAAAAAACGAATTATCAACAGAATAGATACATTTCCGTCCAAAGAAATTAATTTTAAACTAAATTGATAAATCTTCCACTGACAAAATTAATTTTTAATAAATTAGTTCAACTTTTGACCAAATAGTTGAATTTTCTACCAAATTGTTTACCTACTGTTATTTTAGGTTCAAAAAAATTATTTTTGGATTTTTCAAAAATCACATTTTTTTAATAGTGTTTAAACTATGTTAAGGGTCTTTCTATGTGAATTCGTGCCGATGGTAATATCAATTACATTTATTTTCTTCAAAATAAAGAATTTACGCTTTAGTCTCCAATTTCGAAAATTTTTTAATTTCCTTTGTTTATAAATACGTTCCCAATTTTTAAATGTTTGTTTTTGTGTAAGCAAGTACTTACTGTAAGTTTGGTGTTCACTAATTGCCCTAGGTTGTTAGATATAAAAGTAAATATAAATAATTTTGAAATTTTAAAAAGAATTTAGAGTAGTTTTGAAAAGTACTTACCTCTACGTAAGTATTATTTCGAGCCTGTTTTTTGAACAAATTTTTTTTTTAGAATAATGCAAAATCTCGATTTAATGAAAACAAATTCTCCTGGCCACAAAATATGGTTTAGCCCGCATAAAACTCACAGGATATATTTCTTATAGAAGGCCAATTAAAAAATTGCAAAGAGATTAGTATAGGTGAAAGGAAAATTGAAACATCTGAAATAGTTAAGAAAAATATATAATTTTAAAGAAAAAATGAGGGTTTTTTAAAAATAGACACCAAAATTCAAAAACTCGTAACTTCGTAGATAGTAGTAGATAGATTTGATCACTGAGCGTTATGTTTATGTCGTAGACAATTTTATTTGTGGAATGCTATCCCTCACATTCCTTTTGATTAACAAGTGTTTCCCTACCTCTATTGAACTTTTCAAAAAATGATGAAAGGTCCGGCTAATAGCTCATTTTTATTTTCATGTCAATGAGAACATTTTAATTAAGTAAGACTCGTTTGTAATTCGAGTAATAATTTACTAAAAATCTAATTAATCTTTCCGAAAAAAAATGTTAAGTGTTTTTGTAAATTAATATTTTCTTTTTGTTTTTTTGATGGCCTGGAAAGTTTAGATGTCTTCACTCTCTTAAGGACAAGCAACTTTCCTATGCATAGAATTATATTTTTAAACTTTATGTTGCATGCATGCAAGCAGTAATTATAATAATTGGATAACAACTTAACGGGAAATAAACTTCTTGGCCATGAAGGCAGCTGTCCATAAGTACATATTTCCTCGATTTTTTTGGGTTCTAAAAAATATGCATAGCGTTTGTATAGAAGCAAAAACTATGGAATATAATCTTCTTAGATAGGTACGCGAAAAAGAAGATCAAAATGGTATAAAATTCTCCATGCGTTTAAATGCAAAATAAATTAACTAGACAAATAAAACAAAACGTTTATCGGCATATAGGAATTTTACTGGTCAGGAAATGTCGGGAAAAAATCAGGGATTTAAAAAAAAATCTTGCAAAAGTCAAGAAATTTGTATGAGAGGCTCTTTAAATAACTATCAAAGATAATAAATATTACATTTCAAAATTTTTGTTTTAAATTGTTCGAATTCATTCATAAAAGATTATATGTTGTTTAAAATTTTACAAGATTAATATTCTGGTTCAAAATTAATTTTTCTTACTTCAAATTTAACTTGTCATTTCTGGTTGAAAATTTAGATTTTTTTGTTGAAAATTCGTCTTTTATGGTAGAAAACTAATCTTCCTAGTTTGAAATTCCTCCATTTTTTTAAGAATACCACCTTTTGGTTAACAATTACACAGAAAAGACGAAAGGTAAAAAGCGTTTTTTTGCTGTACAGAAAATTTGCCTTTTGGCTCAAAAGTTCAGTACTTCGGATGAATTTTTTTTTGACTGAAAAATCTTTTTTTGTAGGAAATTCATCTGTTTCGTCGGGAAATTCCTCTCTTTGGTTGAAAATTCAACTATTATATTCAAAATTCTTGTATTTTGTTGAAAACTTGTATTTTTTTGGAAGAAAAATAATCTTCTTCGATGATAATTTCGTATTTTTGGCTTCAAAATTGATTTCTTCTGGTAGAAATTTGATCCTTTTTGGTTGAAATATCAACTATTACATTGTTCGTTAAGAACTGATCTGATTGTTCAAAAATTCAAATTTTTGACTTAAAAATTCAACTGTCTTCTGAAAAGCACGTCTTCTTGAATGGAATATTAAACTATTCGCTTGAAAATTCATCGATTTTTGTTTAAAAATTCAACTATTTGGTTCAAAGTTGAAATATGTTGTTAAAAATAATAACTTTTTGCTTGTAAATTCAACTTTAAATGCAATTCTTTGGTTAAAAAATAATTCTTCGTTGTGGAAAATTCAACAAATTTATTCAGAAGTCACGTTTTTTAAAAATTCAACTGTTTTTTGTTAAAGTCTTGGACGGAAAATTCGGCCCTCTTGATTGAAAATCATCTTTCATGGTATAAAAGTTCTTGGTTGAGAATTCATCTTTGTCTGTTTGGCTTGAATATTATACTATTTGTTTAAAAAGTAATCTGTATGTAGTTGGAAATTCAACTATTTGGTTGTCAATTCAATTTTTTCGCTTAAAGTTCATTTCTTTGTTTGTTAAAAATTTAACAGATTGGTTGAAAAATCATCTTTCTTGGTTAAAATCATCTTTTTTTGGTTTAAAATGCAACTGTTCATTTGAAAATTTAATTTCTTTTTGGAAATTCATATTTTCTGTTTGATAATTCAATTTTTTTAGAGAGAAACTTGTCTTTTGGCTTCAATGTTCAACAATATTTGGATGCAATTTTTTTCTGGCTGTAAAATTCTTATTTTTTGACAATAAATAAAATAAAGTAATATATTTGGTTGAAAAATTCGTCATTTCAGTTGAAAATTCATCTCTTTGTTAGTAAATTGTATTCTTTTATTGAATTTTTTTTATATCAATTTTTTTGTAATGCAACTTCAACTCTACCATTTTTGGTTGAAATTTTTTCTACATAGTTGAAAATTCAACTATTAGTTTTAAAATTTATGTATTCTGTCTAAAATTTGCCTAAAACTGTTGTCTAAAAAATCTTGTTTTTTGGCTTGAAAATTTATCTATTTGTTCAGTTTAACTATTTTGTTGAAAATGTATCTCTTTTGATTTAAGGTTCAACTATTTTGTTGTAAATTAATCTATTTTGTTCGAAAATTCGACTATTTGAAAATGTATCCATGTAGGTGAAAATATTTGAGTAATTGGTTAAAAATTCTTTTAATTTATTGAAAATTTAATTATTTTGTTGGAAATGTAACTGTTTTGTTAAAAAGGAACGTTTTTTTAAAAATTCAACTGTTTTGTGGAAAATTCGTCCTCTTGGATTGAAAATTTATATTTTAGACAAGACTAAGATTCTGGTCTCTGATGAATATTAATGTCAGAGAAAATGAAAAAATGGTCAGGTTAAAGTTAGGAAATTTGCAAAATTGAGTTTTGTGGCCACTCTGAAAAGTAATTACACTTATGTTGTAAAAATTATCCCATTCTAAGTAGCATTGTGTATAAAATGAGAAAAAATATTACTTGAATTAAAGAAATATAGTACTGAATACATCCAATATATTTTTTTTTTTGTAGAACTAAATTTTTCTTGTCTCAAAAAATTATATTTTCCAAACAAAAAATCATTTATGTCAATCGAAATTTATTTTCGACGAAAAAAATGTTTTTTTAACGTTTTTAGTAATATATTTCTTGAATTTGAGTAATATTTTTTCTCAGTGTGTAGGTCGCAGAATTTACATTGAAATAGCATAAGTTACAGTTCTACGTGAAATGATTGCTTTACTATTGCCAACACGAAGAGACAGAGAAATATTTCGCTCGGACATGTGTGTATAGAATATAAAACAGGGAAAATATATTGTTCAGTCGTTTTACCTGATTCAGCTACAACCAGAAGAAACTTTCTTTGATCCAAACAAAATTTCTTTCAATCAAAGAAATTTGTGCATTCCTATAGGGTCAAAGAAAAGTTTCTTTAGTTTGAAGAAATTTCTTGGTTACTTTGTTTTATTTAAATTAAAGAAAGATTGGTTTGTGTCAATGATTATATTATTTGATTTAACAAAATAAGGAATTGAAATATACAGTGTAGAAGTAAAACATTTTTTAAACTCCTTAAATTCAAAGATGAAAAATGTAATGATTTCAATTTAAGGAATTTTTCACTTTGTATTAAAGTCAAAAAGTTGAAGAAAGGATTTCTTACATTAATAAAAATACTATTTTCGAGTCTAAGCTACTTGCGTCCGCATGAAAAATTGTTCACAAAATATAAACAATTTTCAGATTAAATGATCTGCAAGAACTATATAACTTGATTTCACAAAAAAACAGATGATACATGTAAAGAAATATTAGTTTCAAAACTGTATAAGAATATTGAATTTTGGTAAGCCGGCAGAAGTATGAAAAACATTTATTTGGATTCAGGTTCTCTTTAAACCTTTATCTTCATTTTTACAATAAATATTATACAATATATTGGCGCGTGTTATTAACTTTATATATAAACAATGTATGTACTATCGCTATTAGTTTTGACCCCCTTCATCCCCTTTTTATTGTGCCCGGAAAATATTCTCAAAAATGCAAAATAACAGTGTTATGTAAAATGCATGATGAATTCACTAAAAATGTCTTCAACTCAGTAGAGTTCTGTTAAGTTGGCTAGAATTCAAGAATTGCAGGCTAAAACAGAGGTCGGATTTCAGGGTCGCCACAAATCTGCGAAGTCAGGGAAAGTCAGGGAATTTTAATTCTTGACGCTCTGGGCATAAAATTGGCTACGTCCTAGATATCTTTCTTTTTTCGAAATCAGTTTAAAATGAGGACATTTATTTTTTATATCACTTTGTTGGAAGCTTTTCTTTGAGTCCTTGGCAACAATGAGAAATTCCGTAATTGGTTATTATCTTTTATGTTTTTGTCTCACGTATAAAAATGGAAACAAAGATATCAAAATTGAATACGCCATTACAAAAATATAATAAAATAATAAAAATAATTTATATACCCTCATAATTTGGAACCAAGAAAATTATTTCTTCAAATCAAATAAAAGTTTAAGGAAAGAACGTGATTTTGTAACATTTTCAGCTTTATAGAAACAATAAGAAGTCAATATTGCGAAAGTTGTCAATAGACCAAGTCACATTATTCTTGATCATGCTATCACCTCTACTAACACAACTACCTGCTTCAGAATGCAAAAATTAGAGTCATTTACATACATAATACCTACTCCATCTTACTTCATTTACTTCCAAAATAATCCCTCTAATAGATGAGTAACTCGAACCTCAAAATAATAAGTCGAATAGAACGCTTTTCGATAAAAAAAGATCTTCGTTTTAACAGAAAAAAAATTCAATTAAAAAAATCAGCAAAGAGAATTTTTTCAAATGAAATGAACTTTTCTTTGACGCATAGTTAGTCCTTGGTAATAATGGGAAATGCCATACTTTGTGCAAAATTTTTGGAAAAAATAGTCAGATATTGTTGAACAATGAGTTTATTCATTTGTATGATTGAAACTACATCATTTGCAGAAGATTGATTTACATTTACAGTATATCTAGATATCCTCGGAATATCTCGTGGATATCGAAATTCCTGGTCTGATATTCCGCCGATATCCTTTGCTTACGAATTATTATCCATGACCATTCATTCCTGTCCTCCTGTCCTGACCATTCATAATATTTTTCAAGTGAATAAAATTTTCTCACAATCAGAGCAATTTAAAAAAATAATAATATGTTCTTTGGTTATTAAGCTGTAATACTTTCAACCCAAGAACCGTATATTCTATGTCAGATAATTGTTATAAACATATTGCTTGAAACTTTGATTTTCCTAATGTGGATTGCAGCGTCCTTCCTGCAGTGAATTTCTAATGAAAAGTTACGGATATCATTCATACTCATAGGTTGATACATGTGCCCAATGGCAGAGTCAGCCAGTCACCATGTAAATTTTTATAGATATTTTCTAGGTACTTTTGACGCGGAAAGTTTGGTGGCCATCCTAATCTTGCAAAACCTGTTCAATGTAAGATGTGACGTGAAATATAGGCAAATGACTGTCATTACACTTTCACTAATATTATCTGAAATAGAAATTGCATCACTTTTTTATTCTTATAGAAGCGAAGTATAAAATAATTTTATAGATATACATAAATATATCTTCATATATATATTTCAGATATCTTCATATATTAGATATAATCAGCTTCATGTAGAATCGATTGTCCACTGTAGAAAGATCCTGCCAACAGTGAACAAAATTCCAATCACTTAAAATGTTACTAAACACTTGTTTTTGTCTTTGACTTCATTTTTACTGAAATTTTACCACATAGCTGAAAATATCAGCTTCATTTGTGTCAAAAGAGCTCTCTAGTTAATCGCATACATTGTTCTTAATTTATTTTACATTTGTTCGTTATCCACTGTAGGATGGTTTTATCTACTAAACCTGACACATAAAAAGAGCCTTTTGGCACTGATACATATATGTAGTTTTTGCGTGGCAAATTTGTATCATTATAAAGGTGATCCTTTTCTTCGAACTTTTTGAAAGAACTAGCTTTAAACTGTTCGACTTTGTTTTCCACACGTACGCTTATATAAGCTTTCTTTGGACCATGCAGAGCAGGATTAAAAAGGAGACTTCTACCAATATGAGGCCGGTAGATTATTGCAGAAATATGAAGCTTCGATGCCGTTCGTATAAAAACGTTCATTTCAAAAAAGTTACTAGGTTTGTGAGTGTGCTTCAGCCATTTGGGACAACTTGTTCTGGAAAAGCATGGATCAACATCTCCAACAAATTTAGTGCCATCAACCATTATTACTTGCATGGTGTTTGGCTGCAGGACTGGAAAAACTCCTTCTGCACCTAATTTTGTATGAAAAGATTAATATTTTTTAATTTAGTACACTTGTATACTAGTATAGTAGTAATTTAAATTCTTAATAATTTGGAACAATCAGTGGTCAATGAAGAATTACCTATGTATTTTAAAAATTAAAAAATTTCTTCCGAAGTAGCTTTGAGATGCGTGTTTAAACTCTGAATCAAACAAGCAGCTTATTGTTGCGCTAACCCAAACGATTCTCAAGATAATTACAAGAAGCTTTTCAAGTTTGAAATCTTGAGGATTCACGAGAATTTGAACAAATTTCAGAGAACTCAAATGAAGTCAAGAGAATTAGAAAAAGTTGAAGAAATTCATGAGAATTCAAGAGAGAGATAGTCTCATTTTCCAAACTGAAATTTTATATAGATATATAGATGTCATCACTAATCATATGTAATATATTTTCTCAGTATTAAATATTCTTAATGCCTTGAAACAAATACATTATTTAGTAGAAACTCGTATTAAAAAAGAAGTGAAATCTTACCAAAAATATCTACGATTCAGAAAATTCCGCCGAGTAAAAAGTTATAAGTACAATGAAGATAGTTTGTGAACGCTCGGTCATTGTACTTTCCCCACATTTTTGCAAAGGATTTTTGTTTAGATTACTTCAAGCATTTATTGTATTTTGAATAAATTCAAATTCGAGAGTGAGCCCGCGCTTACGAGGGATCGTTTCTGCGTTCGATATTTCGCTCTCCATAAGAGAAGCATCGACAAGGGCCAGTACGCATCATGTAGCTTTCCGGTAGGGAGCTTTTTCTTTTTGTTTTGTTGAGCCTGTTTGGCTCTTTTTTGAATGTGTACTCAAGTTTAAAACCTTTTAGAGGAGAATATAAGTGATTTATTAAAAATAGTTTTGGTTCTATAAAAAACCCTTCCCTTCAACATCTTTAAATGGAAAAATTCGGCACAACGAAGAAAAACGCTATATGTTATAATAATTTGTGGATGACATATACAATAATGTGTGATATAATTTGTTATAATTACCCACACATATTAGGTATTACGCCATAGTTAATACAGTCCACTCTCTTCGACTTTTATTCTTTTATGGACTTAATCAGTTTTTAAACAATTTTCAAAATTGAAGATCAAACCATCGACAACTGAAATTTAGTGATTGTGAATTCTCTTTTGTTAAAGCTCCTTCAGATATAAAAAACACATTCTTATCCCGTATCTCGTAAGGAAAAAAGGTTAAAAGCAAATTTTAAGATTAAATTTAAAAACAACTTTCTTACTAAACATTTTATTGTACCTTGTGTATTTCGTCAAAAAATTTAATTTTTTCATTTTATGTCATTTTTCACGATTAAAACCAAAACTACGCACCCTATCAAGAAATGATGAAGAACAAATTTGACTTTTCATCCAAAATAGCTGCCTGACGAACTTGTCCTTTCCTCTTAGGTCTTAAAAAAGTGTGCCAAAGCTCAATCCAATGTGACTATTTTTTCGAAAGTTATCGTGCCTTCAGACAGGCTACAGACAGACACCTTCGTAAGACTCGATTTTTCTGACTCAGGGGGTCTCAAAACGTGGAAATTCAACTAAAACATTCTAAGTTTAATTCAAAATTAAACTAATACCTTCTCATTAGGATGGGAATTAACCAATTTTTAGATTGATGCATTTAAAAAAATTTTGAGAATGTATTAAGAGAAGCACAAAAATAAAAACTTGGCGAAATTATTATTTATTAGAACTTTATTGGAATTTTTTGTTTCTTAGATGTTTCTGGTGAGATATCATATTTGTTATAAATATTAATTATAATACCATATTTCACTTACTTTTGAAAATGACGAGATCCACGAATATGAGAACTAGAATATCAGTGTAAATCTTCATTTTTTTTGAATTAGTCAAAATGCTACAGAACTGAATTGAGATTCTGAGAATTTCGTGTGAAGAGGGATTTGACAAGTAATTGCTATATATACTGGCTGTTATGACATCTATCCAATGACAAGGTGTTATTTATTTTCAAATAGATAAAGTGGAAAGAGGTCTCGAAATTTTCCATACTTGCTAGATTGACTACCAACAGAATCCTTAGAATAATCAAAGGTTAGAGTGTGTGTTATAGATTGTATGGTAGAGGAAGTGAACAAAAAATTATAATTATTTTCATTATTTTTTAAGTTTGCGTCCCATGTATAATAATGGAAAAAAGTAAATGCGTAATACTACAAGTATGTGCTTATTTGTTGAATTTTGCCTCAAAATCGTATTACTTTTGATAGGGATTTTACAAAAAAATTGATAAAATCTTTTTTGATTTGAGAAAGTTGCATATAAATGATAGAAGTTTCCTTATTATAGCGAGAAAATTCCAGTAAATTCAATATGAATGACATGAGTAAAAAAAATGTGGAATTTATGTCCATGATGAAATTTAGCACAAACTACAAAATTTTGAATGAGATTTTTTTTTCTTTATTGATTAAAATATCTTTCTTGGTTGAAAATTTGTTTTTGCTTTGTTCAATTTAACGGTTTTTTATTGAAGCTTAAAATATTTTTCTGGTGAAATTTTCAACTATTACACTTTTTGTTGAGAATTCATTTTTCTAAACAAAGATTTATTAATTTAGTTGAAAATTGATCTATTTTGTTGAAATGCCTCTTTTTCTTGATTGAAAATTGATTATTTTGATTAAAAATGTTATAATAAAAATGTTACATTGATAAATCTTAAATTTTTCTCAGTTCCATTAGACTCACAAATTTGTCATGCTTTGTCACTGTCCTTCAACACAATGTGTGTGAATTTGGCTTTTGAAATGATCCAATCGGCATTGAGGAAAAGCGACAATAATGATTTTGAGATTTTCGTGACACATCTATTTTTGAGAGAAAGAATTTTTTCATCATACCACAATCGATATGATGAAAAATTGTATGCATGACTTGGACCGAGGCAACGATTATTTGAAAAAGTCGATGGAAGTTGCTTTTTTAATTCCTAAGGGAGCATTATTTTTATCAAAGCAAATTTCATCATTCGTAGTATTGAAAAGCCACTTCTGGGTTCACTGAGTTGTTATTGAAAATTATATTGTAAAAGTAACATAACTTTTGTTATCATTGTTTGATTTAAAAGTACGACCTATTTGTCGAAGGGGAATATGTTCTTTGAATCAAAGAAATATTAATTGAAGACAAAAATATACATTTTAAACTAAATGAATAACTCATTGTTCCAAATGAATGTGTCATGAATTGGAATGAATATTTCTTTGAACTAAAGAAATACAAATTAATGGAAAGAAATGTATTTTCAAGTCAAGAAAATTTCTTATAGGCTCAAAAAACTGTTTTCTCACATTGAATTCTTGAATATTTGAAGCAAAACGATATCCCACTGATTCAAATAAATATTTTTTTGGACTCATCCATGCCATTGATGTTTTTGCTTAAACAATTTTTCTTTTACTTTGAACGAAAATAAAACTTTCTTGTCTCTCGCAGTTTTTCGTTATGGAATAAACCATTTGCAGTTCACAGCATTCCAAACAAATTATTTTTTATTTTTAGGTGACATATTTGCACAGCTGTACCACAGAATCTGTTGCTTCGAAAAATATAAAACATGTAGATCATCTATATCGCGGTTAGATCTCATGAAGGCAATAAGAAATCTTCCCATCGAATGAAAACTTCTCTCCGTGAATTGTTGTTAAAAATTTGCAATTTCTATAAGGAAATCGTCTAGAATTTTTATTTGTTAATAAAAAATCATCCAGCTCAACGAACCGGTTATGAATTGCCTTTTTTATTCAGGTTTCAAAAGAGAAGTAAAATTAACAAAAGAATCACGTAAAGTTCTGATTCAAAAAATCCAATACTTTGTTTTTGCGGGTTTTTGAGCAAATCGCTAGCTAAATCGCTGACATAGCCAAGAAGTAGTTTGGAGAAAAAAAATCTGTGTTATCAATCATATATGATTATATTACTTAAATAGATGTCTTAGGTAGACATTATTAAGTGCACACTGACGTTGACTATTTATATAAAATTATCATGTAAATACCTCTCAGAGGAGTTTGAAAAAATATTTTTCGAATAAATGAAATGTTATTACCATTTTGTTAACGTTTCATAACAATTTCCAAACTAATGTAAACATACGTTGCTATGGCAGAATCGGCAGCAACAAAACTGTCTCCAAACTTGCAAAGTGACAAAACAAGATTTTTAACAATTTTTCTACGTCATTCAACATAAGCGTGGCCCCATATATGGATTTCAAAATTTCGTAATTAATTTTAAATAAACGAAGCGCCCTACTAAAAAACCGAAAACACCTCTGGACTCACCTCAAAAATATCTAAGCGCGCCTTTTTTCTTTTGTTTAAATCCTTTTTTTTCAAAAATACGTTATTTTTTTCAAGTTCTGTAGTTGCCATAAACAAATATATTAGTTGCATACCAACTTTGATTGGATTTGTTTATAAAAGTTGCAGCACTTAAAAAAATTATGTGATTGTTTGAAAACATGGTTAAAAATACACCTATAGATATTTCGGAGATGCAACAAAAGGTGTTTTCTGTTTTTCGATCAGACGCTTAGTTTGCTTATAATTAATTACAAAAGTTGAAAATCCATAGATGTCTGGGAAACTTCAGAGTTATCAGTTACAGTGGATTCGTTGTTACCAAAACGAGGGACATAAGCATGGTTTTTTCAGTCAATATCTATATAATTTTTAGTATCATATTGCAATCCAAACTATAATATTATTATTTGAAAAACGTGCTGTAGGCCAAAACTGAAAAAAATTTGCTTCAATCCTTACAAATTAAAATATTTGACCTTATTCGACCATTTTCCCTATACCAATGATATCATGTAGTCTATATAGCCGTTACGTCTAGGATCGTTAAGTTTTAGGAGAAACTTCATATTTGCAGTCGCGATCGGTGCAAATAGGTCCGGCCTGGCACATGATAATTACGTTTTATACAACATTTTCCAAAGTTGATACAAAATGAGAATGACGGGCGAAAATTGCAAATAGGAATAAATGGATTCTTCGATGTAGCAGGGATGTCAGTTTTTGTCTCATCACAAAACTTTTATGCCTAGCACGAGTTTTTGACTTTTATCTGATACATACCGAAATCCATTCTCTAGTGACCCAACAAAATTGCGCACAGTGCTCACTTTTCTTTTTCTTTTCATCCCTCTGTCTCGCTTTTATTCTTTTCTCTTGTGTTTTACTGACACGGCGGCTGACATTGACAGTGAAAAATTGCGCCTCGACTCTAATTTTGTATAAATATTCAGTTGCTGGGTGTACTCGTAATTTTTCAGACGATTATGTCTACATCGCTGAAAAACTGCCCAAAAAGAGGAAAGGGTTGTACCGGTAGATTATTCAAGAGGGACGATGTAATTTATTTTAAATTTAGTAAGGTGGTTGGAGCTCTCGACTCCCGGAAGTTTTTTTTTTTCAAAATTCAGTATCCCAACTCATGTAGATGTTTATGAAATAACCTATTTCAGCTTTCTAAACAATTTTCCTTTGTTTCGAATAATTTTCTTACAATTGAGCTCTTGTATCAGAAATTTTATTTCTCTCAATAATGAGTTCTTAAAAGTAGCAGATGAAATTGACCTAATTTGAGATGAACTAAACAAGAAAACCAAAATTAATATAATCAAAGCAAGAATTTTTGTATTTTCTTTCATGAGAGTGTTATGGAAAATCAAACATGCAGTAAAAGCATTTTTTCTGGTACTTGAAAACTTTCCAGTGACAAAAATGCACTAAGAAAAAATGGCCATAAGATCGAGACATCGAAATTGGAAATGCAGCGAATTTGGAAAATGTTTATTTTTCTATTCAAGGTATTATGAGGATAAAATTATTTTCCATGGATTTTTTTTCAAATTGGAATTTGTGCAGTTAGAAAAGTGTTAAATATTTAAAAGTTGGGATAAGTGAAATACAAAATCGTAACATATTTTAGTATGACGCCTTAACGGTACTGATAATTTTTTTTCAAAAACTGGGACACGATAAAAGGGCACAATACAGATATTCTGTGAAAATTTCAGATTTTTTTTTCATTTCGTTTATGAAGCAGAGCCCTGAAAGTATGAAAGAACAGAGTGTTCTTCCTGTGGATGGCTCTTTATATAAATTCATCCGTATGATACCTCAATGAAACTTTCATTGTAAATTATGATTCTAAAAGTTTTCGAAGCAAGCATGGGCTTCTTTAGCATAGAGATACACTAGAATAAAAATCGACAACACCAAGGAATCGAAATATAAAAATTGATTATAATTATCCAAGAACATTTGTCAAACTAGATCTTAGAGCTAAGAAACTTTGGTAGACAAATAGAGTCGAGCGTGAAGAAATAGAACGAAAATGCTTGTAAAAGGTGAAGAGCATAGAAGACAAAGTAATGGCGCGAGTTTACTCAGCATGTGTGCATTGTTAATTGTTTTTATACGCGCTCTGGGATAGCACTTCTTATGTTCTGTTTCAGAAATATATGCGTGAGAATAAACAAATTTTTATATGTCGATTCTGAATTGAATAAGTAAAGTATTGCATATCAACACGAAATAATTGTTTTCATTCATATGTGTCACAGATGAAGAAGTATGAGGTTTGTCCGGAAAGTATCCGACCTTGTGCTGCAACTTTGTATCTAGTTATGTAATTGTCAAGAACAGGTATTTACCATTTGATGAGAATTTGTTTGAGGCTCCCTGTTAAGTGATATGGACCTGCAAATCTGTAGTAGACGAGCATATGCAGTTCTGTAAGCGTCTAATTAAGTAGGTACGCGTCAAATCCCAGGATGACAGAATGCACCGAACAAAGTGTATGCATTAAATGTTGACAAAAACTTGGTCATTCATGTTCAAAAACCATCTTTATGAACGGAAAGTGTAGGTGTCAATTATTCAAGACAATGTCACTATAGTCACATTTTTAAATGAAAATATCACTTGAGTTACTTTTTTTTTAAGAAGCTATTATTATTGGAAGGTCTATAGTTAGAAAGTAATACAGAAATTATAAATATGTGTTTATTCAATTATAATTATTCAATTATTCAGTTACTAGATATTTTTCATTAAATTTGGAATCAGATCAAATCGATAACATTCTTTCAATCAAATTAATTAAATCTGATGGCTTAGAAGCTTATGGGATAGAACTGTGACACTGTTGTTTGATCCAA
The DNA here is from genome assembly GCA_932178445.1 of Andricus quercusramuli. NCBI lineage: Eukaryota > Metazoa > Arthropoda > Insecta > Hymenoptera > Cynipidae > Andricus > Andricus quercusramuli. The sequence continues at coordinate 157,190 of CAKNXH010002168.1, read as the reverse complement.
TTGATGGCTTCTCATAATTCTATCAGCACAGACATTGAATTGCCAGTCCTCAATCTGAATGGCTGCAGTCAATTCCTACAAGCTTGTTTATTCAAAATGTCAAGAGCAGAATTTTATTTTTTTAAACCTATGGATTATGTTCTAGTTATTAAAAAAGTCAGAGAAAGCTCTTAATAAATTATTTAAATTAGCTCATTCATTTTCCAGGAGATTATAATTTTAATAGAATAAACATATCTCAGCCACAGAAAAGAGATGAAAGATAACTTCCCCTTGAAAGTAGTTCTCCAGGTGCCAGGCGCTTAATTTATTAGCTCAACTAGTGAATTATCCGAGTTTACTTGCAGCGGTGTTAACATGATTAATGTGTTGTACTTGTTCTGAAGTTTAACATTGAGGAATTCTAGTTTCTCAAGAAGATCAATTCAGCTCAAGAGGCATCCCCATTAGACTGCCTATGCAAGTTTGAGAGTCAATAATTAGCATTTGAGTTATCATATTAATAGGTCTTATCTCCATGTATCAAATTTAACCAATTCAACCAATTAAACTTTGTTCAATTAGGAAGGTTTATTTGAATAGAGTAATTTTTGTTCTTGTAGCAGACAATTGTAACTTCCATTCAAGGATTTTCATATCTTTAAATTAGCTATGTTGCGTCATGAATTTCAGACCTCATACAAAATCAAAACTTCAAATAAAAATTGTTGGTTAGTAAGAGATATGAAGAAACGGAATAGGTTTTTATCCAAGTTTCGAGAAATTACAAACGTTTGAAAACTAGATTTCCTATTGATTCCATTTAGTTTTATTTCAAATAGATCCTTATAGGCCCTTAAAATCAATCATAAATTATTTCCATATTCAGAGTTCCAACATTCTTAATTCAGCTTTGTTATGAGATATATTTATGTCGTTTCTAATAATAATACTTACAATAAATTATGCTACAAATACCTGCTTTAATAATTTTACAAAAATCGTTGGTTAGCTATAAAGTCCGTACAGAGAATTCAAGATATGGATATAATATAGAGAAAAGTGTTATAAACTATTTGACATGACTCAACTTAGAAGTAATTTACAGAATAGCGAGGGAAATGCAAATTGTCTACTAAATATTTTTTTACCTGATTATCACACATCTTCATATAAATTTCCAAAAATATTGTTTAAACAAAAAAAACACGATTTTTTCTAATTTTTTTTTTATAAAATCGAGTTTTCCGAATGGTTCCCAGTGTGCAATCTACTTGGAACCTCAATAACCGTGGAATAAATGCCTAAGCTTTTATGATACATGGTTCCGAGATCATTTTTTTATCTTAGTGTGTTCAAAATGGCTCGTTAATGTCAAAATTTTTGCGAAGACATTCATGATTTTTTTTCTCAAAAAGTATTATCTTTTCGAGAAAGTGCAAGAAAAGAAAAAGTTCTTAGAATCACTCAAAGAATACGTGAGAATTTTTCCAGAAAGTTTTAAATTATTTTTTTTGATTTTGCTTTTTGTCAATTTTTGAAAAATTAAAAAATTGCTCCAAAAATTCTAAAAAAAATCCAGGTGAATTCTTTGTTTGATTTTAACAACTTTTTATTCGTGAAAATTTTTGCTATAAGCTCATGGTTCTCCAGAAAAAATTCACAA